>JANHMN010000012.1:66633806-66691780 GCA_030674055.1 Rhabdomys pumilio
ACACACACACACACACACACACACACACACACACACACACACACACACCAGACAACCACAGTTTTATTGAGGGACCTTCTAAAAATGTAAAATTTGTAAATCTTTAGAGATGAATTAATAGGTGCTTTCTGATCTACACAGAATGAAGCCACCATGATGCTTTTGAGAAAAATCTAAACATTTGCACTAACAAGGTTTATCTCTAGTTTTGTTCTTATTTATTTTTAGATTTCTTTTCTTATTTGGAAGATATAGCATATCTACATAATTTTGCCCTTCCATTTTCTTCTGAATACCATCATTCATGGCAGTCTGTATAATGTTACTTGCATGCAGGTTTTCAGAGCTGATCATTAGGTATTAGATACTCAATCAAAATGTTCTTCCTTGGAGAAGTCTATTTTTTCCAACTTAGCATTCTTTATCTGCCAGTGGTTCGTTGTTTATGGTTGAGACTTTCCTCTGTACACTTTGGTATGCCTGCTGTTGGTGAGGAGTGAATTGCTAAAAATGTATTTGCTCTTGAGCTAAAACAGGGAAGTTGACTCAGATACTTTGGCCATCCTGATAATCACGGGAGTATTCATGGAATTTTGCTTATTGCCTTGCTTGTTCTTTGACTATTTGTGTGTATTGTCTTGCTTGTTCCTTGATTATTTACATCTATTGTATTGCTAGTCCCTCAACCTAGAACTGACCTTAATACTTGCATGCAATTAAAATTGTATAATAGCAAAAAGGAGGAGGGGGATGTGATAGGGGGTTCTAAAGAGGGGAAATGGGGAAAGGGGATGAAATTTGACATGTAAATAAATAAAATATCCAATAAAAAATGAAATACATTTTTCTCAGTAAATTCACAAATGAAAACAATAGGAACTCAAAACTCTTTTTCCAATAAAATTAAATGACAAAGAAACAGTGGGACTAAGTGATGTGTGAGAGGACCATGGTTACAGTTATGAGGGGACACAGGAACCACTGTGTGGGCACCTGGTCCTAGTAAAGTGACGGACTGAAACAAAGCAGATTTGTAGATGCCTGGCATAGTTTGCATCCACTTTTGTCAATGATTCCAAGTAGAACCTGGAACATTAAGGAGGGAAGTCTTTCTAGTAAAGAAGTGGGTTGAGCCCATCTCATCTTGATAAAAATTGTGTGAGGTTTCTCTGTGGATGTGATTTTTTTTTAAATGAAAGATAGGATTTCTTGAGAAATTCTTGAAGAAAGTGACAAATTTAAAAGTCCAGATAGTAGCAGAGATATGGTCCATTTGCCTTGAATCTATGAGGTGTGTGGTGGGGTCGGGGGAGTCAACTCAGCATTCGTGGAGGAATCAGACTACTGTATCAGATTATTAACCTTCCATAACATTGATACACACACACACACACACACACACACACACACACACACACACACACTAATAAAGAATAAATCATGAATTTGGTGGGTGTGGGGATGTGAGTTGTTGGAGAGGGAAGGGGGTGGAGTATATATAAAAGTACTCATGTATTAAATTCTCAGATAATTGAACAAACCTCTGAAACTTTAAGCCAGCCCAAATTAAATGCTTTCATTTATATGAGTTGTCTTGGTCATGGTGTCTCTTCACGAAAAGAAAACCCTAATTAAGGCAGTACCATACAGCATGCATATATATATGTGTATGTGTAGGTGTATGTATAGGTGTATGTGAATATATATATATATATATATATATGTGTGTGTGTGTGTGTGTGTGTGTGTGTGTGTATACGTATATATATGATATATATATATATATATATATATATATATATATATATATATATATACCTATATATATCAAGAAAATATACCAGAAAATGTTTTTAAGGAGTTTAAGGTGTTTCAAGGTATTTTAAATATTTTAAAATATTTAAGGCTTTGTCTTATACACAATTGTAGTTGCATCCCTGTTATTCTTTTACATGGTTGGGATTGATTTCTAAAGCTATTTTAGAAAACATCCTTTTTTTTCACATTACACACTTAGATATTTTTTTTGTCTTAGGTATTTTCTTCCTAAATATTTAGACAAGATTTTTGAAAATTAGACACTAAGTTGAAAAGCCAAAGCTCTTCTATGAGTTTATCCCCTTTATAAGACTTGCACTTACTTATAGCAAGTAACAAAAAGGAAATAAAGACTAAGGATGGAAACAAATTTACTTTTGTATAGTATTTTAATTTTATATGGATATTGGAATTTTAATTTGATTTATCTGACTAGATTATTAATATGCATTAATATGGAGAAGGATATGGCATTGAGATAACTTGATGTGTCTGAAACTGGAAAATTGTTTTCTGACTCTTCTGTATCTTCCTTAAAGATATCAATGAAGTTGTATTTTATAAACATGTCTTTAGAGTCTTTAAACATTCCACATTTTACTTAGCATGAGAATGAGATCTTTAGGCTTAGTATCCATGCAGTAAAAATGCAAGTTCAAAAGAATCCTTACCCTCGGGTGAATGTTTCAAATATGTTATTCAATGCTTCAGGTTAAATTAAATTTTCGCACATGCAAGAAATAAATTCTGCTTATGTAAAATGTGGTATAGTAGTTTCTTTTGTATAATTAATCAGTGGCCTTGAGAAATTAAAACTGCTGAATACTATAAGAAAGCATGGTAGAGATATATTATCTAAAGAAATACTTATTTTTTTCTGCAATAGAAACCTGTTCAGTCAAATGGTATCACATATTTAAACCTTCTTACTCTTTGATATTCTAATACATGTACTTTCTTTCTTTCTTTTGGGAAGGATATTATATTTACATTTCAGATTTTATCCCCTTACCCCACTTCCTCCCACCACCCAGAAACCTCCAATCCCATCCCCCCCTCCTCATGCTTTCAAGAGATGATGATGGCACCCCACATAGGAAGGAGCCAGAAGAACAATGAAATGTTCTTTTGCTAGTAATATAGCACATGTTCTTTCAAGAATTTTAATCCACAGATGAAATATGTCATGTTGCTTTCACATGCCATTCAGTTTAGCTTATAAAAGTGCCAAAGAGAAGCTTATGGTATCAATTTCTGCTGTTCCTTAAAATCTAGAGAGTAAGTACTCAGGGTAGTGTACCGTGAACACAGAGATCCAGATTGAAGTTAAAGCACTTAGAACCTACTGCCCATCTTGGCAGAATACTTCTCTTCTAAGAAGTGATGGTTTGGTCTGTACTTCGGAGTTAATGTGCCCCTCACTGGGATGAAAAGAGATGGTAGATGATATGGCATTATGGGTGAATGTATGATGTCGATGACACACAGATGCAATGAAGACAAGAATTCTTCTTTGAAAGACTATACAGCTGCCCATTTTCTAACATCAATAATAGCACTGTTAACCTCTGCAATTGTAAATGATAGACAGAAGACAAAATAGACTAGCTTACTTAGAAGATGCTTTCGTATTTGCCCTTAATTAAATACTGAGTAGAATTTGGCAACTCCTAGAACAAGTTTTGTGTTTTTATGGATTCATTTTTTTTTTTTTTTTTGGTAACACACAAGATGGGGATTATTAGCTGATAGACTTTAAAAAAACAGGCTTGGCTTTCAGATCTCAGCAGCACCATACCTACATTATTGTTAATACCTTTAGGATAAAGAAAAATATTATTTTGTCAGAATTACCTGTAACCATTTCTTCAAAATATCAGCCTTTCTAGTTCTATATTTGACAAATATACATATGGCCTTAACATAACTTGCAAGAAAATTAAGATTAATTTACAGTTGACAAGAGAGCTCATGCTTGCCCTCAGAGGATACATGTGCTTCTTATTCTGATCATGGATCTACTTACTACTTAATTGCCCCATTTACACTGCTCTGTTATTTACTGAGCCAGAGTCTGTACTTTAGGCCAATCATCGAAGACTACGAGAAAAAGAAGACTTGGAAATTGAAGGCTACACATATACATACCAGTCTCATTATATCTGCAACTGTAGATAGCGGCTTCATATTTTGTAAGCATGAAGTTCTATGGTTCAGGCTTGTCCTCATGATCCCCTGAGATGTGTTTGAATTATTGTCTATATGATGTGTGATATTTGTCATCAAATGATAAATGTTTGAATTCTTGAAGTAATCTCTTTCAAATCAACTTTGCTCCCTTTACAGACTCTCGACAATACTGTCAGAACAGATCTATAAAAGAACTCTGACAAAACAAAAATCAGACTGAATTGTTTTTGTAATTTTAATGCCAAAAATAGCATTGTGGAAAGGAATTGAAAGAGGGCTTTGAAAACACTCTAAAACTAGAATACTATTTAAAGAACTAGTCATTTTGTAAGAACTAAATCTAACACAGATTCCTTTTTTTTTTTTCTTCTGGCTAATGGACTGATTTTAAGTTTAGGCTGGAAAACTATCCATTCCTAACATAACAATGTATGAGATTGATTTCATCATGTGGAGACTCCTTGTAAACTACAGTGAAGTGTAGAGAGAGAGAACTGATGCTGGAAAGAGCTGTATTTTCAAGCATGGCACATTTAACTAAAGACATTTATTTCAAATCCCCTTTAAAAAATAAAATCTTAAATTGGGAGCATAACAACCCTTTTTCTTGTTAGCAAAGGAAAACCTTGGCCACTGGTTAGTCCAAGTGATGGAGTCTCCCTCAGGACAGTACTATTAACCTAAGAGTGATGCAGTCAGTTCAGACTCCCTCGTCAACTGCTTTTCTGAATATCATTTCACAGATCATCTCTGGGATCTGTGGCTGCATAAATGAAGAACAGTAGATATTTGTCAAAATAAGTACTTACCATGCATTAAGTAATTGTCATATGGCATTCAACTCAATCCTAATTTACCGACTTTTGACTTCACGCAAACTTCAGAAAACTTACCATCTGTGACATCACAGAGGTGAGAGAGCAGTTTTGAATTTTAAATCCGGAATCTGTAACTACAAAACTAACATTCATTCATGTTATACTGGAAATTCCTGATATGGTGAAAATTTGTGGAATTTTTAAAGGATATAAAAACTTGCTATTTGTCATAGCCTTCTCCTCAAATTGCTAAAACCCAATAATCAGTTACTTAGCAACTTCCTTAATGGAGGATTTCAATTTCTTCTCCATGCATTCTCTACATAGTACTGTGTTCTGCAATGGCCAATATCTGGAATGATAGGAGAATATTCTTCACATCTTTATATGCTAAACCTTACATTTCTGTTTCTCTGAGACATATCTAATCTGTCTAATCATTCCAAAACTATAAAACATCCATGCTTTCTCATGAAACAGATTTTACCCTTATGTCATTCTGATGTATCAGAGCATTTTTATATGCTATCACTAGAAAATATTTTGACAAAATAAAAAGAATTTCCTGTATATCCCGAGTGAATTACAGGCTCATATTTTTTCCTTCCCATTTGGAGAATGAGCTAAGAAAGTGTTAATAAAGCTACAGTGAGACTTGTAGTAGTATAATGAATAATAAACAATGTTCCCATTGCTTTCTATTCTGTAATACAGTATCCCATGCACTAAAACCTAGAAAATGTGAAAAAAAGGAGAATCTATAACAATAAATTTTTCAAGGGATACGTTAAATATAACACTGATGAGTTGATTTTAAATTTAACAAAATATATTTGTGATGCAAATTTCTTATAGTATTATTTCTGGGTAATATTAGTAAATATCACTAAAACACTCTTAATTCATTTTAACATTTAGCAGTCAGTACTGCAAATCCTTATAACAATTGAGCAATTCAGTTCAGTTTTGATCAAATGATCTTCATTGAAAAATGGAGTGAAAATACATGGAGTTTAAATTCATACATACTTCTATGTTACAAATATTTTATCAAAAGATTCTTGTTAAAAGATGTGTTTAAATTTTAGTTTTAAATTTAATTTAAATATTACTCATTTGTAAGTAATGTTGACATCACCAGAAAAAAAAAAACAGTATATCACATTGAAATAAAAAACAGAAGTACATACATAGGCAACAGTCTTGCTTTCTAAAGGTGTACTGACCAATATTTATTAACAATTATTAGCACTTTTTTATTGGATATTTTCTTTATTTACATTTCAAATGTTATCCCCTTTCTTGCCCCCCCGAAATAACCTCCCCCACCCCCTCCCCCTGCTTATATGAGGATGTATTTTTAAAATCACAGAGAGATATAATAGAAAACCAACCAAACAAACATTCCTTACCTCAAACTGATGATACAGATGAAAATAGAAAAAAAAATTGTTTGATTAATTTTGCAATGGTGTCCCTTTGTGTATTAAGATTATATTTCCATATATATGTGCATATATATGAACTTAATCTTTACTGATGAGTCTTCTTAAATTAAAAATAACAAAATAAAGCCCCAATAGTTTGATCTAAAAGCACAAGGATTGTCAAATTTCCTCAATGCTGTTATATGGTCAACTCCATTTATTCTGGGGAGTACTTTCGAAGTTGTTGTTTGATTTTACCAAAAGATTTAGAGGTTCTTTGAAAAATAAACCATACATAATCACAGCTTGACAATTATTAAAAACTTACTTTTTAATCCATCCTTCTTCATAGTTTAGCACCAGCACTTTTGACACTTCTGCACTGAGTTGCCAGTGTGGACCAAATGCATTATAGTGAACAATGAGAAATATAAAGAATCTGTAATGTTCACTTTGAGTCATGGTTATGCAGGCCATTTCCTAGATGAATAAATGGGTTATAACAAAACCTAATATCTGAGCCACATGAATCAATACCACTCTAACAAGAAACGCTACATCCAGCTTCTACATGCACTCAACATCAACAAATGCTGTTGGAGATTATGAAATAAGCATGGAGAGAAGATTCTGTTAGTATTTATTTATCTGTTTGTGTCCACAAATATGTGCAGGTGCATGCAGGCTGGGCTAGAGGAGAATACCTGGTGCCCTTCTCTATCATATTTGCCCTAACTCCTTGGGAATTGCACTGCATCTGTAGCGTGGAAGCTCCAACCAAGCTCCAGTGATTCTCATTTTCTGTCTTTGCCTAAAACACTGGTTACATGTATGTACCGCAACATTTGTCTTTGTACATGATTTTTGGAGACAAAATGCAGTCTTTATACTTTCTCAGAAAGCGTTTTTACTCACTATTTAAAATAGTCTTCTTGAGACCCGAAGACTGCTATGGCTTGTAGTGCAGGTGGGAAAAAAACGCTCACAGACCTGCCCTCTGCGCCCCCCGCAGCATTGGATGGGTGGTCAGAAGACACACAGAGCACTCTTGCCCCCACGAAAATCAATACAGGACAAGGATGATGTCCACAGTCTCTCCAGCTGCTGTGCAGCACAGACAGAAATGATCACTTAGAGGTCTACCAGATGTTTGTTCTACATGCAGTGGGAACCATTACAATGTACAAGTGTGTGGTGTGCATCAGGGAGAGAAAGAGAAGTGGAACAGTTTGAGAATTCTAAAGCAAGATGGAACTGAACATGCCAGGGTGGAGAGGAATGCCTGTTTTTAGTAGCTACCCCTACCACCTGAGACCATGGTGAAGTGCCTGGCTAAGCTGCCGCTGAAGGCCATTTCTGGGTCTGTGGCTATACAATGCAAGAATCAGCGTCAATGTCTGTGGCTCATACTACCATTAGAAAACATGGGGATATTAGTGGTCTAAGGCTGCAACAGGGACCACATAGCTGTCCAGACGCTGCGCAGAACTGGTCCTGCCCCTCCTTGGCTCCCACGCACTGGTGCTGTTGAAATGTGGCCCCACCTCTCATCTGCTGTAGCACCTGGGAGACTGGGTTCTCTACCTTGCCAGGGAAACACAGTGGAGCTGGTCTGTTAGTTGCGACGCTGTTAGGGGAATTTGTGTCCGAAGGCTGAACCAGCCTAGTCTGTCATGGAGTGGCTCTGGACAAGAGGCAAGGAGCCAATTACCTTGCCAATTACAACAGTTGGGAAAGGTAGCCCACGAGTCATAAGAGTGGGAGAGCTGTCCGTGCCTCTCACAGACTGCAGCATTTGGGAGAGCGTGCCATGGACCTTGACTAGGCAGGGCAGCAAAGTGTAGCTGGCCTTTGAGTCATAGGTGTGGTTGAGCCAGTCCAGGCCCAAGGGCCTGAGAGCTGGAGAGCTAACCCTGCCTCCTGTTTACGGCAGCATTGGGTGGCCTAGCTGGAGCAATTCTGGAGATGTAAATAAGGGAAAACAAACTGGATGACTAGCTGAGCTCCCACCCAGATACAGATCTAGGGCTTTGGCCCATCCTCAAGTCTACGTCGTTTGTGAACGGTTGCGGTGAGTGAAAGGGTCAACTCTGTCAATCCAAAGCTGCAGGGTCTCCATGACATGGAGCAGCAAGAAGATAGCTAGGAGTCCCTGTAAGGCTCCAGTCTGAAGTTTTCACAGTAGCCAGAGACTTCAAACCACACCAAGGACTCATTGCAAAGGACACTTATAAGTGAAGATGTTTGGAAAGAGAGCTATACTGTGGGACACACTGTGACAAACTAGAGCTTCTACAATGAGATGTTTGTTTTCTGTGCTTTGTTATGTTTTAATTCTGTTTGTGTGCTTTATTGATGGCGGTGTTGTAAAGGCACAGAGCTGATATGACAGATGGGGAGATGAGCGGGACTAGTGTGAATGGTGTGAAATAAAGAATCAGTAAGAAGTTAAAAGAAAATAGTCTTCTTTCATATAATGCACTGCAACCACAGTTTCACTCCTCAACGTTTCCTAGTTTCCCCCATGTCCCTTCTCCCCTAGGACCACTCTTGTTTTCAGAAAAGAGAAGGCCTCCAAGAGATGGCAGCCAAACACAAATTAGATACAGTAAAGCAAGGCAAAGCTCTCATACAGAAGCTGGACAAGGCAACCAATAAGAGGAAAAAATTCTCAAGAGCAGGCAAAAGAAGCTGAGATACACTGGTTCTCACTATTAGATATATATAGCACAAAAACCCCAAGCCAACAGCAACAACATAGAGGGTATGCAGCAGAACCATGTAAGCTCTGTCTGACTGCTTCTGTTCCTGTGAGCCTGTGAGAACACTGCTTAGCTGATCCAGCATATTCAAGTATTTAAATATATTCTAAAATAGTAGGATCACAATGTATTTTGAATCCTACTTTAGGAAAATTTCACATGGTAATATTTTTATATAATCTACACAGTCTGCATTGGAACCACGTTTTCAGATGAAGTGTTCTATACCTTGAGAGATCTCGGGAGACTTGAATGCGGAAGGTGACTGAGAATGACGGGGATGTCTGGAACTGTCTGGAATTGGGGGAGAGACAGTAAATAACTCACATCACTGCTTAATCAGGACTTGTGTTCAAAAAGGGGATGAGACTTAAACAGTTTCTAATGAGGAGAGTCACCTGAGAGCAGACAGCTGATGATTGGTACTTGCAGCAGCTGGGGTATAGATGCTATACTAGAGAGCAAACGTCTTGGAACTCAATAGTATTTGCTCTAGCAACACACACAGATATACATCATAGAAATGTGTAAAATCGAACTGTGATGACACTCGATCACTTAGGAATAGGTATGTCACATAATTATGTATGCATAAAAACTCTGTTTGAAATCTTGAATCAGCATGTCTTTTCTACTGAGTTTCTATTATCAAGCAGTCTATCTTAACGTTCAAGTATGAAACAAGCTTTTCTATTACTAATAAACCAGCAAACCCATAATCAAGAAACAAAGCAATGCTGAATGTACAAAATTGTTTAATGGTGTTCATAAATGAGCAAAGCATTCTGCTCAGTGCCTGCAATAGTGGTGTTTTACTTGTTATTCGGTATTCAGACTCATTTCTTTCTTGCTAAAGAACAATGAGCCACAAAGAGCTAAGGTGACTTAAGCAAGGGACAGACATTTGAATTAAGCCTTTATTCTTATCAGTACATTATGGCAGAAATGATTCCTTTACTAAGATGGTGAAGAACAAAAGCAATTTCATAGAATCCTGCTTCACCAGTCCACAGTTGGCCAGCAAGCTGTTAATGTATTCTTATTTTTATATTCATTTATTTTGTTGTCTTTTGTATGGTGGCCATGCTGGCTTTAAACTTTTAGCCTAAGACTAACCTTCTGCTTCAGTCTTTTGAATAGCACATGGACAGCCTATTAATATATTTTTAAAGAATGTATTTTTATCTTGTATGTAAAAATTCATGGAATCTAAAGCTATCCATTGTCTTCTCGAAACAGTGTCTTACTATGTAGGCCAGACTGTCACTGGACACGTAATCCCTTGAATACATTTCTTAAATATTAAAATTTTGCACCACTATGCCAAAAACTCAAAGCATATAAAAATACACTAAATATCAATGAGATGTTATTCAATTATAATTTAAAATATATTTGATTATGTTCATACATTTTAATTTTAGAAAATGAATGTCTCAAATTCCAATCAAAAGTTACATAGTCAAGGTAGTGAAGTAGCTGTATTATAGAGTTTATAGTTTTCCAACACAACAGACAAAGCAAGAAAGAAAGTGTCTTTCGTCTTGAGGTTGTGACTTAAATACATAAAAACAAACAGAAAAAGCACATTGTTGCTGCCATTAGAGATGGGAGAAACGTCTTTGAAGGGGGAAAGGCACTAACTAGATTAGAATGGAAAATGTACTTCATTTTGTTCTCTGAAAAACTCAAATCTCAGACAAATACTAAGATGAGAAAAGGTATCCCAAGTAGATTGTGGAAAAGCTCATGTAGCTGGAGAAAGTTGAAGTAGGATGAGGCTAGTGCTCTAGGAGTGAGGAGGCAGCTCCCAACATGGCTGGGGAAGCAGACAACATTCCTATCAGAAGAATCCTGTGGATTGTGATTTGGTAAAAGAATTAGTGGTTAATTGAAACTCCACAGAGAAGCTTTTAGAAGCACCTAACCCTACATTCATGTTCCCATATGACTCCTAGTGAACACTTTTTGGAGAATGAGCTGGGGTGGGAAATGTTCCCTGGTATGCTGCTTAGAAGAATGGTGTATATTTTTAAGCCATGTTGCTTTCAGTATTTATTTATTTATTTATTTATTTATGATACATTTATCCAGTATCTACAAAGCAAAATAACATTTTGCTCATGAACATTTAAATATATCAATTTTCTATAAATTAAATGAATAGTATTACTCATAATTTTAGATTACTCTCAGCGTACACAAAGTATGTAATATATACTATGTGGAAGTTCTACTGAAGATTTTCACATTGCTTATATTTTATATATATGTACTTTTATGGAAAAACTTCTGTGTTTTTATGGTCAAGGCATATTCAGGAAAAATAGTATGGTAACAGAAATAACTTTCATATTTTACAAATGTCATTGATTGATTGGAATATGGCAAGCTTTGTGCTGAGATTTGTGTGTGTGGATGTTCAAACTTCCTTGCTATTATTTGCCCTCACACCATCCATCTTAAACCAGTACAACATGAGATACAGTTGAAGGATTTGTCTGTGCTTTTCAAACATGTGTATACTGACTGTTCTCTCAGTAGAGAGACTGATCTCTTGTTCATCAAGCACATTATACTTGCAAGCTGGTCAGAGTATAGCCACTATTTGTGAATTGATTACTACTTGGTAAATTCATAAATTAATACAGTGAAAATATACTCTAGTTATATAACAATGATTATTATATTTCTCTAAATGAATCTCTAAACCAGGTACTATTTATTGTACTATTTGTATGCCATATTTTGAGCCTGTCTTGAGTGATTTTATATATGAAAGCAACTTTATAGCCAGAAAAAAAAATAGTGTGGGCTATTTGGTTTTAAACTTTATAACCTACAATTTGCCTTATGAAAAACCTTCCTTTTGGGAAATCTACAGTACAATGTGGTCACAGTATTGATTCTTTTAGTCTATACTTCCCAAAACATAGCTCAATGAGATTATTTCTTAGTTCAACAGTTTCCCACTATAATACTTGTTTTTATCTTGCTCATTTTCAGTAGATTTTGTTCAATATTTTCTAGAAACCAATTTCACTTTTCATAATCTTTTTTTAATCCTAAAAATTCCTCTATTCACTGTTGTTCTTGATTGACATATTATAAACCAAAAGAAACACACCGATTTATAGAATTTTAACTAAAAATAATAAGCACTATCAACGTGGTAACCATGAAACATACATTTCAACTATCAGATGAATATGCATACTTTTTTCTGATATTGAAAGATCTTTGATGACTATTGGAGGGTTGTATGGTAAAAACTCCTTTGGAGGGGAGCTTGGCAGTAGGCTGACACTGTACAGTTTGTAGAGAAAAATATTTCATCTTCTTAGAGCCATGGATGTCATGCTTTATTTTCAAAAGGCCAAATGCTATTAATATTTCAGGATTTGTCTGCTAAGAGAAAAAGTCAAAAAATATTGTAAAGATTCATATAATTAAAGGAAATGGATTGCAATATTCTTATTGATATATCTTATTCTTATCTATAGTAATAGAGCAAAGGTTTTTCTGTCCTATGTCAGCTAAAGAGCAAGGAGTGAGTCATTTTTAAAATAGTGGGTTTAGCTGAGATTTGCAGTCACTGTTCTTGATCATTAACTGAATTGCAGACATTTGTCTGTAATGAATTTCCAAGCTTAGGGGCCATTCAAAACAGGTGGAGTCTGAATTGTCCTGAGCTAGTGACTGCTCCATGCTGATCAGAAATATTCAGACAAAGGTATACTAAACGCTCCCTCAGTCTTGCTATTATGGTCCATCAGCTTTGAATATTATTGCTATTACTGACCATTTAAACGTATTTTGTAGCTTCAAATATGATTTTTTTCCTCCAATGCTTAAATAATTGCAAAAGTGTATTTCATTTATTTAAAGATAATTTAATTTAATTATGGATTAATTAAGAATTTATTTACATTTAATTAAGCATGGAACTATAATGCCAATTATAGTTTTATTCTGTAGATTCAGAGTCTATTTTCTGTGTTTTAATGGTGCCATTGTATTTTCCAAGTTTTATAAGGTCACAGTCCTTTATTATACAGTGAGTTTTGTATTAAGACATCTAATATAAAATTGCCTGCCATATTTTTAATAAATATTAAATGTGTACCTTAAAATAGTCCATAATTTGCATAATACAATTTAAACCACCTATAATTATGTTTTCCTGATATAATTACTTAAAAAACACCCATCCTATCAACCTCTGAATAAGATGTACTCTAGTTCAAGTGTGTCTATGGCTCTGTATTTTATATTACGGATCAATTTGATTAGTGATTTTGAAATTCATGTCTTCTTGTGGTTGAAAGATTATTACAAACTGTCCATTTTATGTCTGCCTCTTTCCTCTCAGATTTTTTTCCTGAAGTATATTTGTATCACAGTCTTACAAATGTTGGCTATATATTCTATCTGCTACTATTAATATACATCTATATTTCACCTGCCTTTTTTAGAGCATTCCAAAGCTGGATTTTAGTCAGAACATTACTTTTTGTGCATTGTCGATTACTTGACACATAGAGTAATAATTATCTTTATTTTCAATTTTTTTAATTTAAAGAATTTTTTCTTTTGCAACTTTTGTTTTCTTTTATTTATTCTACATAAGATAAAACATTTAATATTTTCTATTTTATTCTGGAGCAAAGTATTCATATATTCTCTTATCCCCTATTTTTGCTCCATCCTATTTTGGCACCACCTTCTAATTTTATTTTTTCTCAGTTTTCTTTGACACTGTCTCCTTTATGTGTTTGTATTTCAACAATCTGGGTGTAGTGATGTGATAGTCCCATGCTTATCTGTGTTTTATATGGTCCATCAGATTAGAAAAATCATTGCTACCTTTTAATTCTGTCTCATTCTTAGTAGTATCCTTCTTGGATAATGTGTATATTCACATTGGAAAAATCAATTAGGTCACTTATATGCCTTTCTTTTCCTTCCTTTCTTTTCTCTCCACTTTAAGTTAAATTGGATCAGGGGTTGACTCATTTCCACATTAAAATCTTATCTTTGTCTTAAATCTTAATCTCTGTTAAAAATGGTTCTGTTTATTTCATTTTCAGTGGTAGAAATTAATTTCTCCTACATATTCCTCTGATTTGGGTAAAATCAATGTTTTTTAATTACTTTTATCGTATTTCTTTATTACAAATCATCAATTAAAAATTGATGTAGTTATTGACAATATCTCATACTTTTTTACACTCATCAGATTTCTTATCATTTTCACTGAGTGAAAAGACTTCTCATTTTGATGTAGATATTTCTGTTGGGACTGAATTCTACAGGATCTATGCATTCAGTAGTCTCTACATTATGTTCATTTGGTTTTCTGTGGTGATCTCTATTTGCTATAAAAGAGGTTTCTTGTTAGAAGTGGTAGCTACACTTATCAGTGAGTATAAGTGTTAGATTCTCTTCTAATATTCATATCAATAACCCAAGAATGTTGGCTAGGATTTCAGTAAAAGGCATGATTTCCCACATGTACACACACAGATACACACACATGCACACACACACACACACACATATGAATTCACACACACACACAGATATACATACACATGCACACATACCACACATACATGTCTATATGGCTATCATTGGAGTTTGTGTGTAACAATATACTCAAAACAAATGAGGCTACCAAGTTGAGAGTATATTGGAGAAATACCTAGGAAGGGCTGAAGGGAGAAAAATAAACTATAATTATATTTCAAAATGTATTTTTAAAGTTAATATTTGTCAATGATTGGTAATTTATTCTAATGCTGTATAATCATAGCTTTGAAATCAAAGAGGCTCCAAATATTGTAGCTTCCAATGGCAACACTCACCCTTTTACTAAGATGGCAGACAACACACAGCTAAACCCTTCAGTCAGATACTGATGGCTCTACAGCTTTAGCTAGGCACCTTCAGTCGCCATTATCCACATATAGCCCTCTGCTACTGACATGTTCCTTTGCTAAAATGACTTAAACTTCAGTGCTTTTGGAACTCAAATGATTTCTAAATTTTAACCTTCTCTAAGATAAGTTTCCAATTTAGGCACATGCTTTATAAATCAACCTGAAATAGCTGATTTCCATAGATGTTTTGATTTGCTTTCTCTATTCTGAAACTGCCATTACTGGCTTCTCTGTCCTCGTGAGCAGCAACCTTAAACATGGACTTTTCTTCTCTTACATACAAAACTAATATTTCCACAGTTCTGTTTATTATGAAAGAGAAATTGCCTACGCCAACTTTCACAACTTTGCAATTTCAAATTTTGTTAATAAACGTGAACTACTGATTTAAGAATATAGCATTTGTCAACATTGCACAGCTATAAAAGTATCAGACAACCTATTAAAGATATACCTTAGAGTTTGCTGTCCTTGAAGAGGTGACATGGAAGTGACACACAGTTAAATATATATAAATTCTTGTATTTAAGTGATTTATGCTGTCAGACTTATAATGATACCTTATATACTTCTTAGTTACAGTATGTTAGCAATTTCAGTGCATGTGTAGAGAAAGCACAATAATTTGCTGCAAAAACTAAAATTTCAGCAATCTGAAATATTTGTAGTTTTGAAATAGGTGTGCTTTGAAAATTTGCATATTAATCTTCCTGATTAAGAGGATTTTAAAATTTTGTAAAGAAAAAAAATTTGAATCAATATCTTTTAACTTACACACTATTAAAGGAATGCTTTTTATTATTTTCTATTTTCTTTATTTTATACCCCTTGTATAAAGTATAACATAAACACTTGGTATGGATATAAGTAAAAGTAGTCATATTTTCTTTTGAATACAGGTAAATTATGAGAAACGATGGAAACAAGGAGATGTATAACATAAAAACCAATACTTTTAAATAAAAATGAACTTTAAAAAAAAAAAACCTCTAGCAAAATATATCACTGCTAGTAGATATTTTGAACACATTAAAAGATACAATTTTTACCAATAAGAATAGTTTTTATCCTGTCTTCCTCTGATAAAGCTAACATTTGCTAGTAGTCTTATGCTACTATGAACTCTGCTCACAAATGCCCTATTAAGTCTATGATCTGTGTTTTTTTCAATTGTACATAAGTTTTAAAATCAAATGCCCTATCAATGAAGCAAGAGGATACAAATAATTTTATTGGTAAACATTTTATTTCTAAAATAGCCTAGTTGTGTGTGTGTGTGTGTGTGTGTGTGTGTGTGTGTGTGTGTGTATGTGTGTGTGTAGTCATTTTCTAGATAGTTAGTTAGAACAAATAGAATATCTGTTGCTATTTCCATAATTCTGCTGCACATTTTTTATTGGAATTGGCTCATGAAATGATGGAGAACCTCAAGCTCTATGATCTGCATGCAAGGTGCAGAACAGGAAAGCCAATGGTTTGATTCAGTCCAAGTCAAAATTTTGAGAACTAGAGGATTCAAATCTAACCCTCAGATTGAGTCCAGAGATTTACAGATTTTGTAAGAATATTGATGTACATTATGGAATGCAAAAGCCCTGTACACAATTATATATCAGTGGTAGAAAAGAGGTATTCCAAGTCAAGAAGAGCAAGGCAGAATTTGCCTTTCTCTGTGCTTTTTTCTTTTTGTTTTGTAAGGATCCTTAACAGATTGGACCATATTGGGAAGACTGGAGATAAGGAATAGAAATATACTTAGTCCTATACTAAATGTATACTAAAAACATTCCCACTGACATACTAATTAATAAGTACTATTTATTACATATATGGTTGTATTTGATCTCATTAAAGTGACATAAATTAGCTGCAATTTATGTATATTAAAAAATATTTTTCCATGATAACATTAAGTCTCCCATTAGTGTTGGTTAACTGATTATTAATTGGTAAATATCATTTATCTCAGACACTAAATTTAATTTGTTAGTGATAACATGTGTGTGCCTATATCTGCATTTAATCAAACAGATAAACCTCTACATAAAGACAAAGTGAGGTAGCAATGAACTGTAATTTGTAAATGTAACTCAGAATATAGTATTACTCACTCTTTAGATTCTGGTTTGGACAATTACACTTCTGAAGGTCTGAAGAGTGACAAGGAAGTTTACTTAGGCAAGACTACAAATGTGAGAGCCACACCAACTCCCACAAAGGGATGTACTTTGGAAATAATTCTCATGAAAAGCAAAATCAAATACATACATACTTTCTATTACCATTTCTTCTTCATTTTAATACAATAAATTTTTTTCATCAGGCAAGGTTGCCCACTCTCTCCCTATCTATTCAATATGGTATTTGAAGTTCTAGCTAATCAAAATATCGTTATTTGCAGATGACAGCATACTTAAGTGACTCCAAAATCTCCACAAGACAACTCCTAAATCTGATAAACAACTTCAGTAAAGTGGTTGGATATAAAATCAAATCAAACAAATCATTAGACTTTCTACACTGAGAAGATAAGTGAGCTGAGAAAGAAATTAGGGAAATGACATCCTTCACAATAGTCACACACAATATAAAATATCTTGGTGTGAATCTAACCAAGCAAGTGAGAGATCTGTATGACAAGAACTTCAAGTCTCTGAAGAAAGAAATTGAAGAAGACCTCAGAAGATGGAAAGATCTCCCATGCTCATGGATTGGCAGGATTATTGAAGTAAAAATGGCCACCTTGCTGAAAGAAATCTACAAACTCAATGCAATCCCCATCAAAATTCCAACTCAATACTTCATAGAGTTAGAAAGAGCAATTCTCAAATTCATTTGGAATAACAAAAAAATCAAGATAGCAAAAACTATTCTCAACAATAAAAGAACTTCTGTGGGAATCACCATCCCTGACCTCAAGCTGGACCTCAAGCTGAACTACAGAGCAATAGTGATAAAACTGCATGATGTTGGTATGGTGACAGGCAGGAAGATCAATGGAATAGAATTGAAGACCCAGAAATGAACCCATACACATATGGTCTCTTGAACTTTGACAAAAGAGCTAAAACCATCCAGTGGGATAAAAAGACAGCATTTTCAACAAATAGTGCTAGTTCAACTGGAGGTCAGCATGTAGAAGAATGCAAATTGATCCATTCTTTTCGCCTTGTACAAAGCTCAAGTTCAAGTGGATCAAGGACCTCCACATAAAACCAGATACACTGAATCTAATGGAAGAGAAAGTAGGATAAAGCCTTGAACACGTGGGCACAGGGGAAAATTTCCTGAACAGAACACCAATGGCTTATGCTCTAAGATCAAGAATCGACAAATGGACCTCATAAAACTGCAAAGCTTCTGTAAGGCAAAGGACACTGTCAATAGAACAAAATGGCAACCCACAGATTGGGAAATATCCTTACCAATCCTACATCTGATAGAGGGCTTATATCCAATATATACAAGGAACTCAGAAAGTTAGACTCCAAAGAACTAAATAACCCTATTAAAAATTGGGAACAGAGCTAAACAAAGAATTCTCAACTGAGCAATACTGAATGGCTGAGAAGCACTTAAGAAATGTTCAACATCCTTAGTCATCAAGGAAATACAAATCAAGACAACCCAGAAATTTCACCTCACTGCAGTGAGAATGGCTAAGATCAAAATCTCACGGGATAGCAGTTGCTGGTGAAGATATGGAGAAAGAGGAACATTCCTCCATTGTTGGTGGGATTGCAAGCTGGTGCAACCACTCTGGAAATCAGTATGGCAGTTCCTCAGAAAACTGTACTTAGCATTACCTGAAGATCTGGCAAATACCCAGAAAATGTTCCAACATATAATAAGGATACATGCTCCACTATGTTCATAGCAGCCTTATTTATAATAGCCAGAAGCTGGAAAGAACCCAGATGTCTTCAACAGAGGAATGGATACAGAAAATGTGGTACATTTACACAATGGAGTATTACTCATCGATTAAAAACAATGACTTTATGAAATTGGCAAGCATATAGATGGAACTTGAAAATATCCTGAGTGAAGTAACCCAGTCATAAAAGAACACACATGATATGCAGTCACTGATAAGTAGATATTAGCCCAAAAGTTTAGAGTACCCCAGATACAATTCACATACCATATGAAGCTCAAGAAGGAAGACCAAAGTGTGAATGTTTTATTGCTTCTTAGAATGGGGAACAAAATACTCACAGGAGGAAATATGGAGACAAAGTGTGGAGGAGAGACTTATGGAACTCCATTCAGAGACTGCCCTACCTAGGGAATCCATCCCATATATAGTTGCCAAACCTGGATGCTATTGTGGATGCCAGGAAGTGCTTACTGATGGGAGCCTGATGTGGCTGTCTCCTGAGAGGGTCTACTAGAGTCTGACAAATACAGAAGCAGATGCTTGCAGCCAACCATTGAATTGAGTGCAGGATCCCTGATGGAGGAGTTGGAGAAGGGACTGATGGAGCTGAGGGGATTTGTAGCGCCATGGGGGAGCAACAGTGTCAACTGGCCAGACCTCCTGGAGCTCCTGGGGACTGGACCTCCAACCAAAGACAGTACACTGAGGGAGCCATAGCTCTGGCCACATATGTGGCAGAAGATGGCCTTGTTGAACATTAGTTAGCGGAGCGGCCCTTGGGCCTGAGAGTGTTTGATGCCCCAGTGTAGGGGAATGTCAGGGCAGGGAGGCTGGAGTTGGTGGGTGAGTGAGGGAACATAGAGGCAGGGATGGGGAAAATGTAATAGGGGGTTTCTAGAGGGAAGACCTGGAAAGGGGATAACATTTGAAATGTAAGTAAACAAAATATCCAGTAAAAAATAAAATAAAATAAAATAAAACTGGCAACATTGTAATGCTGTATCTTTATTCTGTATATTTATTACTATTTTAGCTTATCTATAGTATATTAACCTACAGTATTTCTCACAACTTCAGTACATGTAAAAATCAGGCCAGTGATATTTATAATGGATAGGAGCTACAGGTGGTTAGTGACTAATGCTGTAAATACAACAGCTAGCAAGGCCTTTCACATCTCTCTCATAAGAAAATATATTTTAAGTGTGACATTTCTATGAATTTTGAGTAATGACAAAATGATTTAAAACAGGTTTACATTTCATTGAAGAAAAGTTTACTAAATGGCTGAAAAATTTATATCATGATTATTTAAATAAAATCTCTACTAATTAAAATTATTTTTAACATTGCCAAACAGGGTCAAATGTATTTGTAACAAAGAACAGAAAGGGCATTTGTCTTTGGATACCACTTTAGGTGTGATGAACATTGGAAGGATGTCAACATTAAAATTTCCTTCACCTTCCAAGAAATGAAAACTTTAAAAAAAGATTTTTTTTTCTGTTCATAATGTGGTGATATTTTCACTTTTAATCTTATGAACCCTGCATAATAATTAGCTACTTTCACTTGAATAGTTAGACTTATCCTCCTCACTATCATCTTCAATCATTTTCATGCACAAACATGTTCTTTTTTTCAAAGGAAAATTAACATTGTCTGGCATGTGGGCATGATGCTGCCCCCCACACACTCACATAGACATACATATACACATTTTAAATTAAATACGTACATATACACATACACAAACACATAA
This sequence comes from Rhabdomys pumilio, assembly GCA_030674055.1. Lineage (NCBI taxonomy): Eukaryota > Metazoa > Chordata > Mammalia > Rodentia > Muridae > Rhabdomys > Rhabdomys pumilio. The sequence continues at coordinate 66,654,406 of JANHMN010000012.1, forward strand.
ACCTGGTGAAGAAGTTGTAGGAATGTCCTTACTTATCAACTTCCTCAGTTATCTAATTCTCACAGACGACTGAAATCTCTTGACTCTCAATCTGAATAATTCACTCATTAGCTGTGTCCTGCTGGATACTTATTCTTGGTACAGAGTAGACCACCTTCTCAATTTAAACACATTTCCAGTGGCCCTATCTTCATTTATTTTTTTACCTATTGATACACACCTATTATTTAGCATCTTATTCCTTAGTTGTTTTCTATTTTTTCAAACCTTTTTGTAATATTCTATTTCTTTTACAGTCACCATATGCATTCACTTCCCTCATCACAAAGACAGTTATGATTGGGATCAGGTATCTTATGCACTATATTGAAACTTGATGCACTATCATGAAACTCAAAGCCTCAACCTGTGAGAATGAGGACTACTCTTTCTGCAATTATCAGGACAAACTTTAGAATGTTCTTAAGGACTGAGGTGGTTGCACATACAGGCTCTCTTGAAAATCCATGAATTCACTAGCTCTGGATAATTAATTAGGTTTCCAACACCAAAAATGATGGCTATCTTGTTAAGTAGGCCTTAAATCTACTTCCCAGGTGTGCATGCCACCACTGCACCCTTAGGGTTATCATGACATGCTGGTACTGTGATTCATATGCATTCTGTGTGGGCAAGAATGGCATTTGGCTCATTACTTAATAAGCTGGCATCTCAACTTTTGGTGCCATGAAAACAAATAGTCCTACATGATACATTCACAAAGACATCCAGCACAGAAAGCTGAACAAATATTGAAGAAGAGGTGACAGACTTACTGTAAGAACCAGAGGATCAGGGAATTCGCTGTGGGATTGTGTTTCCTTTTATGTTAGAAGCTACACCCATAAAAGATCACCAGCATGACTGCTTAAACATGAGTTGAACAAGACAGCAATAGACAAGATAATGTGGCTAGATCAAAGCACAGGAGGCCTCAACCCTACACAAAGAAGTACAGGCAGCTACGAACTGATGAGAGGGCTTCCTTCCCCAGGGAAGAGCACACCAGTTATCCAATACCACCTGATCAGCCCTTAAAACAAGCATACAAGAAACACTGTTCAGACTGAGCACATTGTATTTATGTATTTAGAAATGTATACGTTTAAAATATATGTCTATTTAACAATTAATGGAAACAGGGAGGTGAACATTACAGAGTAAGGAAATTTTAAGGAAAAAAAAATGAAAACAGAAAGGATAGTGAAAACGTATATCGTTATATTATATTACCAAGCTAAACAAAACAAAAACCTTCAATAAAAATCTTTAAACTTGCATTACAGTTTTTAGTTATGTGCATGGAATGACGGGCAGAATGACACATCAGAGAACAATTTATAGAAGTGAAATTTCACTTTCATATATGTGGATCCAGGAGTCAGAACTTTTAGCTTGGCAGCAATACCACTACTTGCTGAGTACTCTCACTGGCCCAGAAATCAAATGGTAAAAGGAAGTAATTAGTCCATTGACTCACAGAGCTGGAATAAGGATCAAACCACTCTGCACAAAGAGTTTGGAGAATGAAAGGAATTATGAGGAATAAATATTAGATATCACCTTAGTTATTATTGCTTAATGGTGATACATTATAACCTCACCTTATAACCTTATAATACTCTGATGAGCATTGCATCTAATTTCCTGGTTTATCTTGACAGACCTGGTAGTGGAAATGTTCTTGACTTCTGCTATCTAACCTGGTGGCCATAATCCACACAAGGCTGTGTGTTTGAACTGTGTTTAATGTGGATAAGGATGTAGATTTTTAATATTACTTGATTTCGAATACTATGATTTAAGTTAAACATCTGTTTTATTTTATAAAACCAGGATCCACTTTATTGATGGCACAGCTCTAGATTTTTTTTTTCAAATTTCAAACATATTTGAAAACATGCTTACTTGTCCTTTGCAGACCGTGCTTCTTTTCTGAATTCCTTCTTTTTCTTAATGGCATCACCATCCACCCCAGCAAAATGGTCAGATGTTATGTAATGTATTAGGATTCATTCTGAAATGAAAGGGGCATGACCTTTGGAATCAAACACACCTGGCTTCAAACAGGGCATCTCCATTTCCTCGCCATTTGACCTTGGGCAAATTAAATAACCTGTGAGTTTCATTTTTTTTTTCATTTGTAAAATAGAAATATATATGTGTATCACACAAGGCTATTACGAGGATTAAATGTCATAGCATATGTAAAACACCTGGCATAGTTCTGGGCATAAAAAGCATACATACTTCATAAATATACATTACCTCTTACTTTCCTCTTCTTCAAATGGAGGGACAGATCCAATTGATCTGCAGCTGGGATATTTTTGAGTCTTTCCTTTCTTTCTAATCCTATTGAATAAATTTCTATTAATCTTCTCATCAAAATTTCCACCATACAGCCTCTTAATCAATACCTACCCCCATCCCATTTTTTTCTATGAACCTCACATTTCCAATCCATTCTCTAAATTTCCACAAGTAGTTTTCCAAAGCTGCTTCAATATTTCATTAATTATTGGCTCATCTCTCTGCTGCCCATGGACATAATGCTGTATAACCACAGCCTATTCTTTACATGTACAGTATCATGAAGGATTAATGTACAAATACCACAAACATATTTTTAAGTATGCATAATTGAGATTCATATTTAGTTGGTTTCATCTTTTAAAATACAACACTAAATACCTATCCACTATATTGATGTTTACGTAAGGTTGCGTTGAATTATTTATTCTCAAGAACGATTGTAACTTTTTGTAGGATGGATAAACACCAACAGGAGAAAATTTGGGACGCAAATACTAAGTGTATACCTCCACAATGCTTTTTCCTCAGTTCTGGAAATCAAATTCACAGCTTTATGGATACTATCACTGAAGTATATCCAAGGGCATTATATTTTATATGTATATTTTGATCATATGTATCATCTGGGGATTTCTAAATAAAAAGCATTTGTGAGTAATGGTGATATTATAACAAATAGAAACATTCACTAAAATTGTGGATAAATTAAAGCATTGCAAACATAAACACATATATTTATTTATATGTAATTTAGAATGTATATGTATACACATACACATATATATGCAAATATATACACATATGTATTCTAAATTAATTTTTTGATCAGAATTGTGTGCATCAAAAGATATATCTACAATGCATATGCAAACGTTTCATCATATAGAAAAGTCAAAGTCTGTAATACTTCCAGGCCCAAGCATTTCACATCATCAGAGCTCAACCTGTGTATAAACTTTGAAACTACAAGGCAGACTAAATTCCAGATTAACGCCAGTATCTCAGACGGCTACAACTTTCTCCAACTTTTCCAAGCACAACTCTTCGTTATGGCAATCTTACAGATTACCATCTTTACATTTACTGTATACCAATTTATGCTTTGAGTCTACATTATTTCCTACACTAAGTCTGTGGGATCCATTTACCGTCTCCAGGTAACCATGGTCCTTCTCTTTGTCTCTTCATTACACAAGAGAATTGTGATAAGCACTCAGGGTTTGCAGTATACTTCAGATAAATTCTAACATTCATCCACTTCACACTTGTTCACTCGTATTCCTTCCATTTTATTACTCTCAAAAGTAGAAATATTGTAAAACGTATAATTACTCATTTCCTTTCACACTTTACCTGTTCAATTCCTAGAGTGTAGAAGTATATTCTGATAGGGTCCTCTACCACGGAGAGTAGGAATGTCCACTTTTTACATTTTTGATTTTTGGTTGCTTATATCTTTTAAATCAGTGATTCAGTTCTGCTTATGGGTGACAATTTCACATAGTTCTGCTACTGTTTATTCTTTCACTAGCTGCTGCTTTGTCATTCCATGTCATGACTGCCACATGTATGTTCATTTTCTGCAGTTCTTTCTCAATACCATAGTTATCATTTTATTGGTTTACTTTTGTATTTCTTGCCTTTCAAAATATACTAGACTTCATGTAGTGTGAAAAAAGTCTTTTGTTTTTAAATCATTAAATTTAAGATCATTAACTCTATGGCATGTCTTTCTCTTTTGTAATTTAGTTTTGATGAAAATAAGTTCTAAGTTTAATATAATACACTTTTAGATTATTTTGTTAATGATTAACATTACCAATTAGCACGGTAAGTTTTTCAAAATGTTTCAGGGATTTTTTTTTTAAATTTTTTAAAAGCATTTCATTGTTTTAAATGTTACATTTATTTCTATGAATGACCCATATGGAAATGATTTGTGAGAACTAAATTAGGTATTGTTACAATATATGGAGGTTTCCATGTGAATATTTGGATGACCCACTACCATCCAATGAAAAGATAATACTTTCTGCCACTGAATTTTGGAAGTGCTTTGTTATAAGTTATTTCCTATTGGTGAGTATTCTGATATCTGTAATCATATTCCATGTCATTTAAGAATTTCCTTTTCTTTATTCCAATAGTACACATCAAGAGCTGTTGACGTTGTAAAATATATATTATAAGCAGGAATGCAAGATCTTTGGTTTTATTACTTATTGTGTGCATGCACACGCATGCATGCGTGCACTCTTGCTCATTCGCAAAAGTACATGCTATCTGGAGGTCAATGTTGAGGGTTTATCTTCATCCTTCTATACCCTATTTTTGAGTCTACATTTTTAACCTTGAAGGTGGCTAACTTGGATACATTGGTGGAACAGAAAGCCCCAACTATACCAACATCTCTGAGTCCCTAGTGACAGGGTTATTGGAATCTGGGTTATGGAAGTCGACTCTGGGAGTCGGCCACAACATTTTTTTTTTATTATTGCATATTTTCTTTACATTTCAGATTTTGTCTCCTTTTCCAATTTACCCCCAACACAGAAACCCCCTATCTCCCCTCCTCCTGCTTCTATGAGGATGTGCCAACTCCTACCCACCCACTCTTGCCTACATACCCACTCCCACCTCTCCACCCTCGAATTCCCTCATACTGGGGCATCCAGCCTTCAGAGGACCAAAGACTTCCTCCCCCACCTATGTCTGACAAGGACATCCTCCTCTATGTAGGACATACACAGTTGGAGCCATGGATACCTTCCTATGTGCTCCCAGTCTGGTGGTTTAGAACCTGAGAGCTCTGGTTGGTTGGTATCCTTGCTCTCCCCATGGAGCCACAAAACCCTTCAGCTCCTTCAATCTTCTCTCTAACTCCTCTATTGGGAACACAGTGATGAGTTCAATGGTTGGTTGTGAGCATCTACCTCTGTATGTGTCAGGCTCCAGCAGACATCTAAGAAGACAGCTATATCAGGTTCTTGTCAGCATGCACTTCCTGGAATCCATATTACCATCTGCCTTTGGTGACTGCACATGGGATGAGTACCCAGGTGGAGTCATCTGTTGACGGCACCTTCTTCAGTTTCTGACCCACACTTTGTCTCTATATTTGCTCCTATGAGTATTTTGTTACTCTTTCTAAGAAGGATTGAAGAATCCACACTTTGGTCTTCCTTCTTCATTAGGTTTATGTGGTCCGTCAGTTGTACCTTGGGTATTTCGAGCTTTTGGGCTAATATTCACTTACCACTGAGTGCATACCATATGTGTTTTTTTGTGATTGGGTTACCTCACTTCAGATGATATTTTCTAGTTTCACCCATTTGCCTAAGAATTTTAAGAATTCATTGTTTTTAATAGCTGAGTAATACTCTGGTGTGTAAATATAACACATTTTCTGTATCCATTCTTCTATTGAAGGAGACCTGGATTTTTTCCCAGCTTCTGGCTATTAGAAATAAGGCTGCTATGAACATAGTAGAGCATATGTCCTTGTTATACGTTGGAGCATTTCTGGGTATTGCTGAGAGTGGGATGTTAAAGTCCCCCACTATTATTGTGTGAGGTGCAATTTGTGCTTTGAACTTTAGTAAGGTTCCTTCTATGAATGTGGGTCCCCTTGCATTTAGAACATAGATATTCAGAATAGATATTAACAGTTCATCTTGGTAGATTTTTCCTTTAATGAGTATGAAGTGTCTTTCCTTATCTTTTTTGCTAACTTTTGGTTGAAAGTCGATTTTATTTGGTATAATAATGGCTACTCCAGCTTATTTCTTGGGACCATTTGCTTGGAAAATAATTTTCTATTCTTTTACTCTGAGATAGTGTCTGTCTTTGTCACTGAGGTGCGTTTCCAGTATGTAGTAAAATTCTGGGTCCTGTTTATGTATCTAGTCTGTTAGTCTATGTCTTTTTATTGGGATATTGAGTCCATTGATGTTAAGAGATACTAAGGAAAAATGATTGTTGCTTCCTGTTATTTTTTTGTTATTAGATGTGGAATTATGTTTGTGTAACTATCTTATTTTGGGTTTGTTGGAAGGTTATTTTATTGCTTTTCTGTGTTGTAGTTTCCCTCGTTGTTGAAGTTTTCCATTTATTATCCTTTGTAGGGATAGATTTGTGGAAAAATATTGTGTAAATTGGGTTTTGTCATGGAATATCTTGGTTTATCCATCTATAGTGATTGAGAGTTTTGCTGGGTATAGTAGTCTGGGCTGGCATTTGTGTTCTCTTAGGGTCTGTATGATATCAGTCCAGAATCTTCTGGCTTTTACAGTCTCTGGTGAGAAGTCTGGTGTAATTCTTATAGGTCTGCCTTTATATGTTACTTTACCTTTTTCCCTAACAGCTTTTAATATTTTTTCTTTATTTTGTGCATTTGATGTTTTGATTTGTATGTGATGGGAAGAATTTCTTTTCTGGTCTAGTCTATTTAGAGTTCTGTAGGTTTTTTATATGTTCATAGGCATCTTCTACTTCAGGTTAGCAAAGTTTTCTTCTATAAATTTGTTGAAGATATTTACTGGCCCTTTAAGTTGGGAATCTTCACTCTCATCTATACCTATTTTCCTTAGGTTTGATCTTCTCATTATGTCCTGGACTTCCTGGATGTTTTGAGTTAGGAGCGTTTTGCATTTTGCATTTTCTTTGACAGTTGTGTCAATGTTTTTCATGGTATCTTCTACACATGACATGTCTTCTATCTCTTGTATCTATGGCTCCTGATCTCTTTTCTAGGTTTTCTATCTCCAGAGTAGTCTCCCTTTGAGTTTTCTTTATTGTTTCTACTTCCATTTTTAGATCTTAGATTATTTTGTTTACTTCCTTCACCTGTTTGGTTGTGCTTTCTTGTAATTCTTTAAGGAAGTTTTGTGTTTCTCTTAAGAGCTTCTACCTGTTTACCTGTGTTCTGTATTTTTTTAAGGGAGTTATTTATGTCCTTTTAAAAGTCCTCTATCATCATCATGAAAAGTGATTTTAATTCTGAATCTTGTTTTTCCGGTGTAATGGGGTGTCCAGGACTTGCTATGGTGGGAGAACTGGGTTCTGATGATGCCAGGCCTATGTTCTTGCTCTTGCCTTTTGCCATCTGGTTATCTCTAGTGCTACCTGCACTTACTGTCTCTGACTGGAGTCTCTTCTCTTATCTTGATCATGTCGGAACTCCTCAGAGTCCAGGTGTTTCTGTGGTCCTGTGGTCCTGTGATCCTGTGATTCTGAGCTCCTGGGTGGTAGAGCTCCTGGGACACAGGCTGCCTCAGGGACCCTGAAATCCTATGATCCTCAGTGTGTTAGAGATCCTAGGAGCCCAGCTTCCTCTGGGTGTTGTGGGATTGGATGCAGAGCTATGATTCTGGGAGTGTTAGAGCTCTTGGGAGTCCAGCTTCCTCAACTGCTCTGAGTGCAGTGGATTCTCCACTGCTCTGAGTAGAATGGTTCCTCTAGGATGTATCAGGATATGTTGTCTTCAGTAGAGCAGTCCAGCTAGGAGTTGGCCTCAGCAACAAGGGCTAAGCAGAGGGTACAGAGGAGAGTGGTGTTTGGGAGAGTGGGGTTTGGTTGGGTGATGAGTCCTGAGTGAGCTGGTCTTCCAGCTGCAGCTCTAGGGCTTCTGGTTTCGGGGAGAGTTCTTATCTGCTGCTCTGAGTGCAGTTTTTCCTCTAGGATGTGTCAGGATATGGTGTCTTCTGGGGAGCAAACCAACTAGGAGTCTGCCCCAGCAAAAAGGACCAAGCCAGGGGTAGAAGAAGAGTGGTATTCTGGAGGGCATGGTTTCGTTGGGTGATGGGTCCTGAGTGTCCCAGGCTACCAGCTGCAGCTCTGGGGCATAGGGTTTTCTGGGAGAGTTCTAACCCACAGCTCTGAGTACAATGATTCCTCTAGGATGGGTCCCAGCCTCAGCATTTTATATATGCTCAACAAGCACTTTGCCAGCAGAGTCACGTCCTTAAATCAAGTCTTGTAAATTTGAAAATGATTTTTCCATTATGGTTTCTAGAAGGTTTGAATTTCTGTATGTGGTTTAAAATTAACTTGTTAATTTTGAAATATCTTCTGGAATTGGCAATTTTCTGGGACTTAAAATCAAATGAGCTGTGGATTACCATTTTAGAATGATATTTTCAGTCTCAACATGATACAGCTATTTACCTAGTTCCTGTTAATTTATTAATCTTGTTTACAGAAATTTTATATACCATTTCCAAATTTGTTTCCTTACATCCTAAGCAGTTGAAATATTATATATGATTGGGTTTTTTAATACTCTATTGTTCTTTTCTGTCTATAGTACTATAATTGATATTTATCAATTAATTTCTATATAGTAACCTAGGGGAATTTACTTAGTGTCATGGTTCTAAAATGGTGGGTTGCAACCTTTTGGCAAACCTCTGTCTCCAAAAATATTTACTTCTCAATTAAAAACAGTAGCAAAATTACAGTTATGAAGTAGCAACAAAAATAATTTTATGATTGAGGTCACCACAACATGGGGAATTGTAATTAATTGTTGGTCCATTAGGAAGGTTGAGCAACACTAAATATAAATATATCTGGCAAATACTTATAGTCAGATATTTTGCATAAAACATATTGCTAAAACATTCTGACAACATTAATTTTTCTATTTTAAAATTTAGAGTTTAAATGACATATATTCATTTATCAGGTTTATTAGGCTAAGTAGAACTGTGTGCAATTATAGTTTCAAATGAGGATAGACTACTTAATTGATCACGAGGTTTACTGTAGGTATATTTTTTAATAGTTATCACAGAATGCTTCTATGTAGTCGAAATTTAATAAATGTAGCCTAGGAGAGTTTCAGTTTTTTTTTTTTTTTTTGAGAGAGTTTTAAATTTTTGCTGACTGCTTTTACAGAATTTACTAAGGATGAAGTCAACTACCTTTCCACTTTGTTCTTATTTCGCTTTTATTCTACTGAATAAGGTGTTTTATGAGACATTTTCCTTTTCAGACATGAATAAGATAGTCTTTGACCATATATTTGCATCCCTATTCTAATCCACTTCTGTTCTCCATGCTGGCCATAGTCAACTTCCTCTATATGCTCCCTTCTGCTTCCATGATAGAAAGCATGTGTTCCTTGCCTGTCTGACTCCAGTTTACTTTATCTGGAATTAGGACGTCTGACATCATCCATTCTTTAGCATCATGGGATTATTTCTTATAGATGTGATATATATGGCCTGTTCACCCAGTCCAATTTTATAACAAAGATTGTGCTTAATATTGTGTGAACATAAAAAAAATGTGTGTAACTCTACTGAATACTGATTTAGATTACATTTTAAAAAAATGCATACCCAGGAGTGGTAGGTAGAGCTGAATGATACTACAGTTCAATTTTGAACTTTAGAACTCAATACTGAATTCCATGTTTGGGGATTGTTACTTTACCACCAACAATATATAAGGATTCTTCTTTTCCTACCTCTTTACCAGCATTTGTTATATGGGTATCCTTGATAACAGGACTTCTGTGAAGAAAGCATGGTAAAATTTCAATGCGTTTTAAAAATATTTCGTGTGTGTGTGTGTGTGTGTGTGTGTATGCATGTGTGTATGTGCCCCATAGTTTAGCTTACCATCAGTACCACTGTGGTTCATGATCTTACTAGGATGGCCCATTATACCCTGCTTAAAATATCCAATCTTTTTTCTAGGCCAAATTCCTGAAGTGTTTCTTATTCATCTAAATAAAAGTCCAACTCTCAGGAGAACAACATGGGAAAGGAAGGCTATTTAAGAGTGGTGAGGAAGAGAGGGTATTGAGAAGTCAGTTCAGTTCAGTTCAGTTCAGTTGTGAGTCAGTACATTGAGTGCACTAAAATAGAATTGATTTCCTTTGTGAGTTCATGAAGTTCATTCAGTGCAAATCAGCAGTTGAAGACTGAATAAGAAGAAGCCTGAAGGTAGGAAAACAAATGCTAGAGTTAATTTGGGGCCAAGCAGAGCAATACACTGAGAAGCTGAGAGAAGCCAGATTGAATCAGCTTTGAGAGGATTTCTGAGGCAGAACAGCTGAGATGAACCAGCCAGCCAGAAAGAGCTAGAAAGGGTAAGTTTATTCAGCAGTAAGCCTCCAAGAGGACAATTACATCAAGCAAATAAAAGTTACTTCTATAATACTGAACCAATGAGTTATTTCCTTTATCTTTTCTTCATTAATTTATTTATTTACTTTATGTCCTGATCACAGCTTTCCTCTCCTTCTAGTCCTCTCTTTACTCGTCCCCTCCCCCACGCCCTGTTCCTTTCACGTCTGAGAAGGGGGAGATCCCAACCACATTATATATGATGAATCAACCTTCCCACCGTGACATCTCAAGTCACTGCAGGACTAGGTACATCCTCTCCCACTGAAATCAAACAAAGCTCAGTTAGGGTAGCAGGTTCCACAGACAGGCAATCGAGTCACAGTAAGCTCCTGCTCCAGTTGTTGAGATACCCGCATACAGACCAAGCTGTACATCTGCTACATATATGCCAAAATAGGTGGCGCTGTTGCTAGGTCCAGCCCTTGTAGGCTCTTTGGTCTGTTTTTGGGAGCCTCCATGTGCTCAGGCTAGTGGACTTTGTTTGTCTTCTTCTTAAGGGGATATTCATGAGTAGCAGTATCATTGTATGTTTGAGACTGAAAGATGATATTTGTCTGTGATTGTGCATGTGCATGTTAGTGCATCAGTCTATCATTTGTATTTATATCTGTTATCTATTGGGTTTAGGTCAATATCATAATTACTATAATTTTATAGTAATTATATTTTCACTATTATATTACTAAACACTTTACAGTGTGCTTTACTACAATTTTATAATCATTTCGATGCCACTATCATTATTATTCTAACTTGTTTGCAAATTCTTTTGAATTTCTTAAGCTTTGACTTTGGGGTCCTTACTGAATATCAGAACTATCAATCTAAACCTACAAACCTTTTCCTTACTCTTATTGAGCAAAACTATCCTTGCCATCTCTGTTTTATTTTATTACAAGGGTTGTTTCTAGACTCTAATGTCTGATTTTTATAAAACGTACAAGTACATTTGATTTTGTATATTGCTTTTGCTGTTTTTATGTAGAAGATTTAAGAGTTTTTGTTTTTTATAGATTGTGTACTTGTGCCCCCATGGATGTGTGTGTGTGCACATGTTTACACTAACTTGAAAGTGGGTGTCTTCAGAAGCCAGACAAGGTGTTAGATCACCTACCTGCAGTCCCAGGAATTTGTGAGCCACCACTAAAGCATTCTGTATAATATCAGCCTCTGAGAGAGCAGCAGGCACTCTTAACTATTCACCTGTTACTCCAGACCCCTGTTGCTGATTTCTTTTTGTAGAGAGCAATGGATTCTCTGTGTTGATAGCTCACTTCTTCGAAGAAAGTATTATTTTTCCTTTTCTTACTTTACCTGATGTATTTTTCTGTGCCTCCCCAGCAAATATATTCACAGCAGAACCGTGTGAATTGCTCTTGATCATGTTCATTCTTTCACTATTAAAAATAAAGTTATTTGTACATTTCTATGCGACTTAATTTGGGTAATAACATGTATTGTAATTCTAGGTTTCCAGAATTGCCAGATGGAATGGTTGTTAAACTTGGGACATATGTAGCAGAGGTCTACTTGGTCTGGCCTCCATGGAAGAAGACACAGTTCTCAAGAGTCGTGAGTGCCCAGAGAAGCAGAAGACCTGGTGGGGTGTGGGGAATAACCTCTCGGAGGCAAGGAAGATGAGGAATGGGATGAGGAACTGTGGGAGGGAGATTGATAGGGGAAATATCTGGGATGTACATAAGTAAGATATTTTTAAAAAAACAACTGTAATGAGCATAATTAAAGAAAAAGGTCCTTTAGACATGTAAAACTAGCATAGTCAGGACTGCCACTATATCCAAGGCTGCATGGCTAAGCAGAACCCAGTGACATCACTCACTCAAGATAAGCAGACACAGTACTAGAACACCATGGCATCCACTGGATGTGGATATGAGGAGAGGCTAACAGTAATGCTCCTCTCTGTACATCTGGAGAGACACTACTTTGATCAGCCTTGTGGCTAGAGTCTCCCTGAGGATTTTGACCCTCAAACCAGAGATTTCTGTTTAGAGATTGGACCTTCCGCTAAGATTTGTCACACAGTGAGCAGCCTTAGGGAGATATGTTTAGGGGCACAGTTAGGAATTTAGTGTGAGAACACAATGTGATGACCCTCAGCATATAACTGTTGTTATACTAACTATGTGTAACTACCATCTTTCTTAAGAAAAGAACACTTGACCAGGAATTGAGTCTTGACTGCAGAGCTTGCCCTCCAGCCTGAGATGAGCCAACAAGTCTCTGGGAGTCAGCTTTGTTCTCAGAAACAGTAAGGAAGGAAGATGGCCACAGGGGCATATGAACCAAAGTTGCCATTGAAGGGAATGAGGTTCTCCATGACTGCTGCTTCTTATGGGGGTTTGTGATAATAACAAAAAACTGAGGCAAGAAAACAAACAGGTTGCTTCTCCACTCTTTCTTCACGAGCCAAGGAAATTCTTTGTGGCTTGTCTTAAAACTTCAGAAAAGCATTTCCTCAGTTTTTGTAGTCTTTACAGCTTAATAACTACTAAGATTAAATAGACAGTAAATTACATACAAACACTTTAACAGAAACTCATACAAAATAATCCTGGTGTTTTAAAGTAAGAGAGGGAAAAACTGAATTATTTTCAAATATTTATATGAACTATTTCCTTGCTATTACCTCTACCAGTTTTTAAATAAAACTATTTATGAATTTACTTCACTGGATTTTCATTATGTAAAACTCTCCATTTCTTCATAGAGCCGCATGTCTCCATCTGCCATGACTTTGCATATTCCTAGAGGACTGTCTTTACCTGGCTTTGTAAGATGTGTTTTCTGCAATTTTTAAAAAATTTTTATGTTAGGAACAGTTTAGTTCATTAGTATATATAAAATGCATTTCAGTCATTAGAAAATATACTACAGAAAATTTTATAAATATATTTCTCCCTTTTTTGGTTACATTTTGTTTTAATAAAGGAGAATGCTATGAAAGCTATTATTATTTTTGCTTGCTTGCATGCAGGCGATGTTTCTGATTCCTGTGTGCATCCTGCTTCTTCGTTAGGACACGTTTTAGTGTTCGAATGCTCTTAATTATTAGCTTCACTATATTTCTTTCACTCTATTGCTCTTCTTTTCGAGGTCCTAATAGTAGTAAAAGGTACAGTTATGATCACTAGCTTACTGTTGGCCTCTTGCTCACATTGAGTGTGTAATACCACAGGCATAATTATCAATGTTTCACTCTAAATTTTGTTTTAGAAATTTTTTAGTTCATTTTTAAATATGGAAATATATAACTTGACTGCAAGTTCACTTTCCTCCTTTCTTTTTTATTGCAGACACTCTTTTCTGTAGTTTTCTAATTTTATCAATCAAGTATTTATTTATTCACATACCAAATGCTATCCTCCTTCCCAACACAGTGAGAGAGGATGCACCTAATCATTCCTATTTTTCTAGATTTGTTTTTTTTTAGTTTGTGATTAGTTTTCCACCAATTTCTGAGTCATATGGGAATTATTAAAAACTATTAAAACTATCTCTTTTGATCAATTTTTATGAAATAATGAAAATATTTATAGGAATATATATTCACACAAATACATATACACACACATGTGTACATGTATATGTGCGTGCACACACACACAAACATATATATACATATATATATGTGTGTATATATATACATATCTGTATATGTATATATAGTATACATATATACATATATATATATGTATATATATATACATATATACCAACATTCTCCCTTCCTCCTCTCCTTTGCTCACTGTTTTTCTTTCTTTCTTTCCTTCTTTCTTTTATTTCTTTTCTTTCTTTCTTTCTTTCTTTCTTTCTTTCTTTCTTTCTTTCTTTCACATATATATTCCTAAATGTAGCCAGTTCAATTTGGATAATGTTACTCATTTACATGTTGTGTTACTCATTATATGTATCACAAAACATTGATATGTTTTATATATGTAAAAATTATATACATATACACTATATGCATATACGTGTATGTATGTATATATGATCAGCAACTAATTCTAACCAACGTTAGAATTGGAATTTGGAACCTCAGTGCCTACAGATACTGCAGGTACACATAGGGACCTACTAGAATCCTACTACATAGGAGACAGAGATAAGCAGAGGACCTGTTGAGTAAAATGGGTACATCCACAGAGGATATCAGTGAGCTCTGGATTCTAGTCCAAAAAGTCACTTGATCATTAATGCTAATCTGAAGTTGATAAGATTCTATATTTGTCATTCTTGAAATACTTGAAAACTTGAAATCTTTCTGTTCTGCAGATATTAAATAACCCTAGGAAGACATATTTTTAAAAATCTTCGCCAAGAAATAGAAGTGAATAATTAGAGAATTGTTCCTATTGGATTTATTAGAGAATTATTCCTATTGGATTTTTACTGTTCAAGTTCGTTAAGTTCATTTGTGAAGTATGTTATTATTTTGAATTGAAACTATTGACAAATGATGCAAGTATCTTTCAATTATTTATTATAGTACATGCCAATCATGAAAGTTAGCATTGTATTCCAATGAGGACAGTCAAAGCTTACATACAATGCTGTCCTTGCTGCCCAAGAAAACAGAATCAAGTGCCTTGTCATATATTTAAATTCATGTTAGAAATTATACATTTAATATTACATATATTCTATGAAGTACATTAGGAAATAACATTTCTTGATTTCTGAAAATTAAAATTTTAATAATAACCATGGCAAGAAAACCCTTTAGAATGAGAAGTTGCTTGTATATGCTATGTGGACCATAGCATAAGCACAGACATCCCTGAAAGTCAACCCATAACAGTTGAAACTGAGCTCTGCCCCTGCTATCACTTCCTTTTTTCATTTTTATTATTTATTAACCATTTTATTCATTTACATATCAAATGTAATCCTTCTTCCCGGTCTCCCTTTCACCAAACCTCCCCCCTCCCCCTCTCCTTTGCTATCACTGTGTCTGTCTTTCTTTCCTTCTCTCTTTCTTCCTTTCTTTCTTTTACAACCCAGTCATTACCCTTCCCAGCTCACCTTCCCCAGTTCCTCATCCCATTCCTCCTACACTCTGTCTCCAAGAGGATGTCCCCCCATTCCTCTTTCCATGAACCCCGTCTACCCACTCTCTGGGGCCTCAAGTCTCTCCAGGGTTAGGTGTTTTTTCTCTCACTCAGGCCAGACCAGGTAGTCCTCTGCTGTATATGTGTTGGGGGTCTTGGACCAGCTAGTGTATGCTGCCTGTTTGGTGGCTCAGTGTCTGAGAGATCTCGGAGTCCTGGTTTGTTGAGATTGCTAGCCTTCCTATGGGGTGACCCTGCTCCTCAGTTTCTTCTAGCCTTTCCCTAATTCAACCACAAGAGCCTCTGTCTTCAAACCATCAGTTGGTTGTTAAGTATCTGCTAGTCAGCTTCTTGTTGGGTCTCTCAGAGGGCAGCCATGTTAGGCTCCTGTCTGTAAATACATCATAGCATCAGTAATAGTGTCAGGCCTTGGAGTCTTCCTTTGAGATGGATCCCAATTTAGGCCAGTCACTGGACCTCCTTTCCCTCAGTCTCCTTCATTTTTGTCCCTGCAGTTCTTTTAGACAGGAACAATTCTGGGTCAGAGTTTTTGACTGTGGCAACCCCATCCCTCCAATTGATGTCCTTTCTAATGAAGGTGGATTCTACAAGTTCCCTCTCCCTACTGTAGGGCATTTCATCTAAGGTCCCTTCCTTTGAGTCTTGAGATTCTCTCACATTCCAGGTCTCTAGTGCAACCTCCCACCTCCTGAGGTTGTATATTTCCATTCATTCTGTTGGCCTGTGAGGCTTCACTCCTGGTCCCTCCATACATAATTATGTTCCCCTTTTCCCCTCCCCTTCCCATTTTCCTATCCCACCCAATTCTCTCCCTTCCTCTGCCCTCTGCTTTCTTCTCCCTCCCAAGTAGGGTTGAAATATTCTCATTTGGGCCCTTTGACTTGTTAACCTTCTTGAATTTTGTGGATTGTACCCTAGGTATTCTGTAGATTTTTGGCTAATATCCTCTTATTAGTGAGGATATACCATGTATGTACTTTTGTGTCTGAGTTACCTCACTCAGGATAATATTTTCTAGTTCCATCCATTTGTTTGCAAAACTCATGATGTCCTCCTTCTTGATACCTGAATAGTATTCCACTGTGTAAATGAACCACATTTTCTGTATCCATTCTTCTGTTATCATATATCTAGTTTGTTTCCAGCTTCTGGCTATTACAGATAAGGCTGCTATGAACATAGTGGAGCATGTGACCCTATGGTATGATGAGGCATCTTTTGGGTATATTCCCAAGAGTGATATAACTGGGACTTCAGGTAGATCTATTTCCAGTTTTCTAAGGAACCTCCAGATTGATTTCCAGAGTGGTTGTACCAGTTTGCAATACCATCAGCAGTGGAGGAGTGTTCCTCTTTTATCACATCCATGCCAACATGTGTTTTGATCTTAGCCATTCTGAGAATGGTGTAAGGTGAAATCTCTGAGTTGGTTTGATTTGCATTTCCCTAATCACTAAGGACTTTGGACTTTTCGTTAAGTACTTCTCGTCCATTCGAGGTTCTTCTGTTGTGAATTCTCTGTTTAGTTCTATACCCCAATTTTTGGTTGAGTTGTTTGGTTTGGGGGGTGTTAGAGTCTTGAGTTCTTTATATATTTTGGATATTAGCACTCTCTTGGATGTGGGGTTAGTGAAGGTTTTTCCCAATCTGCCCTATTGACAGAAGCTTTTCAGTTTCGTGTGGTCACATTTAATACTTTTGATCTTAGAGCCTGAGTCATTAGAGTTCTGTTTAGGAAATATCCCTCCCTGTGCCATTGAGTTCTAGGGTCTTTCCTACTTTCTCTTCTCCTAGATTCAATGTATACAGTTTTATGTTGAGGTACTTGTTCCACCTGGACTTAGAGCTTTGTGCAAGGAAGGTAACAAATATGAATCTATTTTCATTTTTCTACAAAACAACTGCCATTTTAGTTTTCCTATCTATGTTGAGAATTTTGCAGGGTATAGTATCCTGGGTGGGCATTTGTGTTCCCTTAGGGTCTGCATAATCTCTTCCTAAGCTCTTCTGGGTTTTAGAGTCACTGATGAGAAGTCTGGTGTAATTTTGATAGGTCTGACTTTACATGTTACTTGGTCATTTTACCTTACAGCTTTTAATATTCTTTCTTTGTTCTGTGCATTTAGTATTTTGATTATTATGTGACAAGATGATTTTCTTCTCTGGTCCAATCTATTTGGTGTTCTATAGGCTTCTTGTATATTTATGGCCATTTCTTTCTTTAGGTTGAGGAAGTTTTTTTACTATGATTTTATTGAAGACATTTTTGGGTCCTTTGAGCTGGGAATCGTTGCTCTCTTTTATTTCTATTATTCTTATGTTTGATCTTTTCATTGTGTTCTGAATTTCCTGGATGTTTTGAGTTAGAAATTTTTTCATGTTTTGTGTTCCTCTTGACCATTGTGTCAGTATCTTCTAAGATATCTTCTACACCTGAGATTCTCTCTTACATCTCTTGTATTTTGTTGTTGATGCTTGCATCTGTAGTTCCTGACCTCTTTCCTAGGTTTTCCATTTCCAGGGTTGTCTCCATTTGTGTTTTCTTTATTGTTTCTACTTCCATTTTTAGGTCTTGGGTGGCTTTATTCAATTTTTCACCTGTTTTTCCTGTATTTCTTACAGTGAGTTATTCATATCCTCCTTAAAGGACTCTATTATCTTCATGAGACAGGATTTTAGGTTAGTATCCTGGTTTTCAGATCTGTTGGGATATGCTGTGGTGGGAGAACTGGGTTCTGATGGTGCCAACTTATATTGGCTTCTGTTGCTTATGGTCTTTAGCTTGCTTCTCACCATCTGGTATCTCTGGTGTTAAATGTCCTGGGTGTCTCTCTCTGAAGCCTCCTTTCTGTGTCCCTGGTTTGCTGCAAATCTCCTTGGAGACCTGTTACTCTGGCTGTGACAGATTTCCTGAAAGGCCTTCAGACTATTCAGAGAAATATGCACTCCAATGATCTGTTGCCCTGGCTCCAGCAGCAAATCTGGGAGGTCTTCAGATGGTGGGTCTATTGCCCTGGGTGCAGCAGAACACCTTGTGGGCCGTTAGACTGTGAGGTCTTCAGAGGGGCAGAGAAACTGATGATCTGCTGAGGCAAAGTTCATTTTTATTTATTTATATTATTAAAAAATAGTAAACACATTTAAGGTGGTTTTAAGTCTTTAAGTACTTTTATTTAATTTTCCAATAAAACCAAATTATTGAAGTCATTTTTCTTTGTTCTTTAAAAATGGAATGTGACTCTAGCTTTCTACAGTGTTCACCCAGACACACTGGATGTCTTGAGGCTGTGAGCTCTGATGTTGTTTACATTTTCACTCAATTGAATACCTTTTATCTTAATAAATGTTTCAATTACACAAGAAAAAATATAGTAACAGTTGTGTAGTCAAACTTTCTAAATTTATTTTTAAACACTAACACGTATTTGAATTCTCGGTTTTGTATACCAATTTTGTAATGTATTTGTCTATCTGGCTAGCAGCTTTAAGCTTGGATTTTAAAATTGTGATTTTGAAAAGAGTCAGATATTGCAATCAAGAGCCCAGAAGAAATCCCTCATCAAATTAGAATCCACCACAAAAATTGGACCTTAGCTAATTAACTATGCTCTTAAGAACTTTTCTGAGAAGTGAACTCAATTTAAAATTAAATTAAATAAATTAAATATATTCTAAAATATGATAGCTCAAAACCCATTAATTTCAGTTAAGCTGGTTCTAACCATCTAACTCTTGTTTTGATGACCTGAAATACCTCTTACTTCAAGCAGTTACATATTTAACAGTACAGAGGGTATGAGTTGCATATGAGACAGTGTTAAATGCTATTAACTTGGCTGAATATATATATATATATATATATATATATATATATATATATATATATATGAAACTTTCATCATTCAAGCATAAATAAAAGTGTAAACACAGAGTAGTGCTTAAGATTCTTAAATAGAATCATTAAATTGACTTAAAGAAAAAAGCTTCTTCATTTGAAACTGGAAATTGTTTCCAATGCAAGTGTTTATTGGCATTGTACTTATATGAACTTCATCCTGTTTTGTGTAAAAATGTATATTTCAGCTATGCTTTTCTATTTTATTACATACTTCTTTACAGACATTGTCTGGAAACCCACCCCGCACCCCATATACATAATATTCTGCTGCTTCTGAGTTATGAAGGACTAAAATGTCTATTTCACTCAAATGTTTTAAAATTGAGTTTTGTTACTGTGTAAAAGACTTAAGTGTGAAGACCTACACTACACACTAAAGTGTGTAAAGCATGTTACATGTGATTGTTAAACATGTGCTTTGATTTTAGCAATTTCTAGAAGGTGGCTTTTCAGTGTTTCTCTCACAGAGTATATGAGCAAATGTGTACATGCAGTGAACTTGATTTAATGATTTTATAATGTAAAAATGTTTCACTGTGGTGTTGCACATAGTAATAATGTGCACTCAGTTTAGTTAAATGATTTAACATTAAGAACAATGAAAGGAGACATGATTATTTCATGTAGAAGTTTGAGGGATACAGAGACATGTCTACACTCTGTGATAGTGTAGTGCCAGGGAAATGTTAGTGATCCCAATAAGAAAACACAGAGGAGCTGACCTGATGCAACTCACAGCAGGGTCTTTATTCTTTTCCAGCTAGCTTGAGCTCCTCCACTGTACTGCTGTCACACAGGTTGGTTTTGGTGGTGGGGAAGCCCTGCATATCTATCAGGGCAAGGCTTTACAGGAAGCAGCAAGCAGGGGGTGAGTGTGTGAATATCTATCGGAAAGCTACTGTGGCCTTTAACATAATTGGCTGGTGCTGGGAATTTTATCATAAACTTAGTTTCTGTTCCTCTCTTGTTAGACAGGCTGGTAACCTGGGGGTGCAGGTTTGGTGGGGAAATAACCTGGAGACACTGGTCTTGTTGGAGATTAGCCTAGAGACTGTAGCTAGGTGCTGGTTTTTCTGAGGGGCAACTTGGAAACTAATGCTATGCACCAGACTGTTAGTTTACTTGAGTTCAAACTTAGGACGTGTCCTATAAAATGGAGTCTGAACTTGAAAAAATGGGCCTCTCAGTAGGAAACTTGTACAGCTGTATAACTTTGGAATAAGCAACAGCTACAGGCAAAGTATCTGAAAGATGGTTAGTCCTACACCTTGTGGTAATTGCTCTTTATTCAATAAGTAAAAATTATTGTGCCCCCAGGTCAACCCTGTTATTCTGTGTGCTTCAGAACTGACTGTTTTGATTAAATCACAAAATGATATCATGGCTGAATTGCAGAATTTCTTTGAGTGACAGAAGAAACTATATTTAAAGAAGTATGTTTAGTTACATAAGGTCATAAAGATCAAATATCATGTATAAAAGATATAACAGGATTTTTAGAAATAAAGAAAAAATTGGACAGAATGGAATACACAGTTGTCAAAAAAAAGATACAATGTTGAGTTATTAAAATGTGCATATTTATTTATTTATTTATTTATCATGTGGAAGTGCTCTCAACTGAACTAAGTGTTTTATGTAAATCAGACAAATGCTGTATCTCTGAGCTAAAGCCTGGTCTAGGAAAATGTAGATTTTTAAAAGTGTCTTGGTAGACAAGTTAGTGGCTAAATGTATGCTGTGAGCACAAATTAAGAGATAGAACCAGTAGGCCTGTGTGATCTAGTGAAGACACAAATCCAATAAAGTATTGTGCATTAATGATCAAATTTATAGTGTTGTTTTATACATTTGTTTATGTATCACACTGTATACACTGTAGTAATTCCATAATAATCTATACATGTTAATAAATTATTATTTGAAGGGATGCTTTGAATATCTATGGTTAAGGTTTAATCAAGCATAAAATTTTGAAAACACAATTAGACATTGATATTATTACAAAGATGCAGAAGTATAATTTTCACATAGTCTACAACTTAAATGCCCAGCAATGGTTCCTGGTCCATTATTACTTTGTTGTATTATTTTCAGAAATATGGTAATAAATTATAATTACTCCCATATCTATGTACATACGGATTACTATTTCCATATTTGAGCATCAACTCTACTTTAAAATTGTTAGTTAAATAAACTAAATAAAGTTTCTTGCAACAAAAGTCAAAATTTGTTTTTAGTGATGTAGTAAAAGACTAAAATGAGAAAATAAGAACTTAGAATTATATCAATGTTTAATAGTTTATAAAGGGAACAATGAAAATTATGCATAGCATGTATATGTGAAATTACTACAGCAATATAATAATGATGTTTAAATATTATGTTATGTTTTAGTATTCTAGATTTTTTCATTCTTTCCATTTATTAAAAATAGATTCTTTTTCATAAAATATATCCTGATCATAGTTTTCCCTCCCTCTTCTTCTACTTTCTCCCCATCCCCCCTTTCCTGTGAATCCATTCCCTTTCTGTCTCTCATAACAAAGGAACAGACTTCTAAGAGATAACAACCAAACATGACAAACTAAGATACAGTAAGAGAAAGCAAAGCCTTCACATCAAAGTTGGACAAATCAATCTAACAGGAAGAGACGGGTCCTAAGAGGAGGTACAAGAGTCACAGACCCATGTGTTCTTACACTTGGGAGTTCTATAAAAATACTAAGTTTAAAGCTATAATATAGACAGAGAACCTGGTGCAGACTTCTGTTGGCCCAGTGCTTGCAGTTTTACACTCAAAGAGTTCTTATGTGCTTTGCATAGTTGATTCAAAGAGCACTGTTCTCCCATTGTCTGTCATCCCCTCTGGCCCTTACACTCTTTCTAACCACTTTTCAACAAAGCTTCTTTTTCCTAAGCTCTAAGGGGGCAGATTTGAAGGGGACATCAGAGTTAGATAAGCTTTCTTCAAAATAACTGGCTATGGGTCACTGAATTTTTTCCCATCTGCTGCCAGACAAAGCTTCTCTGATGATTATGAATAAGGAACTTATCTATGAGTATAACAGAATATTATTAGGTATCATTTTATTGATAGCTTTTTTTCACCACTAGTTTTACCCAAGAAATCTGGACCACCTATTCTCTAGTTATTGGTCACCCAAGCAGAAAGCTTAACTTGTAAGTGCTACAATAAAGAGTATTTTCTCTTTTAAAGGATAAGGGCTCAGCTTTTCAGCACCTACATAGCAACTGCCAACCTTCAGCAATTTCAGTTTTGATGTATCTGTTGCCCTCCTAGATTTTTCAGCCACTGGGCATACATATGGTTCACAGACCTACATGCAGACAAAACACCGCACACATAAATTATTTAAAGTTTAGAAAAATTTACATAAAATTGTAGAAATAGAATTCTACCAACTTTAAAATACTTCTAATTCTTGGTAACCTTGAATTTAAATCAAGAAAATATATATGCAATACATTTCTCTAAAGTAGCTTTCTCTATGACGGATCTTCACTGTTATCATGGTTACAGAGTCTGTTCTACTTTTGCATGTTGCGTTTATGGCTCTTAAAGACCAACTACAGCTTACATCATTTGGTGTATCCTATAATTTCTACATGTACAGTTTCTACTTTTGCTTATAAAGAGAAATGAAGCATAAGACTTAAATGCACTGAAAACAATTTATGGTTTAATACTTTAAGTTTGTCAGACTAAGTTTATTTTAATAGCAGGGGAACACTACCATAGAGGGGTGGAACTATAAGAACATTCTGACATTTTATGTTACCAAGTGTACACAAAATCTGGAAAACTAAGCAAAAGGAACCACATGACCAGAGTGTGTGAATTCGTATCTGAGTGTCCCTCTCTATAGGATATGCTTCCAAAATTATACCTTGAGCTTATTTTCCAAAGTCTATGAAAGAGGTCTCAGAGCAGGTAACATTTGAAACTATTTGTTCACTCTTTGTAATTTTTTTTCTGAAGAAACTACCCTTCTTCAGAGTTGGCTAGTAAAGAACAAGTAAAATAAAGTATAAAGTCCTTTGTATGTGCCCCAAAAGAAGAGAAATAAACAGACCACACTTTTCATGGAGCTTTCCTACCAAAGCTCTCATTGTAACCCACCATGTATCATGAATGTCACTTTTTCTAGCATTTCTTACTTTATTGCTTTTATACCAAAAACAGTGAGATTGATAAGGGACAAGTTTATTTATCCTGGTATACTGTTTGAAGGAATAGTCTATTTTCATGCACAACATGGTATCAGGAACCTAAGGCAGGGATCACAGTGCATCTTCAATCAGAAAATGGAGAGCAATGAATTCAATTAGTATTTTTTTTTCTTATTTACTAGAAAATTTTATTCTATGGAATTGTGTTACCCAGACATAGGATGGGTCTACCAACCCCAATTAACATAATCTAAGAATTTCCTCACAGATTCATCCAGTTGTTTGTTGGCCAGGTCATTTTGGACACTGTTAATTTTAATATCAGTATTAAACATTACATTGCCTGATACCCATGAGGATAGTTAAAAGAAATATCTCATTTTCAAGGGCTGTCTCCTTACTGGGTATATTTTTTTCCACTTATTTGCTTTGAACATTCTGGTATAACAATGTGAATGATGAACCTTAAGACCTAAAAACATCCTTTTGTGATAATATCAAAGTTCGGAATTTAAAATGTTTAAAAAGCATCTGTATTGAAACAATAAACAAAGTGTCAACATTATCAGGAATTCCTGTGTGAGTTGCTGCTCTCCTGAGCATGCTATCTTCAAGTTTTCTATTTAAAACCTTGTGGTGGTTTGATTAAGAATGGCCCTGTTAGATTCGGGGGTTTGGATGCTTGGCCAGAAGGAGTGACATTACTAGTAGGTGTGGCCTTGTTGGAGTAGGTATGGCTTTGTTAGAGGAGATGCATCACCTGGGAGACAGGGGTATACACTTTGAGGTCTCAGAAGCTCAAGCCATGTCTAGTGTGGCTTTTACTGCCTGTTTCTGTGGATTCAGATATAGAACTATTAGCTCCTTCTCCAATGCCATGTCTTCCTATATGCCAACATGTGGATCCCTTCCACGATGATAATAGACTAAATCTTTGAAACTGTATGCCAGTCCCAATGTTTTTCTTTGTAAATGTTGCTGTGGTTCTGGTTTCTCTCTAAAACAATAGAAACCCTAAGACAAAAGAGAAGTAAAAATCATCTTTTATGTTTTACTTTATTAAAAAATTAATGTAAAACTAAACATATCACCTCAAAACATCAATTGGAAGAATGTTGTTTAAATTATTACAATAAATCTTACCACTTTTTATTCATGAATTTGTATAACTAAATAAGAAAATTTACAAGCATAATTAGTTATATGTAGCACAACTGTAAATAGGTTAAAAAACATATTTATCACCTGGAAGAAGAAAATAATTATATTTATTTTATATTTATTTTCCTAACTAATTTGTGTATGTATTTTACCAAATCTTGTCTATATAAATGGCCATCATTTATTGAATGTATCGTGTTTATAAAAAGATAAAGGAGAGGAGGAATAAGTTTGTTGGAGTTATAGTTCAGTATGGGGGAAGCAGGCACCTCCGCAGGCCCATGCTGAGGTATTCCTTCTCCCTGAAAGACCAGCCACACGACAGTACATTATAAAATAAAGTTTATTCAGGACATGGAGCTGGGAGCTGAGAAGGTAGGAGAGAGAGAGGACCACAGAGTGAGGGGGGAGAGAGGAGGATGAGAGAGAGAGGGAAGAGAAGGGGGGAGGAGGAGGAGGAAGAGGAGGAGAGGCAGCCATAAGCATGTGGAGAGAGAGGGAGAGGGAGAGGGAAATGGGGAAAGAGTAAGGAAGGGGCAAGAGGACAGAGCGGGAGCAAGAAGGCAAGAGCAAGAGAGCGCAGAGTGGACGAGCAATCTTTTTTATAGTGAGTCAGGCATACCTGGCCACTGCCAGGTAACTGTGGGGCAGAGCTTAGGCAAAATGTAACACAGTGTATAAGTTGGAGAGAGTGAAGTTTTATCTGTGATGCTTACACTAATTTCCTGGATTCTAATGCATATGATTGGCGGGATAAAATCAGTACATGAGTAGAACAGTTTTAATAAATATAAATATATCTACAATGATAAGCCAAAAATATTAAACTATTGAGAAAGTTCATTCCCATCATGGAACTATAATATTAGTATGTGTTTGTTCAGATTCTTTCTGTTTTGAAGGTCATTTATCCAAATGCTCTAGGTTAGCAAGAGAACAAAAAGTACCCCCATTTTAAAATGTGAAATGTATTTTTAAAATATTGTTAATGTGTTCATGTTAACCCTGGAAAGCCAAGCTCTGGCTCTGGCTTACTACTGTCTGAGCTAAGGATCTTAGAGGAGAAAACTATCCTCTGAACTACATTCTCAGGTTGTCATTGAATGAGTTCTTAAATCCCAGGTTCATATCCACTTAGGAAAAGAATGGAGGAGTCAGGTTTATGCCCAGGTATGCTTCTTGGTGAAGTGAACTATTCTATTACAAGGTTTTTAAATGCAGCTGCCATTGAAATTGATATGTAGCTCAGCTTACATCAATGTTCTTAAAAGGCTTCAGTAAAAGATCTTTCTTCTGAGCACATGTTGAACTTGAGGAACATGACACTCTAGTATATGAAGCTGTACATCTAAATTGTCAAATGTTCTGTCTTCATTTTCACTTCAAAATTTGAAAACTATAATTTTTCTAATAATAAATCACAATTACAATTTGTTAACAGATAAAAGCGTTTTGAATACTACCAAATAGGATGTGCTTGTTTAACTTTTTTAAACTTTTTTTTTTATTTTTGAGTTCTCTATGCATATATGTAATTATCATGTTTCATTTTCCTTCTCTGATTCAACTAAGAAGCTGCTCAGCAAATTCTCATCCCAACTTCATGTATTTTTTCAATATGATCTGCTAAGTATAATTAGTGCTGCCCACATCTACATGACTCTGGTGCCATCCACAAGAGCATGGGACTTCTACAAGTGGGCGTGTCTATGTAAATAATGTACATCTTTACATTTATGGTGCCACCAAAAAGCATTAAAATAAAATACAGTGATTATAGCTTCATTTTTTACAGTCTCTTGGCTACAATTCTTTTCTTCAGTTCAAATAATTGCTTCCTGTTTATGATTGGTCTGCTGGATATAAATTCAGGTAGTCTGTTTGTATCACCACAACTTCTTTTTCTTTCAACTATGTCAGATAATTTTATTAGGAGTAATAGTCTAGGTTGACAGTCATGATATTTTGAAACTGGGAATGCATTGCTTCAGGTTCTTCTGTCTTTCAGAGTTTTCACTGAGGAATCAGCTCTTATTATAATGTCTACCTTTGATATGTGACTTGTGTTTCTGTGTGTGTGCATAATCTAGCATAAGGAACTGCAGAGTGAACAGTATTTAGAAGGAAAAACCGGGGTGCTTTGTTAAGAAAAAATTATGGAGCTCAATACAGAAGATGGGGACAGGTAAGTAATAACACTAAGGATGTTCCAGAAAGCCATAAGAAATCACATAATTATTTCTATTTACCTTAAACTATACATAACACAATAAGTACATGTGTATATGTGTATACATTGATGTATATGTGTTTATGTTTTAAATAATTAAATACACATAAACTATGTATATACATAATTTACACAAAGGTAAACTTCCTGGATTGAGATTACTTCCAGGAAGAAATATAAAAATTCTAAACAAATCTCAACACATATGAGAATCCCCCATTTGTATTGCTCAAGTAGACAGTATGCCAGCTATTGCTGTTGCCTTGGCTGCTTTCAGGAGGTTGAAAGTAAGCCCTATTACTAAAAGACACCATAAATCTTGAGATTTGGAGAATCTAGTTTCTTTCAGATTTGAAAGCCTCCTCCTTAAAGACTGACTATCATGGTCTTGGGCTATGCTATGAAAGCTGCCAAGAATGTGAATCAACCAATAGTCCAAGCCAGCTATGCAGTCAGTGAACCTCAACAATGTCCTGCTTGATACAATATCACAAAAGATGCAATAGTGGTATTAATATCTTGGCATAATAAACAATTATTAATTGGGCCTAAGGTTTACCCACAAAGAAGAAAATCATGCCTAGTACTGGCAAAATAGCCAAACTCCCTGCGGGACTGACAGAGAAATT
The DNA here is from genome assembly GCA_030674055.1 of Rhabdomys pumilio. Taxonomy (NCBI): domain Eukaryota; kingdom Metazoa; phylum Chordata; class Mammalia; order Rodentia; family Muridae; genus Rhabdomys; species Rhabdomys pumilio. The sequence goes on from JANHMN010000012.1 coordinate 66,682,110, forward strand.
ACTAGTACTACTTTACTAAGCAAGCAAAATCCCTAACTGCATTTTAAGTTTTTTCTTACACCCACAGATAAGTGAAGCCTCCAAAACTTACCAAAGAAGCTTCTCTTCACAACAGACTGAGCCCTTTACAGAAAAATCCAGCTAGCCAAAATTTAGAGAAAAGCTGATTATTCATTGCACAGCCCCGATGAATACAGAGACAGCACAAGTCTTATACTGAGACTAAGAGTACGTAATGGAAAGTGGGAAAGAAAATGTGTAAGAACTAGAGTATCTGCTGCAAAAATGTATCTCCTAGAAAAGACAGGAAGTTTCATCCTTGATACCTCAGCAGTATGGCTACCTATACAAGATCTAACAAGGACCATGCCAATAGACATCCTTACATGAATAGGACAAATTGCATGCCATATCACTACGAGACAAAGAAGGGATGTGAAAATAAGAAAGTTGTCTTCTGCTCATAATTAATTATTCAAAGTCTAGTGGTGGTCTCTGACCATATATGTACAAGTAACACTAAATTGATTCTGCCAGTTGTATTTCAGTGTGTGTGTGTGTGTGTGTGTGTGTGTGTCTGTGTGTGTCTGTGTGTGTCTCTGTATGTTTGCAACAATAACAAAGAAACAAAGGCCAGAAAGTTGAGAAAGAGTGTTAGCAGAGAAAGAGTTGGAAGAAGGAAAGGGAATTGGAGAAAATTATGCAATTTTATTCTAATAAAATTTTAACAAAATAAAAAAAAACGAATATTTATATCTGGGCTTGAAATAATTATTTAGTAACTAAGAGCAATTGCTTTTTCAGAGGACTTGGTTTCTATTTCCAGAACTTACATGGTAGCCAACAGTCACATATACTGCTGGTTTTAGAGTCTCTGATGTTCTTTCTGGCCTTCTTAGCACTGCACACATATAGTGCATAGGCATACATTTAGACAATACACAAACATATAATTAAAAACAAGTCTTTTAAAAATAGTTTTTAAGCAGGGCAGTGGTGGCACACGCCTTTAATCCCAGCACTTGGGAGGCAGAGGAAGGCAGATTTCTGAGTTTGAGGCCAGCCTGGTCTACAGAGTGAGTTCCAGGACAGCCAGGGCTACACAGAAAAACCCTGTCTCGAAAAACCAAAATAATAATAATAATAATAATAATAATAATATAAAAAAGTAAAAATAGTTTTAAAAATGATATATTTTTCATTCAGTACTAAACTTGTTTATTCTGAGAATTGTGAAGTGGAACTCTCAGATTGGATTTGAAGCCTTTTACTTCAGAGGGAATATAAACCTGGTTCTATAAATTTGGCCAAAAATCTATGCCAACAAAAGCCAAAGAACAAAGAAGTAACCTCACTTCTATGGTCTAGCTACATTGTCATAGCACTGAGCATCAGTCTAAATATGTATGCTTATATCTTATATCTACAGACAATACTTCTTTCAACCTTAATCAGAGGTGACCAAAGGAGATATGTTGTAACAGCTAAGTGCAAAGACTCAGAAGGGGTTCAGGACAATATGACATGGGTTGTATAAAATTGTACCCTTTCTCATACCATATTAATTTCTAATTTATTTAGTATAAGTTGGATGAAACTGGAGTGTTAGCAGAGGAAGAAATGTGAGATTCAAATTTAAAAACACTCCACTGAGTGGAATATCCCATCAGGCTAGAGCATCCCAAGAGCAATTGGTGTTTATATGAGCTGTAAGAAGACTCAAGTTCAGTTACCAAGCTGAATAACTTTTGGACAATGTAAAAAAATTAATTCTTGACCTCACAAAACACTAAAAAAGTAAAAGCATATGAAGAACAGGATATAAGCAACACACACACACACACACACACACACACACACACACACACACACACACAAATTGTCTGACTTCCATTTTTGTCATAAAGACCTAATTAGAAATTCATCTAACTTCATAGGTAAGATCAGAATTTAGCCTAGTCAGCATTATAGTTTCATTTACATATTCTTGTTGTACCCAATATGTGATGTAAACAGTGTCATTCTGTAACATGTTAGCATGTGCACACATGGGACGTGAAACATATTTGTGCTAAGGAATTGATATAATCATTTAACATGGTTATAACTTTTATCAGTTTCCATTAAAAAGATAAAAAATGTTACATGTTTTTATTTTTTTTTACCCTTTTAAAAATGCAAAACTTTCTGGGAGTTTGCAGTACAAAAATCTAACAAAGGGAAGGTAGGAAAGAAGAAACACAAAGATAATACCACAAAGATAATACGAAAGAGATAGGATGAGGGAAGGATTACTGTGAGGAAGAAGTGAGGGATGGAGAGATGGGGAAGAAGAGGGAGAGGGAGATTTTAGTATCACACAGTCAAGTTCAGTCTTCTGCCAGGGTCGTGGGCCTGTTTTTAATGAAGACAAAAATAAGATAGTTAGTCTGGTCTAACTTGCATAAACATCTATTTTTCAATGCATAGATGAGGTTTTTAATTTGGAGTTTCATCTTTTAAAAAATCTCTATTAAATTTGACTTGAAGCAATTGTGAATTTGGCTTTAGTCTGATTGTTATATATATATATATATATATATATATATATATATATATATATATATATATGAAAATACCTTATTACCTCTGCAAACCATAAGGTGAGACAAAAGGAATGCATTTCCATTAACTAGATGTTTCCATTAAATTTATGTGTTTCATGTCCTAAGAGAATGTCCAAGAATAATTTTAAAAGAGAGTTTTCAAAGGTTCCCCTCGATGAACCTAGCTAGAGTAAATACAATGGGAAATGTCTTCCAGGTTGGCTCTGCAGAGCAGGTTTTGTGGTGTGATATGAAGAACTCTTGGCATGGCCTTATGATTGAAAAACTGTTGTGTGTTACAAAATTCCATTTTTGATCTTCCTTCCGTAATAGTCATTCTTTAATCTTTTTTCCTCTATTGCCTCATTTTGCCTCCTTGGAATATTATACATGCTGAATACCATTATTGCTTTTCATTATTAACTAGGGATGAATTTGGAAAAAGTAATTTTGTGCAGGCTTGATGTAACAGAATAAGCTGTCAAACATCATGGCAGGTGACAGTGTGCTGTCCTGTGGAGCTGGAGCACAGTGTGTTATAGCTGCAAGGTTATAGGTAATCAGAGAGGATTATGGACGGCAGCTTTATTAAATGTCTGCGGAGGTCTACTGTGGCTGAGGCCAGATAATATGAGCTTCCAATATGAAAACAGGAAATTATTAATAAACTGGATTGGCTGTTCTGAATGCCCTAGCAAAAGTTTATCTAATTTTATTTTCTAGGGAGATGAATGTCAAGTATTAGATTTATTATTACTTAAGGTGTAGGCCTTTTATTCTTTGAAGTGATTCTCTTTTAATTTGTTATATTTCCCTGGATGTTTGATGATATTAACATTGTTTAAAGCAGAATGTTTCCACTCTCATTTTCTGGTAAGTAAATTTTGACAGCTCAGAATACAGCAGATTTTATGTGTTTTCTTTCTGATAGTATATGGTAAAACATGGCTTGGCAGAGATTTGGATATTCATGAAAGCAGACACAGTGCTTTTCTACATCCTAGTAAATCACCCGCATCAACCAACATCAGTGCTTAGTATTTTAACTTTCCTCTGCAGGTTTTTCAAGCTGAAAACTTGGTTTGTTCATTCTGGAAAAAAATGTGGATGCTTAGTGCAGAGGAAAGTCTAGATTTCTTCCTTGTTTTTCCCATAAACAACAAAATGAAGCATGCTGGAAAGGTCTTCAAGCACATTCGACATGCCTTTATGTCCTCCAGGAAAGGAAAGAAACAGCACCTTGAGTTTTAACACTGTGACAAGCATTGAAGCTAAAAAGGAAGTGTAAATTTACTAATCAAAACATCTGTACTGTGTAGCCATTTACATTTTCCTATCAAGACATGAGAGAAATGTTAATTTTAGATGACTCTTTTTATGACCTATAATTACTGTCATTAGGAAAGCTCAGGAGACTTTCAGGGAGCTTTGACTGAAATACAGTTTGACATGTTCTATAATTAATGCTGAATTAACATGCTACATGAAGTGCCTAGAAAAAAAGAGAGATACAGAGCAAGAGAGAGATAGAGAGAGAGAGATTTCCCTTTCTCAAAGAGAAGTGAAAGAAATTGTATGACAGGAATGCCCGCCAGCACTTCAGCATTTCAATCTCTATCACTGAGCGAGCAAAGAGCTGACTTCCCAAGTCCTTCATGTAATCCTTAAAAATTTCCTTTGGTTTGAGATGGATAGCATATGCACATACAAGTGAGATTCATATTTCTAGGTTATTTTTTTATATCCTTCAAAGTGGATAATTAACGTTTGAAAGTCATTATTTCTTTTGGACTTACTGAGAAAACTCACAGAATATAAAACTTTTTAATTGATCATCAAATGTATAATTTACACTTTTTCCTGAGGTTTTACTGCTTTCATTTATAAACAATCATTAACTCTTCAGAAGAATACAAGTTCCTTGGGAAAGTTCATGCCATCCTTCTCTATTTACTACTTAGCTTCTCAGTTGAATTGTACATGGCAGAAAATTGGTGTCCAATAAATATTTGATCAATATACTAGAGGAATAGAAAGTCTTAAAAATATTTTCATAATTCCAAAAATATTCATTATACTACTCCACCATTTTACCATTCAATTTTCTTTTTTTCTGACAATTTTTTTTTAAAAGTGGCATTCAATATGACACAAAAGCTCGTGAATGAGACATTTCTAGAACAGAGTTAAGGATTTAATCTGAACATTGATCAACAACATTTTAGACTAAGCTTTTGAACAAAAGATTCATCTTGTACATTGGATGCATGTATTCAAATCTCAGTTTTCAGTTAGTGCTAAAACTACTAAAAGGTAGGAGCTTTAGAGTTAGATCCTATTGAGAGATGTTCAGATTACTAGGTGTATAAAGCACATGAATGTGAATGAGGATTCTCCATTCTCTTTAATTCCTTTTAGATTTATTACCACCATTTTTCCTCTTTCTATACATTTGTACAATATGTATGAATTGTGCCTGAGCAGGTCAGAGGAGGGCATTGACTCTCCTGAATGGGAGCTATTGATGATGCTAAGCTACCATGCAGCTGCTTGGGAAACAAACCCTGATTCTTTGCAGTACTAGCAAGTGCTCTCTAAACTGCTGAACCAGCATCTAGTCCTCCTATTTTTCTTAATTTGTTTTGTTTTACTTCAACCATAGGTGAGAGACTGAGCTAAACTGTGAGTGGAATGAAGTCCATCCAGATTAAATAAGAAGAAAGATGACATTGTAATCATCATAGCTACATTAATAAAGTTGATCCTAGTAGGCAACTGACTTTTTTCTGGGTGTTTTATAAAAATAGTTCTCAATCTATATCCCATGATTTGAAACTTACTTTGTAGCCCAGGTTGTTTCAGCCTCTTAAGTGCTCAGATTACAGGTATGACACAATGTCCAACAGCAATAGATGTCTGTAGAATATTTGGCCACTTTTTCCCCAACTGGACAACATAAAAATAAGGAAGTTTTTCTTAATGTTTTATTTCTCCCCATGAATGTCTATTCATATTTAGCCTTCTTGAAGAATGGGACAATGTATTACTGCTTTTAGTATCTTACTCAATGTATTGGTTTTGAGATATTAGTCTAAGGTGAATACTGATATCTCAGAGAATGAACGAGTCTGAAAGCTGAGGTCTCTAATACAGGAGGAGAGGTGGATGGTTTTCAAACAAATACCGCAATGCACTGACAGTTCTTTCTTTTTATTTAATCATCCCATTGAATGGCACTGATAGAAATAAAAAAATTTCTATAATTTGGTCGCCAAATGATAAATGAGTAATCTCTCTCTCTCTCTCTCTCTCTCTCTCTCTCTCTCTCTCTCTCTCTCTTTGTGTGTGTATATATGTTTGTGCCTTTTATGAACTTGGAGCAAACAGTATATTAAATCAATGGCTTACAGTTTATAACACAAATAATAATTCTCATTAAATTTGCTGTTAACTAATTAAATATAGTCCTAACTTATGGTAAGTTCTTGTTTCAAGATAATTTTTGTACTTATAATCTGTCTTGTTTAATATGTTAGCTAATCATACTTATGCTTAGGTGAAAGGAAAGATCCACTTATGGGCATGTGGCATGATCTGGATCAGGTATTTAATATTGGGGAGAGGGCATGTGTGTTTTTTCTACAGGATGCTGAAAGAGCATGTTGGCTGCCAGAGCAACAGGTGAGACATGCTGATGCCTGGACAAAGAATAGTGCTGAACTGTGAGCTTACTAAGTGCCCTGACAATGGTGACTGGGAAGCTGTATTGGATATATGTTCCTGACCCACCTTTGCTTCACTATACCCCTGATGGGAAAAACTGCCTTCCCTCAAGATTTTTACACCTTGTGAAACAAAGCATCAAAAAGAGAAATTATAATGACCCTTTTTTTTTTTTAATGTGACCAGCTATCCTGACTCAATCATGTACTGGTCTAGAAACCAACACAGCAGTGGAAAACACTCTTCATTTGAAAGTCTGGTTCTAGATATTTTCAGAGACATATTTGGAAGTTAGCTGCAGTTCTCTACGATGTTATTTTTGCAACAGATAAAGTTGGGGCAGGATATGCATTTCAAAAGGATGTTAGCACATGTGTCAAGGCTCTTTTATTTGTAAAGTTAAAGATACTTTTGTTTCTTCTACAGTATTTAATGTAAGTTGCATTGATTATACACTTTCTAATTGTATTGATGTGTTGAAATCTTGCATGTCAGTTATGGAGGTCTATCAATAAGCTTTGGTTTTATTGCCCTGAGTATCACAGAATCTTGGTCATCCAAAAAAAGCTTGCAAGTACTAGAAGAAGTGGGTCAGGCTTTAAGCAGAAGCAAAAGGGTAACGGAATTGATTATTGCTTCTATAACAGCTTTAATTACATTCACTGCTAGCACCACTTCTGCAATTGCTTTGACACAAGAAGTTAAGACAGCTACTTTTGTTAATCGTTTAGCAAAAAAATATTACTAAAGTGTTGAATATACAGGAGGATTTAGATAGGCATTTGAAACTTGGATTGATGCTCTTTATCCTATTCAAATTATAGGAAGGAGGTTCAAAGCTTAAGAGTAAGGAGCCATCTTGAATGTCATGCCAAATACCATTGGATTCATTTTAGTTCTAAAATTTACAGTGGTAGTCATTATAATTAGGAAAAAGTTTAAAGACATTTGCAGTATATTTGTTATAATTCTAACACCACTCTGGATGTTTTAACTTTGCATAGTGAGCTTATGAATTTAAAGAATGCTGCTCTGCTGAGGGTTGGTGCAGCAGATAATGCTGATAAAATTACCCATGGTCTGAGATCAGTATTTCTATTTTAGTCAAGCTTCAAGAATGTCATATGCAGCTTGATCACACTAGCCCTTTTTGTCCTGGAAATAGTTTTATTCCTACCCATCGTGTTAAAGCTTGTCTTTAACCAATATCAACATGTTGGCAGTCAAAGTACATGGCTTGAAACTGAAAATGGACCCCCAGACAGAGTTATTAAATTAATAATCTGGCAAGCCAAGAATGAATAAGATTCTGAACTGATCCTTCCCAAGCTAAGACAAAAATTCATTACTTCTCATAACACATAGTCCATGATAGGTAAATAAGGCATTCTTGGCAGAATGACCTAAGACATACTCAGTCTGGTTTATGAAATAAAAAATGAGGGAGTGGTGGAGAGCTTTTGAGGCTGCTTGGCAAGAATCTGACATGGGCCAAGGATAAGAAATTTCATGGCCTGGCAAAAATATGACATTGGCCAAGGACAAGGAAGTGGGTTTCATGCAGGAATCTGACATTAGGCTAGAACAAAAAAGTAACTTCAGGCAGGAATCTAAATTTTGGGATAGAACAGGGAAGTAAGCTTTAGACATGAAAATGACTTTGCGCTATAACAGATGTTTTGGTCATCCTGATAAGCCCTTAGAAACAGTGATCATGGGAGTGTTCATGGAATTTTGTTTATTTTGCCTTGCTTGATCTTTGACTATTTGTGTTTATTGTCTTGCTTGTTCCTTGACTATTTGCATCTATTGTATTACTAGTTCCTCAACCTGGAACTGACCTTAATACTTGCATGTAATTAAAATGGCATGAAAGCAAAAAGAAGGAGGGGAGATGGTATATGGGTTTTCTAGGGAGGGGAAATGGGGAAAGGGGATGGCATCTGAAATGTAAATAAATAAATAAATTTAATAAAAAAATAAAAAATTGTTACCCAATGTCTTATTCTTTATATATATAAAGCCTATATGCCATGCTATGGCTAACCCTATGAATGGAGATGTATCACACTAAGAGGGTAGATTCAGTGTTCACTCTCCACACTTGATTTCTTTTTTCCCCTCTCATTGTGCTGTTGTGGAGGAGAGAGGAGGATGGTGGGGTAGAGTGATAGGAGAGTATATTTTGTGGGTTTATCCATACTCCATGAGTCTAAGAATTATGAAAGACATCACTTTCCTCATGAGGTCTTTGGGAACAAATTGTTGTTTTTCAATAAAGATTGAACTCTGTTACAGTTTTGTCTATAACCTTACCTCACTTACTCTTGGTTTATCCTTCAGTTTTTTAACTCAGTTAAGGCATAAGCAGAGAATCTTAGGCACCAACATGTGCTCTTTTACAGCTTTTTCAGAATTCAGGCATTTACTGTTCATACCCTGCCTATGTTTAGGGAGTATGCATCAGCTGACTCCTACAGGTCTGCAGAATTCTATTAGGTATGTTTGTTACTTTCAAATGTGAATATGACTAACATAAGGTATGCCAAGAAAGCTTGAAAAACATTTTTTCTAGATGTGTTTATGAAAATTTTTCTATAATACATTACATGATTTAGGAAAGAAGCTTTTATCATTATAAATGGGTATTGTTTTATGCTTTGAAGACTTAGAGAAAAATATGACAGCAGAAGAATGAACTTATTTTCCCTCCTAGAGAGAGCAACTAAGACATTAAGCCCCATGTTGATGTTATATATGAAATATATGTTGTTATATATTTATTCTATATTTGAAATATATATATGTTGATGTTATATATGAAATAGCAATTTTTAGGAACACTGTGTGTTGTAGCTGTTTTCCAATGTGCTCCAGGCATGCTGCTTCCAAGAGTCATTACATGTACTACAGGCCTTATCGGTAATTCAGATACCTAGGTCTCCCATGGTTTTGTACGTAACCTCTCACCTGTTTTTTTTTTTTTAAGTAATCTTAATATACTCATTTGTTTATTAAGCTAGACTTGAGGGAAATAATTTTTTCAGTATGTCATTAGTCCTGTACTGAGGTGCAAAGAAATCTGTTAACGGCTACACAAATAAAACCATGCAAATCTTTATAGCTAGATTATCCATCTACTTCCATTAAACATAGGAACTCTGGGTTCTTCACCATTAACACTCAAACTAAATAAACTTAATTTCTACCCCTGCTTTCTTGGTTGTCCAGCTTTCAGATAGCACAATTCAAAAGCCAAGAGAATCCATAAACAGATGACTCAATTCTCCTTACAAATTTTCATTCATATCATTTCTAGTATTTTCTAGAAGTTTCATTTGTTTTCTGTAAAATCTCAGTAAT
>JANHMN010000012.1:66691790-66707105 GCA_030674055.1 Rhabdomys pumilio
CTCATCTCCTTTTTTGTCTTCTCTTGTTCTCCAACTCTCAACCCATAACCAATTCTCCAGCAACTACAAAACTACAAAGCCCATAAATATACCATTATTGAATTTGACATTTCAAGCCTGTTGTCTTTTTGTCTTCTTGATAACTTCTTCTGTTATAAGACCTTATAGGACACTCAACCTATGCTCTTTTTACAACTAGAGACACAGGCTCTTCGTATAGCCTGTTGCAATGGGAAATTTATAAAGATCATTGGACACCTTGTAACTGTTCTAAAGAGAATTTTGTTCTTAGAGGCACATAATTACCTCAGAAACTTATTTCATCCATAAAATAGTAAAATTATTGCAGAATACCCAACTAGTTTCTTAAATAATTAACTAGGATACCTGAGATTAAATATGATAGGTTACTTTACATAGACCATGCAAATGGTTCATGATTTCCATTTCTCATGAAAAGAGTGAATTTTTAGTAGTTACAGTCATGTTGAAGAGTGTATAAATTCCTTATTGTGAAAAATGTTTTTACCTTAGTACAGATAACTATTGACATGTGTGTTAAAAAGTATATTTAGATCTGATGACCTTTTGGGTCCTAACTTCTATTGTATTCTGGAGTTTTCAGTAATGTATTTTCTTTGCCCACTAAAGATTTTTGAACTCAAAAGTTCAAGGCATATAAATAAGAAAAAAAAACAAATCCTACCATTTATTGAAGCTTCATTGAGGTCTATTTCAATATGTTTGCATTGTCTTAGCTTACCTGGGTTTCAATATCCACATAATAATAGGCAAATAAGTGAGGCACATCCCTAAACAACATAATTTTTCATTCTTACATTTTAGGGTTTGGGTTGTTTTTTTCTTTGTTTTGTTTTGTGTCTGTTTTATTTTGTTTGTTTGTTTTTGCTAGTGACACTGGATTTCCAATGACACCAAATGAAATTATGTACATGACTCATGGCTCCTTGTTTGCTTTATTTGTTGGACCTAATACATATCTGAATGTTTTTATATAGTACATATTTGCCGAGAATTTATCAGTGAGCTCTCCTTCGAGACAAGTTTTGGTGTAGTTTGAATGGCACAATGTGTTTGTACTCTATCTACAGCAAACCTGTAGAGTATAATCTTGTAAAAATTTTCATATCACACTTGGTTTTGTATTAATTATGAATGTTTTCTTTTGCTTTTCTTTGTTTTTGGAGGAAATGTTCATGACAAGGTATTTCAGTGTACCCCTGGCTTCCTGAAATTCCCTCTGTATCCCAGGCTAGCCTCAAATTCAGAGATCCTCTTTCCCTTATCTCCTAAGTACTAGAATTAAGGGCCTACACCACCACTGCCCTGCTGAAATTTTTAAATACTCAATTATAAACTAATACACCACATACTAGGCCCAATATGAACTAATTCTTTTCTAGCATAGAAAATATTCATCTATCTCTAGGATTTATCAAGCATTCAAAATGTAGGTATAATGACTTTTTCCTTAAAATTTTATAATTCAACATTGACCTGGTACAAATAATAAAATAATAGAAATTACTACTTGTCTTGCATACACACACACACACACACACGTATGTATATATATATATATATATATATATATATATATATATATACCATATTATACAGATCATTAATGAACTACTTTTATTTTTCTATGGCAAAATACCTAACAAAACAGCTTAACCAACTTAAGGAAGACAGTTTTGTTCCCTCAGTTTGTAAACGTAATCCATCATGATACTTAATCCAGGGCACCAGGATTGAGAGCAAACTGGTCACATGATACTTTTTGCCAGGAAACAGAGCTAGACTAATTCTGGTGCTTTGCTCAGTTACTCCTTTTATTCAGTCCCAGACCATGTCTAAGACACTTTACAAAAGAAAATATTTATTTCAGGGCATGCTTGCAATTTTACAGGATGAGTCCATGACAATCACAGCAGAGAACATGGCAAGAAGTGAGCAAGTTGCTAGAGACATAGCTAAGAGATTGCATGAGTAACAGAAAACAAGAGCCAATTGGAATGTTGTGAGCCCACATTTCCTCCAACATGACCGTACATTTCTATCTGTTTATATAGTATTAGCTCACCTGGGTTCAGCATCCTCACAATAATAAGCAAACCAATCAGGCACATCCCTAAACAACATCATTTTTCATGCTTGGATTCTAGGTGGTTTTTTTGCCAATGACATTGTATTGGTTCAATAACACCGAACAGTTCCATCAACTGCAGAGCAAGAATTAAAACATATGAACCTATGGGCACCAATTTCACAGAAACTGTCACACAGAAATTTAAATCAGAGACTAAGTTCTTTGCTTTGAGTTAAGTAAATTTAGAGACACTGAGCCAAACCTTCACAGCAACAACTTTTGGGTATCTTCTGTGTTTTCAAGGTAGTTCTCTGGACAGGAGTCAACTATGTTCACAAGCTCTTCTCCCACATTAAGCCTAATGTTTATTTTGATACTGTTTGTGAATAAAGAAGCATTTTGACATTCTAAAATGGTTGAACAAAATACTTAATCATATTTATTGCCACTGTTATATGATAAAATTAAAATTTCTGTATTCATAAGACTTTTTTGGTAAATGACCACACTAATTTAATAATTTACAAAGAGTATATATCAGAATCATTGATAAAGAAGACATTAAATTAGATTTGATAGTTGAGCAGTGGTGGTACATGCGTTTAATTCCAGCACTCAGATGGGAGGTGGATCTCTGTGAGTTCGAGAACAGCCTAATCTACAGATCTAGGTCGACAATAGCCAGAGCTGTACAGATAAAACCTGTCTTAATAGAAAACAATAGATTTTTTATATTGAATGGAGTGAAAGCCTGAAAATATGTTTACTTTACAACCCTTGACAAGGAAAATTTTGCAGCTCTGTTGGAAGATTTTCTCCACACACAGTATGGCTGCTGTTTTGTCTGTGTTAGAATTCAGTACATACCCGAAATAGAAAAGGCGGGAAACAGCTGCAGATCAGGATATAGCTTACAAATTAAACACGTATTTACACAAGCAATATCCCCTCTCTATATAAATTGTATTTCAGGATTCTCCCTATAGTCAACACTTCACTAAAATGCATTCATATAGAATTTTCATTTCAGACAGGTCTGTGTTCAAGTTCCTATAGTATCTTATCCACAATCTTGTGCAAATAACTGCTCTCTAAATACCATTATTTAAATCTATAAACTGATAAAACTAAGAGTTATATTTTCAGAGAATGGCCACCTTTTTCATTCAGTTCATTGGCTTCCAATCTTACATTATTCGATAGTTTTGTCTTTTTCATTCAGTAATCTTGTCATTCAATATTAAATGAATACTTTAAAATAAAAGGTTATGTAAATGTTTGGGCAAAGAACCGAGCCACACTCAATTTAAGTATAACTAATTTAAGAATATTCTGGACCTGAAGACCATTAATAAAATGTTCTAAATACATGGTTCATAAATGTATATAGGCAAATACACAACATTCTTAGAAATTAAGCATATTTTCAAAGGAAAAAGCTAGTATTTATGTATAATATTTAATAAGCATTACTTAGAAAACTCTAACATTTGAGAATTCAAAACACAGCAATTTACTAAATAGTTTAAAAATTGCCCTACAATATTTTAAAATGCAAGAATTAAAGATGAACTTATATGATTTTAAATGAACAATTTTAAACATAGTTTTAAATGTACAATCGCATTGTAAAATTTTGTTAAATCTAATAGCATAGAAGTTTCCATATGATGTTGTATTTGTTTTCTTTGCTGAACTGCTAACATTCCTGAAAATAACTTCAGACAGTTATGTTTAATTTGAGTTTTAGGGCTCCTTGGAGTGGAAAAAGGAAGGTCTGCGATTTTCTGGACAAGGAAACTTGCTTTTCATGGTAAACTGGATAAATGCTTGCGCTACCTCATGGGAACAGGGTAAAAACGAGTGAGGGATCTATTTTGCTAAGATGCCAAGGGCTCCATCTTCTTTGAAACTCAGTGGCCTTTGAGGGATAGTGAATCGCTGAGGTAGAACAATCCTTATTCCTCTTTATCTCTCATCTACTGCCTTTGAAATCAACTGCAGCTTCAGACTTGGAAGCAGCACAAAGGGCAGGGCTGGGAATAAAAAATATGGCCCAGGATTTGTGATGCTCAAGTGATCCCGACTCATTTCTGCAATCTCCGTGGCTCCGAAGCAGGCTGGACTTATCGCTGATATATTGCATCTCATGGCACTCTAATTCATTTTGCAGAGGTAATCCTCGCCAGCCCTCCCATTATTCTTCTAACGTGAGCTTTCGGTTTGGTTTCATTTGAAATAATTCATCCTTAGTTCATGATTCCTGATTTTATCAAATTATGCAGATCCAGAGAGTGTCCCAGAATTCTTTGTGGATAAAATCAAAGTTGTTAAAATGTCCCCAATACTTCATGTCCACCTGTGATGCAAAACAAGCCTCCTGACTACCGCAGCGTCTTATGAGGTGAGCAGTTTCTGTACCCGTATATTTCTTTCAAACTGATTAAAAAATTGGAACAGGGAAGACTTCATGATTATTTAGCATCAAAAAATGTACAATTATTTCTTCTTAAATAAATTATGTCAGCATGCTTTGATTTCAGAATTCAGAAGCCGAGAGAAGAGGGCTGAAATGCAGGTGAGTCCAGTTACAACTACACATTAAATTACAGGTCAGTCTGGATAATGTTACAGTGTGACAATCTATCTCAACAAACAAGCAAACAAATAAATAACACCCCCCTCAAACAACAGACTTCTGTTCCCCACCTACGTATAAATAGTGGTGGCTTCCACTACTTTTACTGTTGGGCTAAGGGGGATTTGCCTTTCTATGGATGAGCCCTTTACAATGCAGAATGGTTATCACAGAAAGTATATACAAACAACAAATTCACCAGAGCATATTTATATGTATATTTACACACACACAAACACATACATATACACACGTGTATGTGTGTATATACGTATGTGTTTGTGTGTGTGTGGCTATTTGTGAGTATTTATAAATGCATATATTTATTCAAAGAAAAAGAAGCCATTAGCCTGAGAATGGGGAGAATATGGAAGATGTTAGAAGGATGGTACCTGAGAGGGACTGGAGGAAAAAAATTCTATTTCAAATAAATATATTTTAAAATGCACCATTGTTATCCATAGTGCTTGCTCAAACTTATTAGTCTACTATACAGGGCAGTAATATTATACCCTTAAAATTTGGTCTGCTTGGCGGATTTCTGAGTTCAAGGCCAGCCTGGTCTACAAAGTGAGTTCCAGGACAGCCAGGACTACACAGAGAAACCCTGTCTCAAAAAAACAAAACAAACAAACAAAAAAACAAAACAAAACCAAAACAAAAACAACAACAAAAAAAAAACAAGACCAAAAAACAAAAAACAAAACAAAACAAAACAAAAAAACCAAAAACAAACAAAAACCAAAAACCAAAAAACAAACAAACAAAAAAATTTGGTCTGCTTATTAAATGTTGATTATATTAATGTATATTGACCTTTATACTCCTGGATTTTATCTTCAATTATGAAGTTTGATTTTTGCCACTAAAAAGTCCAGGCAAGGCTAAAGATGCTCGTTGTACATATTCCTCAAGCCTGGAGTTTAGCTCTCCAGAGCAACCAGGTATGTCAGTATACACCTGTGATCTTGGCACTCGTGATTTGTAGACAGAAAGATTAGAAGTTCAAAGTCATTCTAATGCACGCCAGTGGTGGTGCATGCCTTTAATCCCAGCATTTGGAAAGCAGAGGCAGGCAGATTTCTGAGTTCGAGGCCAGCCTGGCCTACACGGGCTATACAAAAAAATCCTGTCTCGAAAAACAAACAAAAAACAAGCAAAAAACAAAACAACAACAAAAAAGTCATTTTCAGATCCTCAACTACATGATAAGTTTTTTGGCCAGTCTTGATTAAATGATTCTGTGACTCAAAAAAATATTTACTACTTCAAAATATTTTAGTATGAGCAATTACCAAAATTAATGTTAAGAAAAATTTTATTCTCTTAAATTGAAACTCTTTGTTAGGCTTTTTAAGTGACTTAAATAATATGGGTTTTGAACCATACATTATAATAAACTATTTACTGATAACAGTGAGAAAATAACTATACTTCTCAGATAGTGAAAGCAGTGATAATATTTTAGAGAAAAAATCAAGTGATTTAAACAATAAAAGGTAAACAGTCAATGTGATTGGAGACAGAGTGTCTTCACAGTAACTATAGAATTGTGTGAATACATTAAAGGACAGTAGAATTTTTGCAGATAATTTCAGGTGCAAAGGATACTCCATACTTCTTAATTCTACATTGTCATCTTTCACGCTGGTGTTCTCAGTGGTGCATAACGCAATTTCACCTCAAAACAATGCAGTTGCTTAGTTTCTTTGCAATCTTTCTACACATTACAGGCTCTTGTTTTCAGTCAAAATAGTATCGCTAATCGTAGAGGAACAAAGATGTGTCCAAAGTTTGAAGGAACATGGGTGTCCTGCAATTCAGATAATGAATTTTAGATCTCTCTGGAGAAAAGTTTTTCCAGGATGTAGCTTGGCAGTATTCCAAGATTTCTTTGCAAAAGTAACTCCATATGTAGCCTGAAAATAAGCTAGTGGTGTTTTAAATCAACTGGAGAGCAAGGCTGTACTTTTCAATATTTTTTCCTGGGCATAACTTTGAAGTGCAGCATTCGGGGATTCTGAGGGTTTAGGTTACCTGCTGAATGGAAGCATGGAAGATTATTTGAAAGTACTATTTTAAAAAAATACACTTGAAATTTATGAAATATCACTTCTGGTTAAGAGGAGATATGCAATTCAAAGCATTTTTTCAGCCTAAATAAGAAAGAGTTAATTTTAAATTGAAGTTATGCTCTCCAAGCTTTCTATGGCAACAAGACGATTATCAGAAGTTGTGCCTCACTTATTTTTAAAGACGATAAATGACTGGAAGGAGTAAATGCTGGTAAATTAAGAAGAATAAGAGTAAAGTTATAATAATTCAGATACTGTGAGCAAACTGACTTAAGATCCTAGCATGCTATATGCTAATTAGTATTTCACAGCAAGTAACATTTTAAGAGATTTCATTTTCAAACAAATGCAACACATGTCTATTTCTTTATAACATGTTCTGAGTTTAGTTAAGAACTTAAAAATTTGATTTGACATTGATACTGGATATATATATATATTCCATACAATTCCTAATAACCGTGAATCTCTATCATAGGAAAGGGAATAACATCTGAAGTGTAAATGAGTAAAAAAAATTTAAAAAATTGGAATTTAACTACATAAATTTGGACATGAATTCTCAAAAATAAGAATACTTGCACCAGCAGATACCTGATAATATAATAAAATTATCTTCTATTTAGAATACCAGAGACATACCTAATACAGTTAATATTCGTAAACAAAATTTTAACAAGTTATGCCAAAGTTTATGTAAATAAATACTTATTATAGTACATGAAATACTTTATTATGGTCATTGAGGCATTGGCTGCGTCTCTTCTGTATCAGGAATAAGTATGAGAATAAGAGTAAGGAGAAAAGAGGGAGAGGGAGAGAAGAAGAAAATATCTCATACTTAAGAAAAACTTACATTTTTGTTAAAAATTATATTTCTAGTAAATGTGAAGAATTTACTTCCTAAATTCCTTCCTAAATTAATCTAATAGTTATAAATAGGTTAAAGAGTTTAACTTATACAATTTAGATATAAATAGGTCAAAGTTCATAACTAATGAGACTACAATAGCAGAACACGTGTTTTACTACCTAGAAGTAGTAAATTATATTGTTATGCTTTACATGTAGAAAGTCTGTGCTAAGGTCTGAAGAATCACTCAAGTATGTTGTATATTTATCTCCATACATACAAATAGGAAAAACTGACACAGAAAAAGAATGCAATGTGATGTGTCCAGGTTTATAATTTTTCACAGCCTTCATGAAGTTTTCAATGAATTTTTGTTGGATCTCACTTAGTAATATCTTCCTGAAACTCAGCTGTCAGCTTTTTTTAACTCCACTGTGACCCTTGTCACAATTCAGCAAAATTAAGCATTTGTACAGTTGAATGTGTGTTTTCAATTCACTTGCTCTTCCTAAAATGTTTTCATGAGATGTTTGTTGAAATTTTAGGTAGATCGGCTAGAGGTCATTTCCCTAGGAGGCTTTGGAGTCGGCAGCTGAAGGCTGATGAGGGTAGGTACTGCAGATATCAGAAGTCTCCCATCCCAGGCACACACAATGATGTTTCTGTTGGGGTCTGTGGATAGTAAGAAGAGCATTATGGTGAGAACTTCCCATAATTTATAACTTCTGTTACTCAAGAAAGAATAAAAATAGAATAAGGCATGGCCCTGAAGCTGTGATGGCCTCTGGAAGCTATCTATAATTCAGCTATAAATCTAGGTTGTAGAACTTTTCTGGTGCTAGGGACAGCATCAGTGAGCACTTGTGTCAGGCAAGCATTCTACCAATGAATTCTCCATCCCAAGCAGAAAGACTTTTCACAACGAAGTAACATGACATGCACTTAACTCCATTTCTAAAGAGATCACTGCTTCTTTCAGAACAGACTGTGCTAGAGGTTAGAGCTACAGTAAGAGCTAGAACTTGAGAATACCATTTCAATAATCAGAGACAACATGGTGTTTTCTGAAATATAGTTTCTGAAAGAAGAACGTCAGGTGTAGTGGTCCACAACTGTATTCAAACACTTTGAAGTTAGAGGCAGTTAAATGAGGAATTTAATTAGCTCTAGGCCAGCCTGGATTACCTAATGGTTGTCTCAAAACATAACAGAAAAAGTGATTAAGTATGCAATTTACAGAATTTGGGAGGAAACTAGTAGGATGTCTGAGAGATTTGATTCAGAATACACAAGAGAAAGAAACAAACAAGATGACTATAATCAAAAACAAGTAAGATTAAGAAAGACTGCAATGGACAACAGTGTTAGAGGATGAACTGGTATGGGCAGAAAAATATGAAACCTCAATTTGAAATGTAAGTGTTGCTATGATATTAGACATGTTCTAAAGCTATCTGATGAGTATTTTATTAACACAGGATTGGAACTAATACAGATTTCCTGGTGGATATGCTAACTCTAAGATCATTAAATATAAATTATATTTCCATCTATTTGATTGGATAATATCATCTTATGTAATTTTAATTTATTATTTTAATTTTGTGTATGAATGTGGGTTTGTGAATGTGAGGTCTGCAGAGATAAGAGGAATTGGATTCACTTCAACTGATGTTACAGGTCATTGTGAAACACCTGATGTAGGTTCTGGCAATGAAACCGGGGTCCTCTGGAAATGCAGAACGTACTATAAATTGTTAAGTCATCCTTCCAGTCTTATCGTACATGTCATTTTTGTTTGTTTGTTTTTTTGAGACAGAGTTTCTCTGTGTAGCCCTGGCTGGCCTGAAACTCACTTGGTAGACCAGGCTGGCCTCGAACTCAGAACTCCACCTGCCTCTGCCTCCCAAGCGCTGGGATTAAAGGCGTGCACCACCACCGCCCGACACCGTACATGCCATTTTTAAGTAACAGAAAAATATACTTCAGTGTACTTAATCAAACAGAACAATAAGACCAACCAAATTTTTAATAAAGACATAATAATAAGAGACAAAGAAAAATATTCACTACTTTATATATTTCTTGAAATCATGTCCATTAAAATAAAAATAGAAATGTTATATGTGCGTAAAATATTGAAAGATACATTTCCAAAATTGAGTATAACAACTGCTTTGGAGCTATAGACTTGCCAGAGGAAGGTAGAGGACAACCTTGTTTGCATTGATTAGTTTCTCAAAATAAATGAGTATATGAATAAATAAAATGAATTGAGATAATTACAACAGAACATCTGTCTCATAATTGTGTGCTTTTTCTAATTCCTTTCTACATATTACCTCATAAAAGAGATAATGGCATTGTGTGTGTGTGTGTGTGTGTGTGTGTGTGTGTGTGTGTGTGTGTGTAACTGAATTAGGAAATATTCCTGATTTTTAGTCTCTTTCATATAGCATGATATAGTTACCAACACTGCGAAATGAATCATAAAATACTTGACTCTTAGTAAAACATTTTAATTAAACCCCATCTTTATCTTCTTTCATTAAGGATGTTACCATTTTTCTTTTACTATTTTCTTAAGATTGAATTTATACTCATCAATCAGCTTAAAGTAAGAAAAAAGAAGAATGAAAGGGGCAGGGACAGACTGAGGGAGGAAGAGAGTAGGTAGATGGAGGGAGTGAGGAAAGAAGAAATGGAGGAGGAGAAAAAAGGAGGGGGAGGAGAGGAGGAGGAGAAAAAGAAAAGGAAAGAAAGGAACAAAGGAAGCAAAGTAGGGAATTGTGCTCGAAATATTAAAATGGAATATCCTTGTGTTTAGGAATTGTGCTCGAAATATTAAAATGGAATATCCTTGTATTTCTAAATATTTTACCATAGAAGGCATTTATGATGAAGAAATACTTTACACACAAAACCCTGGGTCTTTTAGTATTCTCCCTTATTTTAACTCGAAAGGAAACTGCTATTTAGCCTCTTCTAGAAAAGCTGGAAATAGTGGAGAATGTAGTGAAACCCAGTAACTAAGTGAAAAGTTAAGTATTTTGTTTTTATGGAGATGAATATTGAAAACATGAAATAAAATTAATTTATTCTTGTATATGGGATTCTTCAAATATAATAAATTAATTGACTTAGCAGAGAAGGTGCAAAATCTTCAAATTTAGTTAGTTGAATTAAATGTGAGCTATAAAAATATAAGTAACATAGATTGCAATTTTAATAGATAAGGCAGTAAAATAAAGGTTTCAAGGACATTTTTAAAGTTAGTTTTCGATTCTGTATAATGTTTGCACTCTAGATTCTTTAATATTTGCATGAGAAATTGCTCCTCTATTTGCATTTGAGTTATTCAGTTACCTTATATATATCTACTGTTGACTACTGACATTGAGAAAATGAAGGCATTTTATTGAGTAATTCTTGTAATTTTCAAAAATATTAAAGTGTGTGTGTGTGTGTGTGTGTGTGTATGTGTGTGTGTGTGTGTGTGTGTGTGTGTGTGTGTGTGTGTGTGTATACTTATACAGATACATCTCTACAGAAGCCAGAGATGTTGGATGTCCCAGTGTTTAAGTTTCAGGCAGTTGAGAGCCATCTGTTATGGCTGTTGGGAACCAAACTTGGTTCCTGTGCAAAAGTACTACATGGTCTGTATCTGAAAACAATGTACTTGATAAACAGGGGGGCTCCAGCAATAGATGACTTGAATTTGAATTATTTGATTTCTTTCATTTTTCTAACCTTTAACATAAGGATATTTGTTTTAGGAGTGTGCCCAGTGGAGTATTCTATCAAGCTGTCTTGGGCCTGCAGTCAATCTCACCTACACCCAATTCCAACTGGCTCTCAATTATTGTGATAAAGCAAGAAGCTCTTTACATAGTCTCTGTGACAGTCATCTGTCTTTGATTTCTACTCATTCTTATTTAATGAATTTTAATTTTGAATTGTTTTGGAGTCAATGACCAGAATTCCTTAATGCCTTGTTTAAAACCATGGATCCTCTCGTTCTTGTCCTCTTTATTGTCCTTCTTTCTAACTGATTTTCCCATCAAGAGTCCCACTTTTCTCTCACTTTTTAAAACCATAATGCCTCATTATCGTATACAATAACACAGTTACCCAGGCAACTCTTCCACACTCTTTAGATTCAAGGTCTACAGCCACTTTCACCTGCAAAGGCTGTCTCTGTTCTGTAGCACAGCTTCTTTATGTTCTGTTGTTACTTTTAGTGTAAAGTGTTCTTTATATATCTACAGGGAGAGTGTTTCACAGAGAAGGCCTAAGTTAGATTACAGCAAACACAACTGGCTCTTCTCAGTTGCTACTGGCATCTCCAAAGGGCTGGGCACTTTGCTACAGCAACTGTACTGCAATTTTATTGATGTCCTCTCTCTCATGGACTATCTTCAGGGCCTCTGGCACTGCCACACAGTGCCAAACCTAAGATGCTTGCCATTACCCTTTTATGTCTTCAAAACCAGTTTCACCTGGGTGACTGTTACACTACCAATTTCAGCTGCCAACATGTGCAACCTTAGCCTCCTCTGGAACACAACCACAGTATGTAAATTCTCAAGAAACACTTCCCAGAAGATTTCATCTCAGTGATGCTGGTCTCTTCTTAATTACTGCTAATTTTTTACTTCCAGTTCACCAACCAGGAGTATCCCAGAGATTTCACTTTAGTGATTCTGACCTCTTGTTAATCCCATAATTCAAGATAGCATTATCTGTCCCCAAAGAGTAGCTCCACTTAGTCCTTTTTTCATTTTTAGATTTTTAAAAATATGATAACAAGTTTTATAGGATAGTAGATTTCCATAAAGCTTTGCCATATATTCTTGCTTTTGTTAACCCTTTTCCCTTCCCCAGTCTTCTTAATCAACTAACCTGGGTTTGCTCTTTACAGATTTCCTCATATCCCAATACCTTACTCCACTGTCGTGTCCTATGTTGTAGCATCCTTCCCATTTCCCTATAAGGGCCACTATTTTTGATAGATTGTCTGGAAATTTTTATTATTACTATTGTTTTAAATTTTAGGTTTTAGCCACTTTTTAATAACTTTTTTTTCATTTTATGTGTAATGATATTTTGCCTGAATATGTCTCTGTGAGGGTGTCAGAAAACAGTAGTTATAGACAGTTGTGAACTGCCATGTGGGTGCTGGGAATTGAACTCAGGTCCTCTAGAAGAGCATCCAATGTTCTCTGAGTCACCTCTCTAGCACTTTGAAAATGTTTATTATTTTTACGAATAAAATTTTATTATGTACGAATACCAAATATTTTGATGTTTATCTGTTTTCTTCATTATAACATGTTCTCAAATGCTAATGAGCATGCCAGATTTTTACTTTTAAAGATATACTCTCACTTGAAGAGATCTTCCACTGTTCTTCTCATCAACTATAAGAACATTCACAATTTGATGACTTATGATTTATCTTTCATTAAAAATTATAATAAATAGATAATGACAATGTATTACATGTATACAACTAAATTTTAGCTGGCTATGAAAGTCAATGAAATTTCCAATAAAACAAATGGGTCTAGAAATTATTACATAACCTAGATACAGAAGATGAATAATGCATTTTTCTTCTCAGATGTTGATACTAGTGTGTATGTGCGTGTGTGTGCGTGCGTGTGTGTGTGTGTGTGTGTGTGTGTGTGTGTGTGCATGTGTGTGTGTGTGATAAAAGTAGAAAAAAACTCAAGAGGGGAAACTTTTGGAGAATGAGCATAGGGAGGATCACAGAACACATGCCACTTGAACTGAAAAACAATAGCAGACATTGAAAATACAAAGTTACTAGGTGAAGTGGCATAGGAAAGGGTGGGATGGAAGACAACTCAAGGGAAGTCAAGAAAAACATTGCATTTGAATAATATAATGAAGCCTAATATTTTGCACACTAATTAAACTTTTAAATTTAAAAATAGTGTCCTTAGAGCCACTGTGTACACTATGCCTCAATTATGAAGATGTGATAGATGGTAAAAGTACTTTTAATTTTTCACACTTGTCGAATGACTTTAACTTTTTACAGTTATTTTTTGTTACATATTATATATGCGTGTACATGTATGGGCAACATGCCAGAGTACATGTGTAGGGATCAGAGATCATCTCTGTAGAGTTTCAAGAACCAAAGCTATGTCATTAAGCTTAGTGCCAAGAATCTTTACCCTCTGAACCATTTTACCATCGAAAGACAAAGTATTTTAAATATAAAGCTATTTTAAAGATAGCCATATTTTAAGTTTCTTTTTAATAAAAGTAGTTTTATATGATCAGGTTTATTCTTCAAGCTTATAACTCTGGGCAATTTTACTGGATAGTTTTATTTCAGCTTGGCACATGATGAAGTCACCTGAGAAGAGAGAGCCACAATTTTAAAAAACGCCTCCATAGGATAGGCTTGTAGATAAGCTTGTAGGATATTTTCCTAATTCATGATTGTTGGATGGAGGAGGGCTCAGTCCATTGTAGTGGGTATAGCTGGGTTGGTGGTACTGTGTTCTATAAGAAAGCAGGTTGAACAAGCCATGGGAAACAAGCAAGCCAGTAAGTGACACCCATCGAAGGACTCTCCATTAGCTCCTGCCTCCAGGTACCTGCCATGTTTGAGTTCATGTAGTGACATTCTTAGATTATAGAAGTTTACACAGCCAGATAAGTACTTTTCTTTCTACCTTTTTTTTGGTCATGGTGCTTCATAGCAGCAATTGAAACCCTAATTAAGACAGTAAAAAATCCTATGAGTGAGAAACATTAAATAAAAATTGTATACAGAGCCTATATCGTAAAATGTGAAAAATATGAATGAGAAGTTAGTTTCCCACTGTTTGCTTAGCTCCCACTGATCCCTAACAGTGCCTTTACTCTGCACATCACTGTTGGGATAACGATTTGTAATAACAAAAAAAATGTCTCTACTAAGCAAATTTAAAAATACTGTGCCTATAGCTCTTACCTAAGGGATTATAAGTAATGTGCTTCAAAGCATAGTTCTGAATTTTCACAAGGATCTTAGGTTGCCCTAAGATCTAGACTTTAAAGCTCTACCTCTCTCTTGAATTACTCACTTGGTGAGGTTTCAGGGCACTGGATTGATTAACTTCTAGAATTCTTTTATCTGTAGCATGCAGTGCTATTAAACTGTGAAAGTGAGCTATTCAACTCTGCAGTCACTGTCAGAATCTTTTGAAATGTTTTCTCTTTCTGTGCAAATCATGAGCTCTCATTTTAGAGTATCAGCCATCTTGAAGCCCTGTTCTCTAGCTCTCAAATGATGTCTTTAAAACAGTACCTAAAGTTAACTTTGTATTTCCTACTTGAAATATGTTTTTACCTTATTATGCATTGAAAACTTATCATGTGTACTACAAATTTTATTATTCATTTTCTAGTTGCTTTACTCTTAGAACTATAAGATAAATACTTGGTTAATAGCCTTCAGAGAGCATGAGAGGTGTGGGAATCTTCATGGGGTGGAGTCCAGTGGGATGGCAATGGTTTCTGTTCTTGCTCTTGGGCAGGTTGTTGGAGGACTCTGCCTTTCTATCTTTCTCTCCTCTCCTCTCCTCTCCTCTCCTCTCCTCTCCTCTCCTCTCCT
>JANHMN010000012.1:66707505-66768321 GCA_030674055.1 Rhabdomys pumilio
AATATAAGAAAATTGAATTTTCCTAAACTAGAATGTCTGAGCACCATAGTCCTTGTGATATCAATGTCTAATCTTTTACAAGGCTGATTTTTACTGCCACTCCATAGTCTCTAGGGCCAAATATAACTTGAGTATGGATACTGATTTATGTCTTATATATTAAAACAAACCACATTTTATAATCTAAAATGAAAAGAAATCTATCCATTGTTTTTTCTAGTAGAGGAAAATGATCCTGAAATACTTGCAAGTTTCTTTTATATAATCAACAAAACTAGAATATGACAGTTAAAGAGCATTCTATTTCATCAAGCTCTGGTATGTTCAGAGTTTTACTCAGCTGTGCGCCAACACTATAGAGAATGAAACAAGCTTGACATATCAAATTTCCAGAAAGCAGATAAAACTTTTTGATAACCAAAAGTAATGCAATATACGTAGCAAAGTGTGTTTGTAGTATTTTTGGCTTTGTTGTTCAGCCATCTCTCAGTGGTACCAGGAAGTGCTTCAAAGCCCTATAAAAACACAGCAGAGCTGTTGAAACTAATAGGTTGATGTGAGTGGAAATTCAATATAAACAGGTTTGACAAATGTGGGGAAATTTAGCAGTGAGCCTGTGGGATTTTTCGCCAGACATTTAAATTTGATTGATAGACAAGAATGTTATATATATGGATTCAATACAAGTGGGTATCATGGCATCATAAAAGGAGTATTATCAACTAAAAAAGTTGCAAAATTCTCTCTCCTGGGCATTGGATTCACAGGGTTGTAGCTCCTGAAGTTAACTGTTGCAGTCTCGTTGGTTTTATTTAGTTTTGATGCGATTCTACTGCTTAACTTGTTCCTAGCTGAACACCTTCAAGTCACTCTTTCCGTCAAATAGGCATTTGGTGATGCACCCTAAGGACAACCATTCCTATCATGCTTTGTTTGATTAAAGTTTTGTTTCCAGTGCTGTCTTAAAATTCAGTAAAATGAAATGTTTTCAGCTTTGGTTCTAAAAAGGAGTCCCCAATTTATATATATATATATATGTGTGTGTGTGTGTGTGTGTCTGTGTGTGTGTGTGTGTGTGTCTGTGTGTGTGTATGTCTGTGTGTGTGTGTGTGTGTGTGTGTGTGTGTGTGAGAGAGAGAGAGAGAGAGAGAGAGAGAGAGAGAGAGAGAGAGAGAGATTAGTCTAATTGGTAGAAATGCAGCAAAAGCTGTAACTCAACATAGTATTTAATTTTTGTTTATTTACTGTTCTACTTTTTGTTGTTGAAAATAAAGAGTTTATTTTTACTCACTATATTTGGATTGCAGTTTCTTCTCCCTTAACTCCTCTAAGAGTCTCTGACTTTCTCTCCTTCCCAATCTGTATCCTCTCTGTCTCTTCCTAGAAAACAAGCTGAAATCTAAGGACTAGTCATAAAATAGAGGTAAAACAAAAATAAATAAATTGAGATAGGACAAAGCAAACAAAGTAACTGTTTAAATAAAGATTATACTTTGCATGAAATGTTACAAAAATATTTAATAATTTTAAAGTCATGAAGTTTTAAAAATCATATCAGCATCTAATAAGATAATCACCACCTGCTGCTTACAAATCACTTTTAAGCAAACATCTCATCTTGGCCTCATTTCCTAGTTGTTTAATTTTTTTCCCTTTGTACATCTTAGAAAGAAACATGTGAATTGAGTTTTATTTTCTATTGCCTTAAATTATGTTTATCAGATATATTTAATTTTTATTTTTAGAGGAAATATTGTGATTATTATTATTATTATTATTATTATTATTATTATTATTATGTGTTTGTATACATGAGTGTTTATGCCAGAGGTAGTCAGAGCTGTGACTCGGATGCCTTAAAGTAAAATTTAGGAGGTTGTGAGCACCCAGTGTGGATTCTGGGATTGAAAGTTCTGTTCCTTGAAAAAGGAGCAAGGGTCTTAACCACTAAAGCATATTTTAATCCCCTAAATATTTATTTTAATTACTTTAATTAATGATAACAATAGTATATACTGAAAGTGCAGATTCACAATGAAATTTAAACAATTTAAGTTTGACTAGTATCTGATTACAGTGACTAACACTGATTCAAAACTTTCTTAAGTCAATTAAATGTGGAGTATTCAATCCACTATATGGTTAATTCAATTTATGCATGAACTAGATTAAGGATTCAAATCAATTAATAATTAATTATATACTGTGTTACTAAAATGTGTGGAGATATAAACTTCATGGACATATTCAAAGACATAGAAAAAGAGAAATGTAAAGAGAGGCAGAGAGAGAAGCGTATCTTAGATGTACACTTAACTGAACACTGCTTAGTGAATTCTTAGTGCATAAGTATTAAATATTTAATTCTAATTAAATTTAAAATAGTAAAACTTTTATGCAAAATTTAGAAAAACTTTTTGAGTGTTTTTGTTCTCTTTACTAGTTTAAATGAAATTCACAGAAATTTATCGCTCATTAAATATTATTTTTAATAAAGTATACCAAACAGTCTATAAAATTTCTTGAGCCACTCACTACTCAATGTTCTAAAATAAATTTTCTGAAATATTTTAATGCTTTGAATGGAAACCAACTGTAATGACAAGAATTCATAGGGATCTTTAAACTGACAATCTTTCATTATTAGAATTGATGTAATTTACAGATTACATGAAATCAAAATAATGAAAATTATTTGAAAGGGAAAGCATCATTTCAAAATTGAGTCTCTCTGTAGCAGAGAGCACCTTTAATCCATATTACCATTTGATATTTTCAATTAAGACTCATCCTGGCTGCATAACCGACTACAGTAACTGAGTCAAAGATTTTTTATGTCTGCTGCGCTGCTTATTTGGACATAGGTTGATTCTGTCTTGTAGCTCAATGTAGATCTCTTAAGCTGTCTCTGGTTGCTTAGCTCTTTCAGGATTTTTAGGACTCGAAATGTTTATGTACTCAGTCTCCTACAAATATAGTGGATATAATATACACATCACACATTTTCTCATAATCAATCATAAATAAATATGTTTAAACATTTCCTGGGTACATATATAATTTTATTGTTTCCTAAAAATGAAATAGTTTTAATTCTACTGAAATGGATGTGCTCATTTATGTTTACATAAAAAGTTAAATCTCAATAAAATTTTAGATATTAACTTGAATATTAACTATCCAACATTTCTCAGAGTTGATTATAATCATCTCTGCACAGAGCACCGCTTGATAAATAACTACAATGATACAAAAGGCAGAAATACTTAGGGACATTTTAGAATTTTTGGAAATTCTGTCCTAATCACAAATGACCAATTAAATAGCTGGCTTTTATGAAGTACAAGCCAAAAATTCAAACGATGTTTAAAATCAAACAACAACATAATGCATTCAAAGGATATTAATTTGATACATGCTGAGGAATGATTGTGGGAGAGTACTTACTTGTTGTTTTCTGTAATTTAACCAAGATGTTTTCTAACTGCAGAAAACAACACAGAAAGAAAAATGTGGCTCCCTAAATAGCATATGTCATCTCAAATCTGAGCCCAGTGCTTCAGCAGCAGGGCTTACCTTTGTGCAGTGTGACAGCACATGCTTGGTGCACTGTGCAGTGAGGTGGCTCTGTGCGGTGAGACAGCACATGCTCGGTGCACTGTGCAGTGAGGTGGGTTTACAATGAGATTGGAAAGTGCTGTCACCCCACCCTGAGTCATGACTGGTTTGATTTTGAGTTGACTTTTGGTATCTGCATGTTCAGTAAACTTCTTTTGCCAGATTCTTGGACTCCATTTTATGTACACACAACTATAATTTACCCAACTGTGGTTTGAAGAATAATATTTTCAAGTTATTGGCAGGGAATGTTTCAATCTTCCTTTTAAAGTCTTTCACTTTATTGTTTAATTTCTCTTGGACCATTTTCATTACATACACATTTATCTTAAAAGCTATATGTTTTAAAGTATCAGGTCTTCTAGCTTTTACCAGGCATGGTGGGCAATATTCTTGTGAAAATTAGTTGTGTATCTCGCCCAGCCTTCACACCCCTATGATAACTTCCTCAGGCTGATCACCTGCTCTTGTCTGACCACCCTGCCTACGTGCCTTAGGCATGAAAGATTTCTCAGCTTTCTCTAGGTCACTCACCCAGGCTCAACCATTACATGCAGTTCTCCTCAAATTTTAGTGACTGAGCAGACTAGGTTACCCATAGAGTGAAGTTCACACAGATTCTTCTTTCTTTCCATGGGTCATAGGGAAACAGAACTGAAGATAGCGGCTTGGAAGTTCAAACGCTGAGACCACGACTCCTTTAGTTCAGCACCGTCTCAGGGCTTCATTGTTCATATTAAGTCTAAAGCCTATCAGGTCAATAATGCAGGGCTACTCATTCATTTTAGCTAATAAGTTGGTTTAAGATTCAGTTACTCTCAATTAATATTGTATGTATTGATTTAATACATGTGATGATAGGATACTGTGTTAGTATTATAAATATCAATGATCAAATTATTATTCATGTGATCATTTATTTGTAAATATAAGCACTATAGAGACTAATAATTTAAATATTTCTAACCTAGACTTCTACCCACTTAGTAGCCTTTTGCATTCATTATTTTATATTTATTTTTTTTAACTCATATATTTATTTTTACTGCTGTATATGGAAATCATTTGTCCAATTAATTTATTTATGATCTAAATGACTTTTATATTGAAGCTATATATAAAGAAGAGAAAATGCATGTATTCCTGGGATGTATCTCAGAGTTCTTTTAAGTTAGAGAAATAGGTAGAGAAACTGCAATTTATGTAAATGCCCATAGGAGTGTTATTATAAACATAAAGACATTAACAAGAAAGCCCTGAGCAAAACCTGTAAACAAAAAATGCAAGACAGTTCACAGCACATTAGAGACTGAAATCTCTGTGGGAGAAGAAGAACCTTTGACAAGCAAAAAGAATTTCTAATTATCTTCTACGCAAAACTACAGCAATAGCATGTTCTCCAAACAGGAACATAAAATGACCCGGCTTTTTAAAATGTCCATATATTTATGTACTCATTTTTGAAACAAGGTCTCATTACTTAGACTTGGCTGGCTTTGCACTCACACTATGAAACCACACTGGCCTGGAACTCATAGAGAACTGCTGGTCTCTGTCTCTCGAGTATTGAGATTAAGGATGTGTATGCAGTTCCTTGGGAATCCATGAAAGAGCATTGGTTCCCCTAGAGCTAATTACAGATATTTGTGAATCACCCTTTTGATGACAGCTACAGAAGTCTGGTCCTCTTCAGGACCAGCAATTACTCTTCAACAATGACCATCTTTTATCACATTTTTCTTTTTTAAACAATGTCTCTTATGTCTCCTGACTGTCATTGAAATTGATATGTAGCTGGGAGGAGGCTTAACCTAGAAAATCTGATTTTACAGCATCTTCTTCCTGAGTACCAAGATGACACAGCCCGTGCCACCATACCCCATACATGTGACCTCAGGATCATGGCCCAGCCCTGAGTATCTGAGGCAAGCAATCTACCCATTGAGTGATATCCCTAGACCAGATCCAGCCTTTTCAATAGTGCTATATCAAATGGCTTTTATATTTTATAAATCAATAGTTTACTTCTTGCCAAATATATTTTTATACAATACTAAACATTAGTGATTTTTGAACAGATTTTACAGTTCTTCCAGAGTAATAGGTCTTGAAAACAAGAGGAAAACAAGTCTAAATAAAATCTAGACTTATAGAAAATACAAAATCAAGAAAACTATGGTCAATGACTGGAAAACCATTATTTCTTGCTATTTTTTAATTGACTAGTAAACCCTTCAATATGTTACTAAATTTTGATCAACACAGTTCCTTAAAATGGCTGCCATATGCATGATACATGTCTATATATGTATGTATACAAACACACTTATATATACATGTATAAATTATATTCAAATTTGTAAAAAAATAAAAAACTCAAAATCACTGTCACTGTAGAATATATTAAGGGCAAATAAAATTAAATGTTACTAATAGAAAAGAGTTTTTTTTTTTAATTCTATATCCACTCTCATGTCATCATACTTGTACTAATTTCTACATGTCAAGATGAGAGTCCTTTTACTGGGTATTCTATATGTGACAGTAATCTCAAAGTACAATTACCTCAGTTTTGCTTGTAGAAAATGCTGGATGTACACATCATTCTTGATTTCATGAAAAACTTATAGCGTAGGAAGTTTACTCCAGTGAACAGTCAGTGAGTTATAGCTGTCAACCACCACATCTATCCCCTTGTTAGAAACACCCATCAATCAGATGAAAGAGAACTGTGACCATCTGACCAGCTGCAGGAAGCAGAAAGATGCTGAGCGGATTCAAGGGACTGGAGCTGGTAACCTTTCACCTCAGCCATGTGCTAGAGAAAAAAAATCTGATAGATTCACATTCAAAATGCATTTCTACGGTTTTACTATCAAGCCTGTTTTTGTGGTTAGCTTAGCAGAAAAGTAATGGACCATTAAGACTACTCAAAGTTGTAGTAGACACTAGTTTCTTAATATTAATCCTTCTTGCATGATTTTATATTTCTACCACTGCATACTTCAGAATACTTAAAGCATTTCACAAAATACAAAGAAAAATCTCTTAAAAGGGCATTTTAGTGAGTCTCTGCGAGAAGTCAGTAGTCCTCCTCTGTGGGTAAATATTCATATGTTAGTCTAAAAGGTATTTTGCCTTAGAATTGATTGAAGTTACTAATGCAAATACCATAACTATTATAAGAAAAAATTCATGACACACACACATGAAGGTTAATAAGACCTTACTCAGGAATTGTTACTACAGTGGTATTTCCCCTGAAGCTCAAATCCTCATACAGTGAGGCAGTGGAGGTATTTGACCAAGGAGTAAAGGGTCATTGCAAGACTAGACCCTCAACTTCTAAGTTGCTAAGAACATTGATTCCTTGCTATCTTTTCTTCTTCACCTGTTTCCACTTGCAATCGTGTTTGCTTGGGTATATTTAGAAATTTTAGTTATAGATATCAGGAATATACTATATGGTCATTGTTTCTCAATTGCACAGTGCCAAAAAGAATCAAGCAATAAAAACTCTTTTTCTTTAACATAGACAATTCAACATTATCTGAGCAGAGAATAAAATACAAATATCAATTGGAAGATTTGGAAAGAAATAAAAACTAGTCACTGTCACATTTAAAACTATAGACCTCAGCTTTTCTAAGCGTGAGCAGTGTTACTGGGCCGTTAACCACTGTCTTCAAAACTTTAAAAGAGTATACTAGGATTAAGCAATATTTTTAGAATGTCTATCAAAATTGATAGCAAAATTCTGCTCAGGAAGTTAAAGAGCATCAAAATTGAACACAATAGATAGTAACATACACATTCACTATTGTAAAATACAAGAAAATGCACAGCAGACAGGGCTAGGCATCACAAGTTTTACTCATTTCATTCTTATGAAAAAAAAAAAGACCTGATTTGAATTAAAACCACCTCTGGAGGTAGACTAATGCATATTATAAAAAATGAGTTAGTGTAAAGCGTGGGAAAAGTTCAGACATTCCTTTCACATATTGAATCAATTAATAGCATGTACAAGGAAACCCTGATTATTTGAAGGAGTGGAGAAAAATGACTTGATTCTTTACAAGTAGTACAGACTATTATTAGTATTCCAGAAAGACTGTGTTGTAGAGAGTCCATCACCAGCTTTGATCTGTCTGCATCCACAGCTGGAAAGTCTGCACAGGGCTCTGGAAGCTGCACCAGCTGACAGTTGCCCCCATCAGGAAAGTGAATTAGTGCTTGCAAATGTTAATGAGCAGATCAAAGCACAAAGGGGGCAGAAGTGGGTTCTTCAGAAAAAAATTGATTTTATTTCCTGTGGACAAAAATAATTAAAATATTCATAACTTCTCAACTTACTTTATACTTCATATCCATCACAGTCTGGCCTGGTTTTCTACCATTCTTTTGTTCTCTCTCTCTCCACGCTCATTCGAAGTTTTTGCTCTCCAACTTGCTTTCTCTTATTTTTCTATCTGAAAGTACTTGAACATAGCATGAAATAAATGTGTCCCAAATAATCAGAAGTATAACAAGTTACATAAAACATCCATGTATGATAGTCCTCCAGTTTACAACACCACACGCTCATATACATGCTACAAGCTCCCAAATGTTTATCTTCTATGTGGTGATTATTTCACTTAAGTACTGCAAGCATCAGGGAAACTATTAAATTATAGACACCATACTGATTTAGATTGCCAAGCTTCTTACACTGATAATGACTCCAGGGAAAATAGTTAAAAAACGTCAACTAGGGTGCTTGATTTAAATTTTAGGTTTTTAGATTTTCTTGTATTTGTGGATCTGTCTTACATTAGACTGTTCTCCGTCACGCATCATAGTGCATCACAAGAGCTGTGGTGGGAATTTAAGGTGAAAAAGATAATTTTTATCATATTCATTGATTCTATAACTTCAGAAATGAAACTAATTCTTGTTCCATAAATGATTCTTCCCATTACTTCAATATCCTGAATGCTGGCTTAATTAGAGAATGTGTTCTTAAAGGTTGAGCCACAGCCCTCGCTATCCTCCAACCACTCCATGCACATTCCCCTTTGTCATCGTCAGTAATTGTCTTTACCTAAGGAGGTTCTTTAACTCCACAACCTTTTCCCCTATTTAAACCCATTTCTTATAATTTTGAGATTATAATGTAATTACACAATTGCATCATTTTTCACTTCCCTTCCGTCCTTCCAAACTCTTCTGTACATTCTTCCTTGTTCTATTTCAAGTCTGTGGGCTTTGTTCTCATTCATTCTTGTTGCATACATGTATGTGTATACACTCCTACATATAAAATACAGAGTGCCCAGTATGTGACTTGAGACATACATCTATAGCCTCTTACTTTATTCCTTGCCTTTAGACACATAAGAAAACACTCTGTTTGATGTCGCTAATACATGTTCTAGGAATATTAATGTTGTTTAACCTATGCCATTTTAAATTAGTTGTGTTGGTTGCTAAAGGACATAACAACAGAAGATTGTATTCTCTTCAGTGTGTATCATAACATTCACCATAGAGGAGAGGACTTATGGTTTTAGTTTTGAAATATTAGCTTCAATATAAGTTAAAATTTAAATGTTTAAAATTTGATGTGTTTGTATATACACTACGGAATAAAGGTGCTTTACAGGAATTTTCTCATGTCTGACTGTGGCAAGTCTCTGAGCCCCACCATGCTTTAACTACAGTGTAACCAAACCATACAAGCCTTGCATGGGAGCAAATCTCTGCTTGTATAGAAGTCTTCAAGCCTCAAATATGTAGGATTTTTATTTTTTACAAAATTATGTGTATAAATTTGTTCTTATATTTGTTAGGCTTGTATAGACCTGGAATTTTAGGTGGTTGTAAGCTACCTAGCACTTTTTCTGGGAATTGAACTTGGGTCTTCTATAAGAACAGTATGTGTTTTCTACAACTGAGCTGCTTCTCCAGCAATCTCAGAAACGTTTGGCCTCAAAACAATATATGTTTCTAAATAACCTCAATTTTATTTCTGGACAGTTATGTAATTTGTTATAATGGCAGATTTTTTTTTCTACACGTTCATGACATTTTTCATTTTTTGACCAATTTGCCTCATTGATTTTATAGCCTTATTAATAAAATGTCAAAGATTTAAATACTCACCTAAGTCAGATAAATAGGTTAAGTCATGCTATTTATTTATTCTGAAAATATACCTAATGACTAGGGAAATTTCATTTTAATATCTTTAAATTCTTCCTGTGTCTCTTGATTCCCTCTTAATCTTTGTGATTGGTTCTGTTGAAGACCTTTTAATACCAACATTATTATTATTATTATGGGCATTTTTTATTAGAATTTATGTCCAGGCTAACATTTTGTTTATTATATACTTTTATTTCACTTTCTTGTCCCTATTTGTGTACCTTTATCATTATCAATATTTAATACACTAAAGACCTTAGTAGCTTATTATGGATTTTTTTCCAAAAGTTTCAGAAATTGCCAGTAAAATTCAAGCAGTAGATTTTTTTTTACCTTTAATTTTATTAATCCAATGTACTTGGAACATGGGTTTGGAGAGTACATATGCAAAGATGCTTTAACAAATTCTTACTAAATTCTCAAAGTTTGAATGCATTTGTACCACTTCACTGTTTTTGTGTTTGTTTGTTTGTTTGTTTTGGAATAGGTTCTCACTATGCATCCCTGGCTGGCCTGGAACTTGTGTCTACCAACTGTGTATCAGGCTGTCTTCTAATTCACAAAGATCCATCTGCCTCCTTTTTAACATGCCAACCCCAAATACAGTACTTTAAGCAATAGTATTTCATTTAATTTATAGCTCTGCTACCTATTATATAGTTATTATTTTCTCAGTTGACTTGATTGGCACAGGGTTGACTGTTGGGTCCTGCTAATTATGATCGAAGTCTGCTATTGTTCAGATAGCCTTCTGAGCTTGGCACAAAATGGAGAACTCCCTTTACCCTTAGGGCTTCTCTGTGACCTTGTCTGGGGAGGCCAAACCCCCACCCTCTACCTGCACAATGTCACATAGTCTTGGTGAGATTATGCTCTTCTTGCCTTGGGCCAGCTGCTGCCTGACCCTACTTGAAGTTGGGGGTTGAAGATGAGGTAGTCCGGAATCCACAGCTCAGACTCAGAGAGTAGGTGAGAACTTGACAGAAAGCTCACATGAAAGGCTGCTGCAAGCTCCTTTATTAAGTCCATATATCCTCCACCCATGTCCCATTGGTCCCAAGCAAGTATCTCTTCTAAGCAGCAATTCCCTATCTCTCAGGCAGTCTTTAATTAAGTTCAACTACAATGCTGCAATTGCCTTCCAGGTTGAGCTCCTGCAGAGGCCAACACCACTGTTCCTCTTACAAGATTACAAGTTCAACTACCTCTTTTCTTCTTCCTCTTTTTCTGTTAAGAACCAACCCGACAAGTACCTGGGATTCCTGGAATGCCTCTCCATACAAAGGAGGGATTCATAAAACTTTAAACTCTAGCCAATGATTTTTATTTACCACCCCCCTCACCACCACTCCCCAAAAAAACTTCTTCCTAGTCTGCAAAGTCCATATGTAGTCCTCGTTCTCCCAGAATAAAGTGTATTCATTCAAACCCACCTCAACAAAGGTTTGCGCACAAGCTAAGATCATCTAAGAGAAGTTTCACTCAGAGAAGGCCTTCCTCACCTGCCCTTTTGTCCCCAGCACTTACTCCCAGCCAGACCAAGATCCTATAGAACCCCAGCTATTCCAGGCTCTGGCTCTGATTCATCCTTCCAGCCTGGTATGCAGTGATGTCTGAGAACTGGACACCCTGAGAGAGAAGAAGACTAGGAACCGGAACCACAACTGGGCCCTAACTGCATACTATAGCTGGTGCTGGGAACCACAGTTGACTGGTTCCTATGTGTGCTCTTACATGGTAATGAATGCAAATTATATTAAGAATTGATAATTTAGAAGATTCTCATCCAGATATCAGGTTTGTAGTAATCAATAGAGCAAAGTGATGAGGAAATCTGTGATCTGTGTCTCCTAGTGTCATGTGGCTCAACTTTGGTTTATGATGAGTTCCCAAGACCAATCAAGCCACAGGATCATTGTACAAATACTTGTTAAGTTCTACTTGTACCAGATAAATTCTAGCTTTTGATGTAAAAGGAAGAATTCATGGAAATTCTCCTTACCCTTCTGTCATTGAACTAAGTTTGATTTCTGTTCCTTTCTCTGTTCTATGGAGTTAAGTCATCATCTTCTGCTCCACTTTCTACCTCCTTTCTAGATAGTGACAATGTATGGTGTTCTTAAAATTAATGATCTCTTATACATTTCATGGAAAAATTACCTAAACATGTTCCAAAAAGTATTAAAAATCAATACTTAAAATAACATTTATTTTCCATTACAGCTAAAATATACCAAAAATATAAAACTTGACAGTAAACTAATAATATAGTTTATTTATATCAATTTTGTAAAAACAAACTTAAAATGAATAAGTTAATTTTTTTGCTCTCTTTGGTTTTCAGACATAAGATTCTTAGTTGTTAAAAGATTGATATAGAGTATTTAAAGCTATGGCTAATAGATTGACAGTGGCTAGTGCTAATTCATAATGAGATAACTTAAGTGCAGAATTGAATTTCCAGTAGGAAGAAACACAATATATTTCATGGACAGTTTAGTAATACCTCTATTTATTCTTCCCATATTCTGTTGTTCTTTTATCAATATTTGTGTGAGCATAACACAGGGTTTGATACAATCACATTCTTAATTTGAGTTTATGTTCTGAAGCGTTTTTTATTGGTTATTTTATTTCTATTTTCAAATGTTATTCTTTTTCCAAGTTAAGCCCTCTATCCCCTCCCCTGTCCCCCCTGCTTCTATGAGGATGCTCACCCACCCACCTCCTGCTATACTTCCCCATCTCCTGCACTGCTATACATTTGTGTTCAATTTTCTTACCCTCAGCACCCTAGAATTCCTCTATGCTGAGTTGAGCTTCCAGAGGACCAAAGGACTTCCCTCCTATTGATGTCAGGTAAGGTAATCCTCTGCTATGTATACAGCTGTATCCATGGTTCCTTCTGTTTGTAAGCTTGGTGTTTGGTGGTTTAGTCCCTGGGAGCTCTGGGGGTTCTTCCTGTGGGGTTGCAAACCCCTTCAGCTCCTTCAGTCCCCCCCCAGCTCTCTCATTGGGGTCCTCGGGCTCAGTCCTATGGTTGGTTGCAAGCTCAGTGTTTGTATTCATCAGGCTCTGGTGCA
This sequence comes from Rhabdomys pumilio, assembly GCA_030674055.1. Taxonomy (NCBI): domain Eukaryota; kingdom Metazoa; phylum Chordata; class Mammalia; order Rodentia; family Muridae; genus Rhabdomys; species Rhabdomys pumilio. Next base: position 66,720,396 of record JANHMN010000012.1, read on the forward strand.
GCCTTTGAGGCTACAGCTATACCAGGCTACTTTCAGCAAATCCTTCTTGGCATCAGCAGTAGTGTCTGGGTTTGGTGTCTGCAGATGAGATGGATCCCAGGTAGTGCAGTCTCTTGGATGGCCTTTCCTTCAGTCTCTGTTCCACTCTTTGTCCCTGCATTATCTCTTGACAGGAGCAGTTCTATATTAATAAGTTTGAGATGAGTGGGTGGCATCATCCCTCAACTGGGGGCCATGCCTGTCCACTGGATATGGTCTTTACAGGTTCTCTCTATCCTTTGTTGTGCATTTCAGCTAATGTCATCTTTGCTGGGTCCTAAGAACCTCTTGTGTCCCTGGCATCTGGGACTTTCTAGTGGCTATGTCCAGTGGAGATCCCAAGTCAAATCCAGATCTAATGCTTGACTCACATAGAACTCTTTCTGAGCTGTTGAAACTTGGCTTACCAGAGTGACTTTTTCGCTCTAAAAGATATACACTGAGCTTTAAAAACATAGCTCACTCAGTTTTATTAATGTTTCATAAGATTAATTCAAGTTTATATAGGAAAAATAAAGTACTGCAGAGTATTTACAAGTGTGTGACGTATTTATATTCAATTGGAAGTGTTGTTTTTCTGACCTTTTATCTTTCATTAGGTTCTTACATGGAGAACTTTAGAAATTTTTGTAAGCAAAACAATGTGTGTTTCCTTAGCGAAGCTCTGAAGCTCTATATCCATCTGTGTAGCGCCCACGTTAGGTCATGCTACTCTCTTTCACACAAAGGTGCGGATGATTACAACTTAAACCTAGATGGTAGCAGTTATAATTTGGAGTTCGTCAGATTTATCTCATGAATTGTCTCTGTGAAGTTTTGAACATGTCAGGATAAATATTTTTCTAGAGAATTAACAAAACCTTTTGTCTTTGTAATGTGATAAAGTGGCAAACATTTTTTTTTTTTTTTTTTTTTTTTTTTTTTTTTTTTTTTTTTTTTTTAGCCCAAGTCACCTGTTAGGAATAATTATGAACACGTTCATGATGGTGCATGAATTGTTTTGAAAACCAGCTGAAGGCATAGGCTGTGGTAACTGTCATAGATAAACCCCAATTTTGTTACAAGATGAGAATAAAAAAAACAAAAGAAATGATTGACAATTTAAAACTCAACATTTAACACTGGCATACTGTTAGAGAACAGGTGTGAGTATTTTTTTCTTACTGACCACTGGGACATATACATCAGAGGAATTCCTTCTCACAGAGGAGCGGACTTGAAATGTGACTCAATTGCACAGTGGTTTCACTCAGCCTGTGTTTTCTGTCCTCTCTGTGCTAGGTTCATAGTTAGCTGTATACAATGCCTCTAATTTTTATAAGAAATAGAAAAGTAAACAATTTTTTTTAAAAAAGTCTACTTTGTTATAGCAGTATTTTTGTACTTCATTTAGAAAAGGAATTTTCAGTAAATTGTTCATAAAAAATAAGCAGCATCTGATGTTTTTTTATAATTATTATAAAACATAAAATGAGTGTCTTGATTTCTTTCAAGAAAGTTTACATTACCTTTGAGAATTTGGGAATTGCAAGCATTCACATTGGCAATTGAAATTGTTTCTAACACAAAAACATGTGCAAATCTCCTTAGTCTCAAAACAGTTGTGAAAAATATGCAAATATCTTGGGTCTCAAAATATTAAAGCTGTCTGTTTTCTTCCTATTTCCCAAGTGTCTCTTTCTTTTTTATTTTTTTATGTATAAATAATACTGCAAAATGTGAATCATTTCCAAATTAAGATTGTACTTAATTCCACTTTGTTTCAATTGCAGAATCCTATTATTGCAGTTTCAAATTGAAGGTCTTAAATTTCAAGAACATGGAACTCTGTAAGGCTGACCTTTATGGATTAGACATTTCTGTAAAGCAGTGTTTGCTTACATGAATAAGTCCTACTGTTTTTTTTTCATTTTCTGTCATTTTCATATTCATTATGATTGTAAAAAAATCAGTTTTATTTTAATTATATCATTTTTTACTATTGGCTAAGCCATATTCAAGTTTTGACATCTTTAATTAAAATAAAAACTAATTATGTTTCATAGTAACCCTAAAGGTTAAAACAACATGGTAACTTGTTAATTCATTTAAGAAAACTTTAATGACTTGTATAAAAGAATGCTCCTGATTTATTTGAGTTAATTTTATATCCAGCCATTTTTTTTGAAGTTGTTTATCAGCTGTAGAAGAATTAAAAGAAGTTTATCAGCTGGTAGAATTTTTGGAGTCACTTATGAATACTATGATATCACCTGAAAACAGTGATGCCTTGACTTTCTCTTTGCCAATTTATATCGCTTTAATCTTCTTTGGTTGTCTTATTGGTCTAGCTAGAACTTAGGTTACTATATTAAATAGATGGATATAGGGAGAGTGGGCATCTTTGTCTTGTCCCTGATTTTAGTGGAATTGTTTCAAGTATCTCTTCATTTAATTTGACATTGACTGTTGGTTTGCTGTAAAAAATTATGTTTTGTTATGAGCCATGATTTCCTAATCTTTCTAATATGAAGTGGTATTATATTTTGTCAAATGTCTTTTCAGCAGCTTAGGAAGTAACCATGTGATTTTTTTTTTTTTTGAGTTTGCTTATATAGTGGATTACGTTAATGAATTTTTTTATACTAAACCAACCCTGCATCACTGGGATGAAGTCTACTTGATCATGTTGAATGAGGTTTTGATGTGGTTTTGGATTCAGTTTGCAAGAATTTTATTTAATATTTTTGCATCAATATTTATAAGCAAAATTGGTCAGAATTTTTATTTTTTGTTGGGTTCTTTTTAATTCATTTAAGAAAACTTTAATAACTTGTATAAAGGAATGCTACAGATTTGAGTTAATTTTATATCCAGCCATTTTTTTTGAAGTTGTTTATCAACTGTAGAAGCTCTCTGGCTTATGTATCAGAGTAATTGGGGCCTTGTAGAATGAATTAGATAGTGTTTCTTCTGTTTCTATTTTAGGAATAGTTTGAGGAATATTGGTATTAGCTCTTTTTTAAAGGTCTGGTAGAATTCTTCACTAAACCCATCTGGTCCTGGCCTTTTTTTGATTGAGAGGTTTTTAATGACTTCTTCTATTTCCTTAGGGGATATGGGCCTGTTTAGATAGTTTACCTGCTCTTGATTTAACTTTGGTATGTGGTATCTGTCTAGAAAATAATACATTTTATCTAGATTTTCTAGTTTTGTTGAGTACAGGCATTTGTAGTAGGAGCTGATTATTTTTTTTAATTTATTCAGTTTCTGTTGTATAAAGTCTCATTTATACAGTTATTAAAACATATTTGTTTAATTTATTTCACATTTAAATATCTTCAAAATATTTCTTTAGCAAATGATGAAAATGATATCAAACAATTTTCTCCTTTATCTACCTACTAGATGTATGTGAATGGTCCATTGACTTGATAGAAATGGCTTCATAAAATGGTTTGAATGCAGCAATTGTTATATTTTATTTTATATAGTATAAATTTATAATATAAATATTGTATGTTTATAAATTATATATGTTACACTGTAATAACACTAGTTATCTTTTCTTAGTGTTAAATTTACTTCAATCTTTACAAGACCATTTACATTTACTATCTTTCATGGAGACAATTATCAAGTAAATAAAAATGTTATTGAAACTTTATTCATTTTTTTAAAGGCATGATATCAAATAAGATGACATATTTGATATCACCAGGTACTTAACAAGTAGTCACGTATAGACTCGACTACTTCTAAGTACCTTCTAAGAAAACATTTGATGAATGTTCCATTCACACTGGACACTGGAAAAACAGTCAAGTCAATCTTATAAAGGATTGGAAATAAGCACTGTATAAAACTAACCAAAAAGAACATTGAAAGTAAAACAGCACTAGCATATGAAGTGGGGAAGAAAAAATAAAAAGAGCTCCATCCTATTAAAAAATGATTGCTTATTTTAAGTGATGTGGACTCTGTTTGTGTGTGTGTGTGTGTGTGTGTGTGTGTGTGTGTGTGTGTGTGTATGAATACTCTTTCTCCCTTAGATCTTTCTCTCATTTGTTCGTGAAGTATTCATTACCTATCTACCATCACTTATGCTTACATCACAAATTTTCTAAAAGTTGCTATACCATTTATCTACTTGCTTATTCATCATTTGTCTGACATAATAATGTATCAGGATCAAAACTGTGAAAATAAGAGATTAACTGAAGAAAGCAATGATATTGCAGTTTTGGAAATCGAAAACAAAATAATTACAATCTAAAATATAAAGAATAGAGAGTAATTTCTCAAATAGACCCATAAATTCCTTTCAGTGTGAAGCAAATTAGAAAATAATGTGGTATTTCTAATGGCTTAACCAGCTGCGAATTGAAGGACATGCAATTCACATGGAATTTATTTGTATTTTGTTTATTATTTGAGCACATGCAAGGACTTTGTTTCCCATCATCACTCATGGCATGTTCAACTAATTTTTGGCAGGTTGTAGATACAAAGTCCCCAGTCATCAAGTGGCTGTTTTCATTTAAATAAGGAACACTAGTTAGCATTCAAAAATAAACACATACCAAATCCAGTGCAAAAGTACAAACAGCTCAAGCAGAAATGGGGAGCCAGTAAATTACCACACAACCAGCATCTCCATTTTATTGCCCCTGTGAAGTTATTTGACCAACTCCAGATGTTTCAAAACTTCTGATAGATTTGAGATAATTATCTTGGCTGTCACACCGACTTCCTGAGTAGTTCCTCATGATGGGTAATGAGAATATTAATGTTTATCCAGAGGAAAAGAAAAGTTCGGTAACTGAGGCACTCAAGCTCTCCTATGATCCCTTGTTCTTGCCTGTGTTAACATTTCTTTTTCAAAATGTTTTTATTAAAACTCTTGATTAAAGATGGCAGAATATAAGGACCCAAGTATATAAACACCTGAGAAGTAAGTAGTATTAGGCAGGAATTTGCCTAACACTTGGCTCATTTCTACACGTTTTATTCACTTTTTTTTTTAAAATTTGCTTGTCAGTTCTTAAGCAAGAGAACATATGTATAATTGTGCTTCAGTGACAAAAAGACTGTCATTCTCCTTGATTAATTTTGGTAGTGGAATCTCAGATAGATCAGTGGTTCTCAAACATCCTAATGCTTTGCTCCTTTAATACAGTTCCTCATGCTGTGGTCACTCTGCAACCATAAAAATATTTTGTTGCTATTACATAACAGTAATTTTGCTATTGTTATGAATTGTAAATATCTGATGTCTTGAACCACAGACTACTGAGATCATTCTAGCTCTCCAGACTCCAGTTGATTGTCATTGCCTAAGACTCATTAGGCATCATTTTTAGTTTTGAAATTTCCTTGTAAAAGGAACTTTTTTTCATCTGAGTATTGTTTCAGGGGCTTACTGCCTCCAACTGCTAACCTAGATCTAGTCCTGTAAGCATCTAGCCTCTATACATTCTAATGTAAGCCTAGAATGTTTTCAGCCTCTGAGACTCACCATTAAAAAATCTCATAATTTTTATCTTTTTATTGGGTATTTTATTTAATTATATTTTAGATGCAATCCTCTTTCCCCATTTCCCCTCCCTAGAAAACTCCTATCCCATCCCCCTCCTTTTTGAGGCTTTTATACCATTTTAATTGCATTCAAGTGTTAATGGCAGTTCTAGATTGAGGAATTTGCAATACAATAGATGCAAATAGTCAAGGAACAAGTAAGACAATAAACACAAATAGTCAAAGTACAAGCAAGGTTTTAAAGTTCTATGGACACTTCTATGATCACTGTTTCTAAGGGCTTATCAGGATGAGCAAAAAGATCAGATAGAACCTACTACCCTGTCCTAGCCCAAAGTCATATTTATGTCTGAAGCCTACTTCCTTGTTCTAGCCTAAAATTTTGATTCCTGCCTGAAATTACTTCTTTGTTCTAGCCTAATGTCAATTTCCTGCCTGAAGTCCACTTCCTTGTGGTTGGCCAATGTCATATTCTTGCCAAGCAGGTCATTTCCTTGTCCTTGGACCATGTGAGATTCTTGCCAAGCAGCCCCAAAATCTCTCCACCTAACCCTTCTTTTTTGCTTCATAAACAAGACTGAGTCTGTCTTTGCAAGGCTGGTTCTGGACATTTTCAGAGACATATTTGGAAGTTAGCTGCAGTTCTCTATGATGTTATGTTAGCAAGAGATAAATTTGGGATAAGATCTGGATTTCAAACAAGTGTTAGTATATGTGTTAAGGTTCTTTTAATTGTCACATTAAAAATATTTTTGTTTCTTCTACAGTATTTAATGTAAGTTGCATTGATTGTACACTTTCTGATTATGTTAGTGTGTTGAAATCCAGCATGTCAGTTATGGAGGTCTGTTAACAAGCTTTTGTTTTATTGCCCTGAGTATCACAGAATCTTGGTCTTCCGAAAAAAGCTTGCAAGTACTAGAAGAAGTGAGTCAGGCTTTAAGCAGAAGCAAAAGGATAACAGACTTGATTATTGCTGCTATAACACCTTTAATTACACTAATTGCTAGCACCACTTATTCTGCAATTGCTTTGACACAAGAAGTTAAGACAGCTACTTTTGTTAATCATTTAGCAAAAAATATTACTAATGTGTTGAATATACAGGAGGATTTAGATAGGCATTTGAAACATTGGATTGATGCTCTTTATCCTATTCAAATTATAGGAAGGAGGTTCAGAGCTTAAGAGTAAGGAGCCATCTCGAGTGTCATGCCAAATATCATTGGATTCATTTTAGTTCTAAAATTTACAGTGGTATTCATTATAATTAGGAAAAAGTTTAAAGACATTTGCAGTGTATTTGGTATAATTCTAACACCTCTCTGGATGTTTTCACTTTGCATAGTAAACTTATGAATTTAAAGAATGCTGCTCTGCTGAGGGTTGGTGCAGCAGATAATGCTGATAAAATTACCCATGTTCTGAGATCAGTATTTCTATTTTAGTCAAGCTTCAAGAATGTCATATGCAGCTTATCACACTAGCCCTTTTTGTCCTGGGAATAGTTTTATTCCTGCCCATTGTGTTAAAGCTGGTCTTCAAAAACATCAACATGTTGGCAGTCAAAGTACATGGCTTGAAACTGAAAATGGACCCCCAGACAAAGTTATTAAATTAATAGTCTGGCAAGCCAAGAATGAGTAAGATTCTGAACTGAGCCTTCCCAAGCTGAGACAGAAATTCACTGCTTCTAATAACGTTCATTCCACGATGGGTAAGGAAGGTATTTTTGTCAGAAGTGCATACTTTCTAGTTCTTTCTGAAGTCTGACTGTCTGGTTCACTTCAGCATATCTGGATCAAATTTCTCTCCAAGCTCATTCAAACTGGGTTTTCTTACCTTCTTCACTTGACCTCAAACTACTTCTAGAAATCTAATCTTCTGTGTTCTTTTTATTCTCTCTCTGGCTTCAACTACCTCTGATGCAGGAACTGAATGGAACTGAACAGAACTGAACCAAACTGAACTCCAGTCTACTCTATTGCCTCCTTAGTTGACTAAATTGAACTGACTGACCAGAACACCGAAATCTACATGACCCTGTCTCCTATGGGCTAAGATTAAAGGTATGTACAACCAAGTCAGGACCCAAGCATTGTTTTTTTTTTTTTTTTTACTTGAAACTTGCTCAATACCAGGCTGGTCTTGAAATCAGAGATCTGATTGCTTCTGTATCTATCTTTTGGGGTTAAAGAATTGTCTGTACTCTAGCCAGTTCACACAGACCTAGATCTTTGGATGTGATCCCTTGGCAGAACAGCCATGTTGCTGAATTAAAATCCCTCAATACTTTGTCACAATTTTTTCTTAGAGTTTATTTTGATTTGATTACTAAACCTTACAAAGGAGCAAGTCAATTTTAGAATTAGTGTGCTTCAAAACAAATGCTCAAACTATTAGCATCAAAAGTATAAGATAGACAAAGATAACCTGTGATCTTCGTTAAAAGTGAAAATATTAAATTAAAAGTAATAACCATTTTTAAATTAGTTATTTTCAGGTTTGTAAGTGAGATTGTAACTATAAATTTGAGAAACAAATCATTTATTTTTAATTAAATTTTATGAAATAAAAATTAGTATTTGTATACATTTTAATGCTTCTTTGCCTAATAGTTGGCATGAAGATGGGTAAGCTTCAAAAATATATTGTGGACCCACAACTGATGTTTTCCTTCAGCTCCATTTAGAACTAATACATATCCTGAATCAAGTGAGGAAGAGGATTAAACATAGATCTAAACTTGCAAGAGAAGATTGAACAAGCCATGGGTAGCTTAGTCCTGGGACTATTAAATTCAGATTTTCTGATTCTGTATAAGTCTCATTTATAGATCATGACAGCCCTATGGTATAGGTATAATAATTATTTTTCTTGGGAGGATTTCTGGGAGAGGAAGCCATAGTCAGAACATAATTTATTTAAAAAAATCTATTTTAGTAAAAAATAAATTTCTTTATAGGAAAAAAAGAAAGAAAGATAGTACATTTGAACTAAAGAGTACCAAATAACTTGTCCAAGACTTATACTCTAAGAAGACAAATTACTAGTCTTTGAAAGATGGTAATAATCTCACAGAGAAAAATAAGAAAATAAGGTACTACTAGTGCACAGAGGTTTAAGCATACAGAAACAAGATGATCTTGCATTATTATTAAAATTGAGATATATTTGTAAGTGAAAAGAACACTGCATTAGCTGTTTTGTCATCAGATATCAACTGCAATTTTAGGACCACACCAATGCCAACTCAGGAGTACAGAGCTGAAGCACAAGATTGTTTAGTTTTAATGTGGCCCAGAGAATAAATTCTACTCCAATCATCTTAGTAATTTATTCATATCACAGCTCTTGTGATTTTACTTTGTTTTAGACACATCTATGTTAGTTAAGGTTTTCAAGTGATTAGAAAAAAAATCATGCTTTCTAGGTCCATTTCATAGCCTTTCTAGCAACAAACATGGCAGATGATAAAGCCAGAGAGAAGAACATAGTAATAATAAATAGCACTGTTTCTTAGGAGGGAGCAGATCCACCAGGTAGGCAGTTTATGAGGTCTCCTTTGTCCATTACAAATGGAGTTTTGGACAGAGCAGCAGTAACAGTCTATGTAGACAAAATAGCTTCAAGAATGATGAGATGACAGTTTGGTTAAGCAAAATTCTCCAAGAAGGTATAATGTATACCAGGTTCTTGGGAGAAGGGTATCGCAATCAGAGACAGATAAATTAGGTAAAACATGGATAATAGAGAACACTTAAGCAAGGGGAAAGCAATTTGAGTCATGTTCAGAAAAATGTCATCAGACGGATACTTATATCCATTTAAAACAAGGGGAAAAGTCCATATAACACATAAAGAGAGACTTATTACAATATTATCTAATTTTTCAAAGGAGTCAGGGGGGCTTGAGCATATGTTCTAAAAACGCTAAGGGGCCACAGATGCCAGCACAGACTAGTATATTTTCAATCACAATGGAGAAGAGTAAAAGACATTCTATGATAAAAAAAACAAAAACAAAACCACATAAAATCAGAATCTACAAATCTAGCTCCACAAAAAACTAGAACAATGATTCACAACAGCTCCTTTGATATTTAAAAAAACCCTTTCACAGAGGTCACCAAGATTATCAGGAAACACAAATATTTACATTAATATTCATAAACATAGCAAAATTACAGTTATGAAATAGTAACAAAGATAATTTTCTGATTAGCGGTCATCACAACATGAGGAAGGGTAATGGGTTAAAGGGTGCTGTGTTAGAAAAGTTGAGAACAAATGTGCTAGAAGGAAAAGTTGTAGCTGGAGAGATGGCTCAGACAGAGGTTAAGAGCACTGACTGTTCCTCCAGAGGTCCTGAGTTCAATTCCCAGCAACCACATGGTGGCTCAAAACCATCTGTAATGGGATGCAATGCCCTCTTCTGGTGTTTCTAAAGACAGCTCCAGTGTACTCATATACACAAAATATATAAATAATAACAAAAAAGAAGGAAAAATTCAACCCGAGAGGTCAATAACACACAAGAAAACACAAATTATATAATCCCAGACCAGCAAGTCAAAAGACTGCAGAAGAACACAACACAACAACAAAATAACAGAAATCAATAAAAACTGCTTTTAATTGACTAAAAATCAATGGTATTAATTCCTCTATAAGAAAACAGACTACAAGAAATTGATTTAAAAACAGAATCTATCCTTCTACTGCATCCAAGAAACACACCTTAACATCAAGGATATCACCTCAGAATAAAATAATAATAATAAAAATATTCCTGTGTTTGGGTAGAACAAGAAACAAGTCTGTGTAGTCATTTTAATATCTGACAAAATATATTTCAAACCAAAATTAATCAGAAGAGATAGGAAGGGACACTACATAGTCATCAATGGAAAAATCCACAAAGAGGATGCTGCATTTCTTCACATCTAGGCACCAAGCACAAGGGCATCTAAGTTCTTAAAATGAGTTCTACTACAGCCACCCATCTCAAAAATCTTTGACCCAGAATTGTTCCTGTCTAAAGGAAATACAAGGACAAAAATGGAGCAGAGACTGAAGGAAAGGCCATCCAGAGACCACCCTACCCTGTGATCTATTCCATCCACAGACACCTGTTGTGGACTGCTCTGCCCCACGCTTGGGGGCTAAAATGATGGCTAAAATGTCGAGGGACTGCTCTATCAATGTTGGAACCTGCACTGACAAAAGCCTTGGGGGCTAAATTGTTAGAGCCTGTACTGCCCTGAGTTGCTCTGTCTGCGGGTTGAGGTTCAGCAAGAGAGAGAGTGAAGACAGACACGAAGAATGGAGACCAGACAGAGTGTGATTCAATCCCATTTATTCTTTAGTCTTTCTTCTCTCCAAGTCCCTAGTTCCTAGTCCTAAATTCCTAGCACCAAGTCTCAAGTCCTAATTCCAGTTCCTGCTGTAATAAGTCTCAAGTCTTAATCCCAGTTCTAGTTTGCTAGTCTCTTTCCCAGTTCCAAGTTCCAAGTTGCTAGTTACAAGTTACTTTCTTCTGTCTGCCTCTCCCTTTTATATGTCTCACTTCTAAGTCATTCCTTTAAGTCACACCTTTAAGTGTCACACCTTTAAGTCTCACACCTTTAAGTCTCACACACCCAAGGGAAAAGCCCGGGTATCTAAAATAAGATGTTATCAGAGTGTGTTCAGCTGTTGTAAACAAGTCTCTTGTCAGGGTATCTGGCTCAAGATGGCTGCAAGGATGATAGCCACCTTCTGTCGGCTCCCCACAGACACCAAACCCAGACACAATTGCTGATCAAGAACTTGGTATGGCTGTCTTCTGAGAGGCTCTTCTTGCATTTGGCTAAGACAGATGCAGATACTCAGAGTCAACCATTAGACTGAGCCAAGTGTCCCCAATGGAGGAGTTAGGGGAAGGACTGAAGGAGCTAAGGTTGCAACCCCAATAGAAAGAACAACAGCATCAATTAACTGGACCCTTCAGAGCTCCCAGAGACAACACTATAAATTAACTGGACCCCTCAGAGCTACCAAGGACTTATCACCAACCAAAGAATATACATGGGTAGGTTCCCACTACATATGTAGTAGAGGACTACTTCATCTGGCATCAGTGAGGAGGAGAAACTGGGTCATATGGATACTTATTGCCCCAGAGAAGGGGGAATTTAGGGAGTGAGATGGAAGTGGGTGGGTGGGGAAGGACCCTCTTAGAGGCAAAGGGAAGGGGGATGGGGTAGGGCTTGTAGAGAGGAGATCTGGAAAAGGGATAACATTTGAAATATAAACAAAAATAAATAAATAAATAAATAAATAAATAAATAAATAAATATTTTGCTAAGAAACTATTCCTGCCCCCCAAGAAACCTTGAGTCCATTTCCTCAGTGTTGGGGCCCCTTGTGCACAGACATGTGCAGGCACTGTGCATGCTGCCACAATCTCTGAGATTTTATGTTTTTCACTCCAAATGTGTTCAGAAAACCTTGTTTCCTTGGTGATACCCCTCCCATTTGCTTCTTACAATCTGTCTAACTCCTCTAAATTCTAATCTCTGTCTTGATTTCCTCATGCTGAAGAATGGAGCTTCTCTGATGATAGCTGAGGAAAACTCTGATATAGGAGAATTGTGTGTCCAAAATGTGTGTGTGTTTTTTTAACAATTTGCATAGTAACAATATAATTCAGTTAACACTTAAAAAAATCATGTACTATTCATAATCATCATAACACATCTACAATACATATTTACAAGCGTATAAATTCTATGTATAGTTGTAGAATGTGAATTGTCATGAAAATAAATAAGAATTTAACCAATGGGAAAAAGTTAAAGATCAGTGCTATAGTTCAAGAGTTGAATATTTCACAATAACCAAAGATCAAGGCACATATCCCAGTAAGCAGGAACACATCTATAAATAAGAGTTTGCTATGTTTGGGGAGAAATGGAGACTATATACATAGTAACCTAGATTTCAAAATTTTTTATCTTTATATCTGTGATCTACATAATAGTAATAGTTACTGTTATCATCCCATTAGTTTTAGGCATTTCAGTGGATTACCTTTTACATTGTGACACTGTTAATGATTCTTTAGGTAAATAATCATGATTTCTGCTTTGGAAAAGTTCTAAATTTTTTTGTATAGGTTTTTATACACCTATAGTAATAATTTCTACAATAACAAAATTTATTCAGTTATATCTGTAACTTTTATTATGTATCATTAAAAAGGTAGATAAAATAATGTAATAATTTTTATAAAATATTAAAATTGTATTATTTTGTGTTTCAGAATAACTATACTGAGAAGCAATCTTGGACAATCAGGATGCCCAGTCACAAAGCATGTTGCTCTCTGAATAAGCAACAGAACACTGTTGTCACATTCTCACAGCTTTCCTTGTTGCTTCTAATAACCTGTTATTTAGATAATAAACATGAATATGCCTATATTATATATATGTAATATATATATTCTTTGGATAACAGTACAGTTTTGTATCCAGAAGAAACAAAAATTTTAATCATGATTACACTTACCTGGTAAGAAAGTTTTTTAGTGAATTAAAGAATGAATCTACATATGCTTACTATTGATGTATGACTTTTCATAACATGAGAACAACTAGAATTTTAAGATTACTACTAAAAATTAAGTTCTACCCATAGGAGAAGTTGTAGGTTAAATGTGTTTAGGGCATAAATGTTCTCAGACAGACTGCAGTCTTACATATCACCATCTTTTTCAAGGATTTAGCAAGAAGGACACCACAGAACACCATTCTCTAATTCAAATTCATGAGAGAGCCAGATGCATGTGGGAGATGGCTGCTCTCTGCTTCCTAAAATTTCTCTTTTTTTGTATAGTGGCAAAACCATCATGTATTAATCTATAACAAATTCACGGAGTTTTGTTTGGCTGATTTAAAAGCATTTTCTTCCAAACCCCTATAAAAATAGTCTATAAATTGGTTAGCATGGATTGGCCATGGCAGCACAATTTTTAAATGAAAGTTTTCATTGTCAATGGATTTTATGCAGAGAATCAAAGGCTGTTCAAATCGCCAGCAGTCAATTTAGCCATGCTAATCTTCATACCTGCGGGCATAATTCTTAGAAAAGCTTTTGGCATGTTTTTATAGACTACTCATATAATTAAATGGGGGGACAGTGGATTCTAGTTGTCTGTATTATAATCATCTCATTTTATGTTTTGGTAAATGGAAAGAAAAGTTACTTTCCCCCAATTACACACCATGTACCCACACACAAATGGTCATAATCTTTTGGAAGAAGATTCTGAGCATCCGTCTGAAATGCATAAATATTTCTTTGTAAAGATAGTATTAAAAATAGGTGTGTATACATTTGAACAGAGGGAGTGGAGCTATAAACATATGCTCTATTTGGCCATTTTCTATGATTGTTTATGGTTTTACAGGACCTACAAAGTTACCATAGCAACAATTCAGAATAAGTATGGTCTAAAACTTATTCTCTGCCAGCAACTAAAGGTACTTTAAGAAAATGTGTGGCACTCAGTTTATTTGAAAGCTTATTATTGGAAAATTCTCTTCCTTAACTCAACAATTCTAAAGTTGAAGTATATTATCTTGAAAAGGAAATACAATCCCATGACCAAGTAATCCAACCAGAAAGACTGTCACCATTGCATTCTGGACCAGAAGAAGTCTCACTATGCTGGGTTTGAGTTTACAGTAGATCCCCTTCTTTAGCCTCCCAAGTTCTATGATTTTTAAGAATGTGACTCACAGCAGAAAATCCATTGTATATCTATTTCATATATGTGCTTTATTTTATATATGCTTACTTTTAATGTATACATACATGGATTGGTATGATAGTACATTTTCTTAAATGAAAGTTTTCACTGTCAACAGACTTTATGCAGAGAATCAAGGGCTGTTCAAAATGTTAGCAGTCGATTTTTCTAGGAGACATAATATCTATTTTAGTCTGATATTTGTTGAAGCTGATGAATTAAAATAGAAAAGCAGACAATACATATGCCATTAATAAGAATATAATGTTCCTTTTCTTTTGCTTCATTGTATAAAATGAAAATATAAGTTACCATAGATGTGTTTCTCATTTCTTTATAAAACTTATTTTTGTCTTATTGTTAAGCTTAATTTCATGTTTACACACATATATGTAATAGAACTCTGAAGGTACATTTTGTTCAATTAACTATTTGTACTAAATCTTTGAAGACTATAGAATAAGTTTCTTTGTTATTATTTAGCTGTAAACAGTGTATCAGTTAATACATACTAGCATAATAAAAGTTTCTTAATGTCTAAGGGCATACAAAGCATAACCAAAAATGTAAAAATCACAATTTCTTACAACAAGAATTTTACAAGAAAATAAGAAAAATGAGACAATATAATTTTCGCAAAATTCTAAAGTTCTAAAAATTGTATGGCATAATTACAGTGGGTGACTGAGAATTAAGAGTTCTGTGTAAGAGGAAAGATTTTTTTATACAGGATGCTGATGGAAAGCAGTTAAGAGTAGATGTATGATCTTTTCTTGCATATTTAAAAATATCTAGGTGTTTCTCCCTGATTCCTAACTCCAAGTGAGCTTTAGAACAGTTGAATAACAACTGATTCACTGCCAGGTTCAGTGGTACATGACTTTAGACCATGCACTTCAGGAAGCTGACTTGAAAGAATCACACGAGAACAGAAATTTTAAGGCAACCAGCAGCACACAATTACAACCTTATTTAAGGAGACAAAACAAGCAACCAAACAAGCAACGGATTCCTAAAGATTCTTTCCTGAGCAAGGAAAAGAGAAATACGGTATGTGAGCTACAATTGGGTATTTTTAAAAGTCTTTGAGAACACTCAAATTTGCTGCTGACTGAGATCATCACAGAAAGTATTTTAGAAAGAATGTTTGCAAAGAAGGGAGGTAAATGAATTCACCACACTGTAAAGAAAGGATTTAAGAAAATACTAGCAGATTGTAAATAAAAAAGTAAATATTGGCATCTACTACCAGTACTTTTGGTACTTATATAAAAAGTAGACATATAGTATCTAATTATATATCTGAGTCATTCACTTGTAAGAAATTTAGTAGCACAGAATATGAGTGTTTTTAAAGAAAAAGAATTCTGATATCCACTCATCAGTGAGTGCATACCTTGCATGGATATTAGCCAAAAAAAAAATTTCAGAATAGCCATGACACCAAGACTAGTCTGACTCTGTGTCAGTTTTCAAAGTGGCACTTCAGGAAAAGAGGCATAAATCTCTGGTTCCAAGAATGGGGCAAGTCCAGGCAAGTCCAACCTTCAGAAGCTGCCCTGCCACCAGGCCTGAGGCAAGGACATGGGTCAGCAGCAGTTTCCAGACTTCCTCAGCTATTTCCTCAGTAACAGTCTACAGACCTCCTCACCAATAGTTTCTAGCCCCCAACCCCCTGTAATGGAATGACCTTAGAGATGGAACAAGATAAAAGTCACCTACCCCAGACTGTGTTTTAAATCAGCCCTGAGAGTTCACTTGGTTGTCTATCCTGGTATGGGAGAACCCAGCATGCTGGACTTCAGCAGAATAAAACATTCCTTGTGCTTACACATTGTTTGAATCCGGGTATCACTTTTTTTAGTGAATCATGGACCCTTAGAATACAACTCAGAGACCACAGGAAGTTTAGCAAGAAGGAAGACCCAAGTGTGAATATTTCAAACTCACTTGCAAGGGGTAACAAAATAATCATGGGGGGCAGAGGAAGGGTGGAGAGGGAGAGGGGCAGAGAAAAATGTGGGGGAGCAGGATCAAGAATGAGAGGAGACAGGAGAGAAGCCCAGAGGGCAAGTAGAAAGAACAGAAATATACAGTAGTATGAGGTCGGTGGCAGGGTAACCCTTAGAAAGTGCCAGAGACCTAGCGTGTGGGAATCTGACGTGCCTAACAATGGGGAGACAGAACCTGAAGAGACCACCTCCAGTAGATAGACAGAGCCCCCAGTGGAGTGATGGGGTCACCCACCCATCTTCAGGATTTTTGATCCAAAATTGTTCCTGTCTAAAAGAAATGCATGGACAAAAATAGAGCGGAGACTGAAGGAAAGGCCTCCCACTGAGCAGTGTAACTTGGGATCCATCTCATGGGCAGGCATCAAGCCCTGACACTATTGCTGAAGCCATGTTATGGTTGCAAACAGGAGCCTAGCATGGCTGTCCTCTGAGAGGCTCTGCCAGCAACTAATTGAGACAGATACAGACACTTACAGTCAACAACTGGGTTGAGTTAAGGACCCCTATTTAAGAGTTAGGGGAAGGACTGAATGAGCTGAAGGAAATTATAACCCCACTGGAAGAACAACAGTATTGACTGGCCAGGACTCCTCAGATATCCGACAGAATAGGATATCAACCAAAGAGCATCCATGGGCTGGTCCGTGGCCCCAGGTAGGTATGTACCAGAGGACTTCCTTGTTTGGCCTCAGTGAGAGAGGATACACTTAATCCTGTGGAGGCTTGATGCCCCAGGATGTTGATGGGGTGAGGTAGGAGTGGTGAGGGGTGCACCTTCTCAAGGGCAAAGGGGAGAAGGGTTGGGTGGGTAACTTTGGGAGAGGGGAACCAGAAAAAAGGAACATTTGGAAGGTAAATAAATAAAATAACTTAATAATAAAAAAATAGAAAAGAAAAAAAAGAATTATTTCACAAGATTCTTTAGGAGTGTATTAATTAGATTTTGGACGTTTACTGTACCTGGGGTTCAGGATTCGTTATTGGTAACACCCTTTTACTCACAAATTGCCCATACTTGTACATCAGATGAACTGACCACTAGCACAGGGCATTTACCGTACCTGGGATTTGGGGTTCGTTATTGATAACACCCCTTTACTTTACTTGATGAACTGACCACCAGTACAGGGTATTTACTACATCTGGAGCTTGAGGTTCGTCATTGATAACGTCCCTTTGCTCACCAACTGCTCTGGTTCTGATCTTAAAGAAGACACAAATGCAAAAATCTACAGCATTAAAGTGGATTCTAGTAAACCGTCATGAAAAAAAAATCCTGGTTTTTAAAAATAGTCAAAATTTCAGACAAAATTAATGCACTTTCTCTAAACTTGTGCATTGTTCATGTGAGATGGACACTCTTACCTTGTAATGTACTGAGAGTGAACCCTGGCCACTATTTTAACTGTTTGTTAATAAAGTTGGTTTAGTTGGTTATGATGTCTTAACAAACCTTGAAAACACAAAAGAGCTACAAAGTGCTATTCTATTCAAAATAATATTTCTTAAATCTATTATTCCTTGGATTGATTGATTATAATTGGCATTAATATTATATATGTGCACATAGTTCTCTACATATGGTGCAAAATTATAAGCTTTACAAATTACTTTTTAATAAAGAATATTTATATTCTGTATATTCTATATATTCCATATATACACTTTCCCCCCCAAGGACATCTTTGCATTTTTCTGTTCTCCTGATAGCCTCACTATATAAGACTATCCATAATTTCAGTGTTAAAAATCATGGAAAAAATATATTTATATCATACTCAATTGCAGAGAATATGGCATTTTCATGAATACAGTCAAAGTTCATACTGTTAGATACATGAAAACATAAATTGAAAACAAAATCTTCACTTTATTCTCTAGAAGTTTTAGGTAATTATTAGTATGAAATACTCAAAACAGTTACACAATTTGATCAGTTAATTGATTTTTAGGATCTTTAAAATCACCTTTATCCTTATGCTTTCAAAAATTACCCTCACATTGTATAAATTTCAACAGCACATAAAAAGGCAATATGTTGCTTATTTTAAAGACTTTTTTTTTTTTTTTTTTTTTTTTTTTTAGCATAGTAGTGTTAAAGCTTTGTTGATTCAGAATCCAACCCACCTGGTATCACTCTGAATCCAATTTAAACAAGTTTAACTAATCTCGCCCTGCCTCAAAAAACTATAAATATTAAGATGTGACTAAAAGCTCTTTGTGATATTTCTGTCTCCTCTTCAACTTCTGGCTCCCTCCAGTTAATTCACACCAGCTTCTCCATCTGCCAGGTGACTAGCTGTATGATCTACCAAACAGCGCCAAGGCTTCCACCTACATGTGGTACATTTGGCATTAATAATCATAACAATTCTTCCTGAAAATATCACTGAACATGATAAAGAACAATGAAAACATTCATAATGCCCCAACTGTAGTTTTATTGTACAGATTTGAGTCTCCTTCCTTCACAGATTAGTAGGGAGATTTGGATGTCTGTGTTGTTACTGCAGAGAATAAAACCAGAATACAACTTTTGCCCCTAGGTAGAATGTGCAGTAATTTTATCTTAGTTGTACATATGGCATAAACAACTACTGGATAACAAAGAATGCGAGAACAACCTGCAGAAACCCAAAAGTCATTCAGCTTAATGGCTTTGGTACAATAATACTTTTTTTTTTTTAACTTGGGACTTTTGGTAAAGCTATTTTGTTACTATTATGTTTTACATGAACTTTTTTCTTGCTTTTTTAAACAAAAATGATAGCGCTAATACAGGCTGTTGGTAGAGTGAGTGTTTTACCATTACCTTCACTATCACAGTAAGTAAAGCTGATCTTATTAGCTTTATTAGCGTAGTTTTTATCCATTTTAAAGTACTTTGATCCCAGAGTTAATGCAGATTAAAATTCCAACCCCAGTCATTAAAATGTCCATTTGCATAGTTACCTGGGGTTTCCAAGTCTTTGGCTCTTTACTGTGTGAAGTCATAATTCAGACAGACACTTTTGTTTTTTACCCTTTCCCCTAAAATCTTGAAACATCACCATGATTTCAAGAAGTATTGTCACCAAAATATCTGAAGGTTAACTTGGTTTATTGTTCATTCTGGTACACACTGGCATCATGTCATTCCTTGAATAAGGTACTGCTCATTGAATAAGGTACTGCCTTTTGCAAAAAAATGATTTTCCAAAACCATCACTCTGAGCTTTACAAACTTGGAAGAAGATGCACAGCTGAGAGCATAACTTAAGAGTAGAACATTTTTTGGCGTGACTATACATTGTTGGAGAGAAAAATAATTTCTTGATCAATTTTGTGCAATGAAGGTATCTAGACAAGTAGCCACTGAAGAAAACTCACACTTTTCAGATCATCAAAATCCAAGCATTTGTGTGGAGGATAAAGCATTTCTGAAGAACTAGGGCTGGGCACCACAGAAGGCATCTGATTGTAGCAGGTCAGTCACACAACATTTTATGATGCTTGAACAACATAAAAGGAAAAGGGAAGAAAAACTGGAATAAATAGAAATACCACCATCAGTGTGCAAATTACTATTGATGGATGGATTCACAAACCAAATATTTGCTTTTCTGTATGTAAGCAGTGTTTGACATATACTTAAAAACATAAAATATCCAGTGTTTTCTTTTAAGCTCTATATTTTTGTAAGGGCCACAAGGTTTCACTTAATGTTTCACGATTTACTGAAAGTTTTGGAAGAATGAAAATGCTGGGAGCCACAGATGTTTGTAGTTTTCAATTTGCAGACTTAAATAACTGCAACTGTTTATTTAACACATATATGATTTCAGTTGATGATCATTTTTATATATGTCTCCAATCAGTGTCGCCTATGATTACGAGAGGAGGTTGTTGATTATTTTCCCCTATGGCCTGGTTTGCATTATGGAAGACAGGTAAGCTTTGTGTTTGTGTTGGGGATCTTCATGTTAGAAGATTATCTAGAAAAATTTTCTCTACATTTTCATTCTTCGATCTCATTAGTCCCTTACTGTCAGCCTTAGTTAATATCATTGCTTTGGGGGAGTTGACCTAATTATCTAGTACACAGAACATATTGAACAGGTTAACATTTCAGGTGCAGTTATAATAGACATTAGTATGAATGAAGCCTCTTTGTATTGCACTCAAAAATAGCTGAATTCAATGCTTACCTATATTATCTATGTATAGCTTTATTTCAGA
This sequence comes from Rhabdomys pumilio, assembly GCA_030674055.1. Lineage (NCBI taxonomy): Eukaryota > Metazoa > Chordata > Mammalia > Rodentia > Muridae > Rhabdomys > Rhabdomys pumilio. The sequence goes on from JANHMN010000012.1 coordinate 66,740,982, forward strand.
AATTGTTGAAAGATAACTAAATAGACATAAAAGCATCTTTAAAATAAAAAACAATATGTGAAACATAAAAAAAAAACTAAGAGGAAAATGCCTATTACTGAAGTTTTTGCTGAGACTATTACAGAACTATCCAGTTTTAATTAATGTACTAAAATTATTACTTCTTAACATAAATTAAGTTGATTAATTCAGTCTATTAACTAGTAGGCAAAACCAAAATCTTACATATTTCGATTCACAAGAAACAATTGATTTGAATGAGGCAAATGAAGATATATTTAGTGACCCTTTCTGTAATGTAAGAATAGGACTTTCAAATGCCTAGTCGGGGATAAAATTAATTTCTTTTTTGTTAAGGTTTTTATTTTTATTTATTATATGTAAGTACACAGTAGCTGTCTTCACACATCTCATTACAGATGGTCGTGAGCCACCATGTGGGTGCTGGGATTTGAACTCAGGACCTTTGAAGAACAATCAGTGGTTTTAACCACTGAGCCATCTCACCAGCCCAAATTAATTTCTTTAACATATAGTTTTGTTGTAATGATTCCTACTATAGAAAGAAAAATAATATATTTCCTTTCTATAGTAAAATAAAATATTTCCACAAAATAGCTATCCTCATATGTATGTTTGTTTCATTTTAATTTTGAATGGTAGCTGTATGAATCACAGATAGTTTCAGCACTAAATTTTTAGAACTGTGAAATAACACAGGAGAACAGTGAAGAAGGAAACATGAGATGTTGACAACAGAGAAATACAACCAGTGAGCATGTGTTTGAAAAACAGTCCATAGAAACTGGAATTTATCTATTTCACTCAATTCCATTATATTTAGTTCAGCAAATCTTTGTGTAATATTATACCAGGAGGAACACAAAGGTAGCTGTCTCCATCAACATAGTCGTAGCTTTTGAGGGTAATATAAAAAGGGGGAGACACTGGGAAGTAACAGGTATTCCTTGTGATTAATAGTGTACAAGGACGTTTGTTGCATCTTCTGGCATATTAAACTCTTAAGAGATTGATGCTGTGTCTTTAGATCCTAAAACAGAATAAGGACTTTGAGTGGAATAGGTGCCTCCTGGATGTCCCATTGCAATCTATTGTAGAGTAAAGAAAGAAACGGTAGCTTGTAAATGAGCCAGGTTCAGGTTTACAAGGCTCAGAATTCTACCCAAAATGGTTGTGTATTTTAAAAATAGTTCAAGCTAAAGGAAATACAATTACAGACATAAATTTAATTTAATGTGTGTACATTTATACTTAAAAAGATATTTATTTTTGCCTCATTGAAGAATATGCATAAAATTCAATTTTGATGAGAAACCACAACTATGTTTCCTTTGCACATAGCTTAAACAATGAGAACACTTCTTCATGAATAAAGAATAGTTTTGTTTGACTTCTGTGTTGATTGTTTGTAATTTCATCTATGACTGCCATTTCTTGGCAAAAAGAACAATTCTGCCAGCAATGGCAGCCAAAAGTAACTAAGGGATAGTTTAGTTTGTGATCTACCTGCTACAGTAGCATACACATCTGAGCTTGAATTTACAGTATCCACATACAAATCAACTTGATGTCATACACCTGTTGTGCCACTGACTGAGGAGTGAGACAGGAGAATAAAGAGTTCACTGGCAGATTAGTCTTGTCAATATGGTAAGCTCTAGGTTCAGTGAGAAACCTTAACTCAAGAAGTAATGTGGAGAGCAACAGAAAAATGCACATATCATTGTCTTTGGTCACCAAACAACTGCACATAAAATTGCACACATATAAATAAATAGAGTCAACACATATACATACAAATATACACAAACACACACCATTTAAAAATAAATAAATGATAATTGAAGAACGTTCACTTTATTACTATCACTTTTATAGTTTTTGTTGGTGGGGAGGCTCCTTTTATAGTTTGCACAGATATAACCCATGGGCAGGAGGTATTTTATGTACTGAAGCATTTTGTTTAGTGACCTTGTATTGAGATGTATGTAATGAGATGTTTGATCTCGAAAAAATTATAAGGCAAACACAAATAAGAGCAGGTACTACTATTTTAACTTCCTTGAGTTTCTTTCTAATATTTTTTCTCTCCCACTCAGATTTCAACCTTGTTGTGCCTATACAACTGTATAAAGCAAAAGAAAACAGTACACTATTAGTCATAAAGTTTAAGATACACTATATAAATAAAATCCATTGTTTAGGAAGTGAGCTTGCTCATTTAAAAACATACCATTTTCCTCAACAATATCAATGAAAAGATCAAATAGTACATTTGTTGTATGCTTGGGTCTTTTATAGTGCATATGGCCAACTTTTTTTCTAAATAATAGTCAAACTTTTAACTGCCTTATAGATTGAGAGAATATCACAAAACTTTACAGAAAACAAGCAACAAACTAAATTTACTAATGGATAATATCTGGATTGAAACATGATATAGCCAAATTGGCATATTATAAAAGTATAAGGTTATCAACATGAATTGAGAGTTAATTCATAAAAGCATCATTTAGTTTCTCAATTTGACATGAACCCTGGATAGAAATTTGAAATGACCATTTGGATTCTAGAAATGTCTGTAATTCATCCACCTATTCATTTGTGCATGGAATTCTACTAAGCAGGTACCATATGTTAAAAGCTGATGATATACATCTGGTGTAAACCAGGCTTGTTTTCAAATGAATCCTGGCATATATATATATATTTGTATACATACATGTATATATGTATATGTGTGCATATATGTGTGTACCAATGTGTATAAATAAACATATTTACTTTCTTTATTTTTTTAGTTTATACTGTAATTCCATTATTTCTTCCTTATAGCTGTCTTTTCTCTCTTTTAAATTCATGTCTCTCTTTTTATTAATTAATGTTACTTGTATTTGTGTAGGTATAAATGTCATTTACAAACATATTATAAGATATAACCTACTTAATCTGTATATTTTTCAGGGGTGACCATTTGGTATTAATTACTTGATGTGCTGTTTCATGGGCAAAACCATTTCTTTTACTCAGTCATCCTGAGTTTCCTGTGGTTCTTTGTGTAAGGTTGTGAAAGTCTCATGGTCTTTCCTCATCCACTTTGGCATCAATAAATATATTTTAATGTGAAGGTAATTTTGTTATATTTTAGTGACCAAGTCCAGAAAATATAATCAAATAGACAAATTAGGAAGCAAAGTATAGGCTGTGAGGTGTGGTATGCTTCTGAGTGAAGCATAAGGGTTATATAATGAAAATGATACTTGAGACCTCATTTTAAGTAGATTATCAGGAGTTACATTTTTAAAGCCACTGCATTTTCAATTAGACCATAGAAAGAGAGTGAGCTAGCCATCTGGAACTTAGGAAGCATGCTATAAATCAGAGGCAGTAGTTTGAAAATATTGATCAGAAATATAACTAAAGAATATTAATATTGAGTAAAGAGAAAGGCAGGAGCTTGCAAAGAAGAAAGAGCTCTTGATGCACAGATGTGCAAAAAGTTTAGGATTTTTTTCTTTTTTTTTTGGCATCAGAAAGCCACAAAATAAATTTAAGCAGAGACGCAGCATCAAATCTCTATGCTTAAGCGCAAAATACCTTCTTTGAATTGAAGACTAGAAAGTTATGGCATGATGGTCTAAAGAATAAAAAGGGAAAGTCAGCTTAGAAGCTTTTGTTGAAAATATACTAAAGGCATGATTCTAATTCTCACAATCTCTACTTCTGAGATATTAGATTTTAGTTTTAAAGCAAGTGAAGTCAGGAGAAATGTTGAGAGCCAACAGACACACGGTGTCATGGGTGAGAAGCCAGAATAATGTATGTGTATGAAAATAAGTAAAGCAGGTTTAAAGATTAGGGGCTGAAAGAAGATTTAAGACTTCATTTTATTATTAATATGTTTCAATTAAGGAGGAAAATTAATATTTGTGGAACAAAATGAACAAATTATTTGATCACATTTATTTGCAATAATGTAATACCAACATTACAATGGATTATCATACATGGAATGAATCCATTACATACTGATAGATATAATGGAGTTAGTAATTTTAACAGAAGTTGAAAATTTACATCAGGGAAGAGAAATGGTGATCTGAAAAGAAAATATGAATTTTCAATAAAAAAAAACCCTTAAGTCAATTGTAAAATTTCCCCTGCTGCAATGTAGTATAATAACCAATTAGAATTCTTGAAACTGATTTCCCTCACAAGTACAGTTGAAAGCTGGTTAGAGCTCCTGGCAGCTACGGAAAGCATTAAAATGAGTTCTAATGTCATACTTATTTCTTAGAAGGAAGACACTACCCCTAGCTGCATCCTCTTTGCTTCAGAGCTCTCTCTCTCTCTCTTTCTCCTAGAGGAATTTCTGTCTCTATGGAGACTGCCTCCATTTCGTTTCAGTCAATTAGAGGTGAAAGGTATTCCATTTGCAGTCACCTAAGCTATGGAGTCCACCTATTTTTATCTTCATTCTGTTAGAAATAATATCTTCTTATCAATGCAGAGAAAAGATATCTGAGTATTGTGGTCATTTAACTTGAGCTCTTTCCATCTTAGGCACTCTTTTTCTTTCGCTTCCAATGCAGCATTTTCTGTATATCAGATAAAAGCTGTGTCATTATGTTATTATCTTTGAAAGCTCCATAATTGGGGCTTTTCTACCCAAGTCTCTGAAATTAAACTTCTTTTTCTATACTAAATATTAATTTAATTCGTTTTTATATTATTTATCTAGGTGGTTGTACTTTCAACATTTTTTTCAGTAACCCTAGATCACAAAGAGTTATTTCAAAATAACCATATTTTCAAAATAGATTAAAAATTGTAGATTAGAACTTATCTTTATTTTATCTCTGCTTCTCTATTGCTCTCTCTAGGACCAAAAGGAATGCAACTACTGATTTTGTTATGACTGTAGTTATATCAGTTGAAAAAAAATCAAATTGAATATAATTAGATCTAATTAGTATGCTGATTAGAGTGCTTAAGATGCACATAAAAAGTCAATTTAATTGAATAAAACTGACTACTAATGACTTATTGTGATTCCCAGAGATTAATATAGTTCCCAACCCTCATCTGAGAAGCATTATTTGCAGTAGATGAAAATTAGTGCAAAGGCCCATAACTGTCCAATGTTCAGAGAATTGGAGACAGCAGATGCTCATTTGTAATGGGAGCAATACATTCCAAGGATTAGGTATCATTTAGAAGAGAGCATGAAAATAGTGTGAATGCCATAGCCATTGATGAGTAGAAGAAAGAACGTTTGGGACACAGCAGAGCAGTTAAACACATGACAAACTGAAACAGGTGGCAGCAAGATGAGCAAAACCTCAAGCCAGGCAAAATCTCATCATGGAAAGGTGGATAAACACACAAGTCCATCCATAGCTACAGAAGAATGAGCAATTGTTAGCTGCTGTGAGACTGAGGGTCAGTTTTCTATAAGGGTGTATACACTGGTAAGTCAACCATTCTCTAGAAGATGGCCCTACAGTCATATCTCAGGAATACAGGGATGGTTCAATATACAGAAATCTATCAATATAATCCACTATATAAACAAACTCAAAGGAAAAAAAATCAGATGATGATTACATTAGATACTGAAAAAGCCTTTGACAAAAATCCAAAACCCCTTCATGTTAAAAGTCTTGGAGAGATCAAGACACATAACTAAACATAATACAAGCAATATACAGCAAACCTATAGCAATATAAAATTAAATGGAGAGAAAATTAAAGCAGCCCCTTTAAAATAAGGGGAAAGACAAAGCTGTCCACTCTCGGTCTATTTATTCAATATAGTACTGGAAGTTCTAGAAAAGCAATTAGGCAACAAAAGGAGGTCAAAAGCATACAAATTAGAAAGGAAGAATTCAAAATATCACTATTTGTGGATGATATGATAGTATACGTAAGTAACCCCCAAAATTCTACTAGAGAATTCCTATAAGTGAAATACAACTTCAGCAAAATGGCAGGATAAAAAATTAACTCAAACAAATCAGTAACCTCCTTCTAAACAAAGGATAAACAGGCTAAGAAAGAAATTAGAGAAACAACATCCTTCACAATAGTCACAAGTAATATGAAAAATATTGGTGTAACTAACCAAGCAAGTGAAAGATCTATATGAAAAGAACTTCAAGTCCCTACATTGAAGATTACCTCAGAAGAAGAAAGATGGATCATGGATTGGCAAGATTAACATAGTAAAAATGGCCATCTTTTCAAAAGCAATCTACAAATTCAATGCAATGCCCATCAAAATCCCAACTCAATTCTTCACAGACATGGTAAGGACAATTCTGAACTTTATATGGAATAATAAAAAACCCAGGATAGTGGAAACAATTCTCAACCATAAAAGAACTGTGGAATCACCATCCCTGACCGCAAGCTGTATGTCAAAGCAATAGTGCTAAAAACTGTGTAGCATTGGTACAGAGACTGACAGGTTGATCAACAGAATAGAGTTGAAGACATGGAAATAAACCCATACACTTATGGACACTTGAACTTTGACAAAGAAGCTAAAACCATACACTGGGAGGAAAGAGCATCTTCAATAAATGGTGCTGGGTTTACTTGCAGTCTGCATGTAAAAGAATGCAAATTGATTCATATTTATCTCCTTGCACAAAGCTCCACTCCAAGTGGATCAAGGACCTCTACATAAAAGCAGATACACTAAATCTAATAGAAAAGAAAGTGGGAAATATGCTCAAACACATTGGTACAGGGGGAATTTTTCTGAACAGAACGCCAACTGTTCAGGCTCTAAGATCAACAATTGACAAATGGGACTTCATGAAACTTAAAAGTGTCTGTAAGGCAAAGGACACTGTCAATAGGACAAAACAACAAACTACAATGTGGGAAAATATCTTTACTAACCTTACATCCAATAGAGGGCTAATATCCAAAATATACAAGGAACTCAAAAAGTTATACTTCAGAAAACCAAATAACACAATTAAAAAATGAAGTACAAAGCTAAACAGAGAATTCTCAACTGATGAATCTCAACTGGCCTAGAAGCACCTAAAGAAGTGTCCAACATCTTTAGTCATCAGAGATTTTACCTTACAGCCATTAGAATGGCTAAGATCAAAACTCAAATGCCAGCAGATGCTGGTGAGGATATGGGGAAAGAGGAATACTCTTCCATTGCTGGTGGGTTTGCAAGCTGGTATAACCACTTTGGAAATCAATCAGGAGGTTTCTCAGAAAATTGGAAATAGGTCTACTTGAAGACCCAGCTATTCCACACCAAGACATATACCCGAAAGATACTCTACTATATCACAAGAAAACATGCTCTACTATGTTCATAGCAGCCTTATTTATAATAGCCAGAAGCTGGAAACATCCCAGAAGGATACAGACAATGTGGTACAATTACACAATAGAATACAATCAGCTAATAAAAATGAGGACATCACAAATTTTGCAGTCAAATGAGTGTAACTAGAAAATATCATCCTGAGTGAGATAACCCAGACCCAGAAGGACATATATGGTATGTACACTCTGATAAATGAATATTAGCCAAAATATTCAGAATACCCCTTATACAACTCTCAGAACATAAGAAGCTTAACAAGACAGAAGATCCAAGTGTGGATGCTTCAATACCACTTAGAAGGAGGAATAAAATAATCTCAGGAGGGAGACGGAATAGAGGACTTGGGTGGTAGAGGAAAGGGGGAAGGAAAATAGGGGGGCAAGATCAGTTATGGTGGTGGGGGAATAGGAGAGAAATTCAGAGGGCCAGGAGAATGAATAGAAATATGCAGCAGTGTTGGGTGAGAAATAGAGGTGAGAACTATTAGAAAATCCCAGACAGCAGGGATGTGAGAGGGTCCCAGGACCCAATGGGGATGATATTAGCCAAAATGCCCAACAGTGGGGAGTTGGAACCCAAAATGACCAGTTCTAGTAGATAAACATGCCCCCCAGTTGAAGGATGGGGTCACCTACCCATTACAAAATTTTTGACCTAGAATTGTTCCTGTCTAAAGGAAATGCAGAGATATAAGATGGAGCAGAGACTGAAAGAAAGACCATTAAGAGACCACCCCAACTTGTATTCCATACCATGCACAGGCACCAAACCCTGACACTATTGCTAATGCCAAGATATACTTGCAGACAGGAGCCTTGTATGCTGTCCTCCGAAAAGCTCTACTAGCAACCAACTGAGAGAGATGCAGATACTTACATACAACCATTAAACTGAGCCCAGTGGAAGAGTTAGGGGAAGGACTGAAGGAACTGAAGGTTTTAATTCTATAGGAAGAACAATAGCATCAACTAACAGGGTACCTTAGAGCTCCCAGGGACTAAGCCACCAACCAAAGAGCATACATGGATTGATCCATGGTCATGTGTAGCAGAGGACTGCCTTGTTTGACGTCAGTAGGGGCAAATGTGCTTGGTCCTGTGAAAGCTTTATGCTCCACAGAGCAGGGATGCTAAAGGACTGAGATGGGAGTGGCTGGGTGGGTTGAGGACCCTTTTAGAGGCAAAGAGGAGGAGGAATGGGGTGAGGTGCTTCTGGAGTGGGAACCTGGAAGGGAGACAACATTTGAAATGAAAATAAATAAAATAATTAATAAAAATTATTTTGAGAAGAACATTTAGACTTGAAGGTTTCTTTTTAAAATTTGCTTGTTTGTTTTTGTTCTTTTTGTTTTGGTTTAAGAAGGAAATTAAATTGAGTGGATAGGAAAAATGTTCAGGATAATTAGAAACTTTGTGCCTACAAAAGACAAATCCAAGCCAAATAGATACAGGGAATCAAATTAGACATTATCTGGAAAAATTTAAAATTTATGATTAATTCCTTTACCCTCTATACTGTTTCCAGAATCTAACTCCAGGACTTTAAAGATCATCGAGTCAAGGCATCTTTATATAAAAGAATGTTGTCAGTTATATATTTTAAGTTTATTTGACTGCAAATATTTTGTAAACAATCCAGAATTGAACTGGTTTCTGTCTAATACTGAACTAGTCTTAGTACAGCCTGAGCTCACATGTTGATTGATTATCAACATGTACTTCAAAGCTATCATTAGGGTCATAGGTACATCAGTAGGTACATAGATAAATCAGCTGAGGTTAAAATATAAGAAATATTTGCCCTAAAGAAATTGAAATTTTTAAATGATGCGTTCATTCACCAGATGTCCTTGTTGTCTCTGAGGCTTACTCCCAAATAAGGTCTCCCATTTTAATTTTTTTCTGAATCCTGCCTGGCTGGATCAACTCAGCTCTTCTGGCCCAGAACTCCTCTCCAAGTTGACTGTTTCAAACTGGCTTTTCTCAGGTTGTCACTGATTTGCTCTGTTTGGAAAACTGCCTCTGATTCCCTGAACTTGACTGAACAGACTGCACTGAGTACCCTGACTGCACTGAATACACAAACTGAATGGCACTTAACAGCTGCATTCAAATTAACTGCATGGAACAGCACTGAATTAAGATTAACTGAACTGCACTGCATTGCCTGAACTCAACAGAACCATTCACTGAACTGCCCTCTACTCCTGACTCACTCTGTGCTGCTCTTAAGTGGCTTTTTTTCCTGTCTGTTTTCCTGAGAGTTGGATGTATCCTGTCTATGACTCGTTCTGTCAAAGCTTTCTTTGTCCCTTAATTAATTGTTTTGGATTAAAAATTTGCATAAAAGGTGGGGCTATATTCCAGCCAGAAAAATTAAAGGTATGTACTAATGGTGTGTCTGTTTTCCAGGAGGATCACACAGATCTATGTGTTTGGATGTGATCTCTTGCCAGAGTAGCCATGATGCTGGATTCAAATTCTTATACAAAAATTAATTTTGCTAAAATAGGACAAGTAACAAAACATTAAAAAGATGCAGGCCAAACCATCAATTATTTCCTTGCTTATGTTCTTTTTAAATTATTAATAGATCTATTTAATCAAATGTACCTATTTACTCAAATAGACTTATTTGAAAATAAAAGTTAATGATATGAATTATATAAGATATGAATTGTATATGATATGTATATGATATGTAACTGATATGAATTCTATAAGATATTGCACTGCAAATAGTCAACCTTTAAATAAAATCTACCATTTTTCTAGTGTACAAAATTTCTCATACATAATATTTATCATCCCATTTTTCCTTCCCAGCTCACTCATCCTCTGTGGACTCATACTTATCATTATGAACTCCAATATTAATTATAACAATAATATTTTTAGTATATTATTTCCTTCTGTCTTCTATTCTGTAGTTTCTTCCTGAGAAATATCAAGCCAACACTAGAATACTACCTCTTCCTAGATTCAATCACTGTTCAGCTAGGTAAAGTTGTGAAATGTCCCCGTCAAATAATTGGCTGTCAGTTGGCCAGCTCAACTGAGTCTATTTTTCAGGTCACCACTTCCTTACCAAAAAAATACATAAAATAAAATAAAGGAAATCAAAAAGACTTCCTAACCTGCTAAGTAATAAAGTGTTTCTACGCACTCTTCTAAATAATATCTGGATCTAGAGATCCAGTTCCATGAACATCTCTATAGACTGACTGGCCATGGAAGACCAGCTATACAACTGTTCAGTGCTAGTTCCTCTCCAACCTCAACATTGAGCATCTTCTGCACAGCAAGTGCCTTTGCATATTTGAATATTTTAGAAATAGTTCTTTGTTGTTCACAAAATGTCATACTATCTCATTTTTTTATAGAATATGCTGTATCTTTTATCTCTGTCTATCTACTCTCTTATCTTTATCTTTCTATTATCAAACAGCCCTTCGAGGGTGATATCTATAATCGCCACCTCAATTTCTTATCAAGCCCTTAGTAAATATAGCTATAACTTATACTTAGTAACATAACTTTGCTGACATTGTATTTCAATATCTCTCATTGGTGTTTAATGACAAATATTTTCTTACATGTGAGTTTGAACACCACTGATTTTCTAACATCATCTTTATCAAGAATGTTTTCATGTGCGTAAACAATGATAATATTTCTGTGTGCCACAGAAATATTCTCGTCTTTCCATAAGGCCAGAAGTTAATAAAAATGTCAGATGCTCACTTTCTCACAGTCACAATTAGGCCATTGTATATGATATATTGCTAAGTAACATATTTTTTAAAGAATAATTTCTTGAGAGATTTCTCAATAACAAATCTCTAATAAAAGTGCCATAAAAGGCAAAGGTGCTATTATTACCTGACTATGATATTTTTCTTAAGTACATGATGCCTGAAAACTGATACAGCCATCTTTCAATAACATATTGATAAGCCAGGGAGTCTTATACCTGTTCACAGCCTAAAGAGGATGCACATGTTCAGAGCCTAAACTCACTGGACTCATAATTGTTTAACACACGAGCCTAAATACTTACCTAAAGAGAAGGCATGTATTTCTCATTGCATAAACTTCTCTCCATTACACATTTTGCAGCTCTGAGAGAGAAGCTTGTAGCTTAAATGTCCTCATCCCCATAGAATCTCAGATTATGGATTGTGTACTGACTAAAATGACTGATGGATGGAGTTGTTACCTGTGAACCGTTTGTTACAGACCAATCATCACTCTACATTTCCCAGGGACAAAATCAGCATTTTGCATATAGCAGACAGGTTTCATTAATTTTCATGTCAAACATTACTTGTTTTCTCCTTTTTTGAAAATCTTTAATCAAAAAAAAAAAGAAAGAAAAAGAAAAAAAGAAAAAAAAAAAACAAAACAAAACCAAAAACCAAAAAATGCCAGTGCAGCCAAAATACTCTTTCTCATCAAGAAAATATAAGGCATCATTTAAAAAAATGTAAAAGGAATACAATCATTCCTTGTTCATATTAATATTGCCTTCCCTTTCTAAGTATTGAAGACTATAAGATATACTCTTGTAATCAAGTAATTGTCTAATAGCTGTAGTATTTGGACTTAATTAATAAGCGAAAACAATTAGTTACATGTTAGTTCCTACAATCTTTGAGGAAAATACCTTTAAATGGGTAGTTATTTTGGCTCATGAGTTTAGATGTTTTAGCTTCTTGTTCCTTTTCTGCATAACTATAGCAAGGCAGGATATTTATGGTAGAATGGGCCTGAAAAGAACACATGTAAGCAGAAGGAAGGGGAACCAAAAGATGTGTGGATAAGATGATCAGACAGGTTTCTAAGGGCATGCTCCAAATGTCCTGACCTTTTGACCTAGGTCCCAAGGCAAAAGTTGTCATCACTTCACAATAGTCTATAAAACATTCATCATTCAATTACTTTCCAAAGACTTACTACTTAAGATCCCTGTTTTGGGATCTAGCCTTAGCATATGAGCCTTTGGGGAACATTCAGACAGCAAAGAATCATCAACTTACTAAAATCTGTACTAACAGCATATACACAGTGAACTGCAGTCTACATAATATGGATGCAGACGGAAGCAGGGCTTGAACATGGCATCTTAAATATATCATTTCAATATAGTTCTATGTGAGTGCAGAGTAACAGGGGGAGGACTATGTGAATTTTGTAATTCCAACTGTTGATAATTATGAAATATTCAAGATGATTTGAAAGATACAGAAAGTTGATCAATAGTTAATTCATTTGTGTGGTTGAGAAACACTTCTAAAAGGATGTGACATTTAAGACCTTGAAGAAACAAATCAAAAAACATCTGGGAAAAAAGAAGTTCTGGGCAAGGAGGTAAATGCATGCCAAGAACGTGTGGCAAGATTTACTATACTAAAAGTACCAAAAGAAAGTCAGGTGGTAAGAACACCATGAATAAACAGGAAATTGTACAATATGACACCAGAAAAAAGCACAGAGATAAAGTCTCCTATGTTAAACCATAGCCATGCTGGAGTACACCTGTACTCTCAGCTCCTTAGGAGAATGAGACTGGATAAACACAAACCAGAAGCACTGATGGCAAACCCAATGATATTTTATTCTTCGATGCAATTTATTTAGAGGATGAAATGTTAACCAATCATAGAGAATTTGCATATGTATGAATTCCTAGAATCAATTATAACTATCACAAATAAGAAAAAAAAAACCACAAATAAAAGAATGGCTTAGTCATAAAGATAGTTCCAAACTTAAAAGCCTTTGTATATGAGAAACCAAAAGAAGATGCACAATCATGACAAAGGAAGAGTTGCATTTAAATATCTAATAAACATTTACTTGCTAGTTGTGCGGTAAATCTACTCTTCAAGTGAAAAGTCTGGCTTACTGCAGAGTCATCAGAATCAGTTTGGAAGACACAACTCCAAACAACTTATTTCCTTAGCAATGCACTTGAAAGAATTATGTTGTTTTCAGTGGCCATGTTTCATAAACAGTAAATTGCTAGCCTAGCATGTGAAAGACCATGGGTTTTATTCCCAACACTGCAAAAAACTAAGCAATAGGAATGAATGATAAGTTTCATATTTTTGAAAGCATATGTCTATTCTAGAGTGGATGATGTAGCCTCAGACACATCTGCAGAAACAATGATTTATGAAACTCCTGTTTACCCTTTTATATTCAAATAATTATTTACTGAAACATGTTTTTTTCTAAAAACTAGAATACCTCTAATGTTATCACTACAAATATTCACTATTTTCACAATTGACACGTATGAAAATCTAAAAACTACATGAAAGTAGATTCCTTAATGTAAATAGGTTTTGTTGTTCAAAATTGAGACTATATTACTTTTCATTTTGTTTTGTGTTGTTTGATGGCCTGAATGACTTTGAATCTATAGCAGCAAACAATATAGAATTTCCCATGTTACTAATGAAGTTTGAATTGAGTATGGCTGAGTGGTTATTGCAGGACCATGGCTTGGTAGTCCACAGAAGAAAAGCAGCACACCCAATACAACTTTGACATTGAAAAAAGCAAGCCATTTCAGATTTAAAGTTAGATGGCTACAATAATGCATGGTGAATAAAAGAAAACTCTTAGTTTTTGTTTTGTTTTCTTTCCAAAACTAATAACTAATTATTGGTGAACTTTATGAATTTAGTAAATTTAGTCTTTTAGTAAAGCTGATTTTAGTATTCATAAAATAAAATTTAATAAGCCTCAAAGATCACTATATATGTAGAACCTATTCAGTACTACTGTTTCTTAAATCTCACTTATAAGATAATGATTTTTAATTAAAGATCACACAGTAGATGATCAAGTATTTAATCTTTTTATTGTTTATCTCAAATGTACATGTGTAAAGTCAACCCTCAACTAGAGTGCAGTTATTGTGACAAAAATTGCTGATATTTCTAATGATCAAATTTTAAGTTATCTACATATACTAAAGCTAAAAATATTTGTGTTAGATACAAATTGAGTACAAAACCTTACATTTATTTTTTACAACAAATTTAACACTGATTTTGGTGAAGGTTCTATTAATCTTTAATGAAAATAAATGAGACCTTATTAAGAGTTGTAGCATAACTGGAAGGTCTTTAAGATGAAACACCTTGAAAATGTGATCATGAATTTATGAATAGAGAATTCATTGTCTTAAATGAGAATGAGATACTTAATTTCTCATGAAAAATGCCAAGTATTTCTGATAATTTTAGAACAAAGATCTTGTGCAGTTTGAGGAACAAGTAGACATTGTAACACAATATTTACCAATTAAATGTAGCTTTATCTTTTAACTACCAAGGGATTGAGAGTACAGGTTGTGCCTACAAAACATTACATTTCCAGGTTTAAAGTATGATTTTGGGGAACGGTAATTCCGTTTCCGCTCTGAGGATAATGTATGAACCCAGTACTTTGTAGGATTATGTAGAATTTTTAACAGAATTCAAAACCTTCTTATACAATTTTAAAAATTAATCAGAATGTTAAAATTATGTAAATTTGTTAGTACAACATATTTTAACACATGGATACCTATAAATGAATGCTAAATGAGCACGCTCATACATAGCCCATCTCCAGACTCTTGTGAATGGTTTTGTTACTATCCTGTTCAATGAGGCTGACTCTATTTCCTCATGTGAGTAAAATCGAAATACCTCAAGTCCACATGGTTTACTTCGAGTTTGCTTTGCTTCCAGTTTGCACTGAAGAGATTGTTACTCTATTGCTCCCACCTGTCTTTGTCTTCACAGTAATGTAAAAAAAATACTGTCAGACTACACAGCATTTCAGAATACTACCTCTTGCTAACACAGTAATTATATCATTCTCTAAATGATGAAGTATTTAAGAAGCATAGAAGAGACCTCTAAGACTCATTAAATGATCTGCCAACATCAATTCAGTTGAAATATAAAATTCATATTTACACATACAGTCAGTTTCCTTAAATATATAAGTATTCAGTTTTAGACCTGTGACAAATATCATATGAAATGTGATTAGAAAGAAGGAAAGATACAGAGCAAACATCACTCAAATACATTCTTCTAATACTCAAGCAATTGGCTTAAAATAAAAATTTTGAGAAATGCTAGAGAGAAAACAGAGTTTTGTAAGAATATTTATCACTTTCATCTTTGTACACAAAATGATATGGAAAGATTTTCCAATCTACATCTAATGATGTTATGATAAGCATCTTAGAGAACATTAATTTCACAGCTGCTCTGGTCTTTCTTCAATAGCTTTCTTTTTACCTTCTATGTGCAAGGTGAATTTTATTTCCCTCTGACAAACCTTTGTAACCCTTTCTTTCCCTCTTCAACAGCTTCTATATACTTGCTTAGAAAAAACATCTCGTTTTCCTTTATGTTTTAATTTTTCATCTTCTGTGGACTATCTACTTAGCAGGTGTTTAGTAAATTCCTTTAACTTAGAGCTGAATTAGTCCCATATGAAAGTGTCAGAAGAATTGCATATGTTACAAAGCACAGCTAACATTAACAGTTCTTAACTATCATTCTACCTTGCACTCCAGATGTAGGTTGTCCAAAATGATTGCTCTATGATTCAGGTGTAGTTGTATTTTACCCAGACTGGCTCAAAATGATAGTCTACAATGCATTTATGTCATGTTATAGAAACATGTATAGGGCTTTATGAACTCCTTTGTCTTCATCAGAGCCTATTTTTGTTTTGATATAGTCAATGCAATATTTCAATACAATGCAGCATATTGTGTGTAACAAAACTTGGTCAGGAATTAATAGTTCTTTAATTTCTCAAAATATTGCTTTTCTATGTTCTTAATTGTGTGTCCTTTTAATATCATTGCCACTCAAAACATTTTGAATCTGAGTTTCTTTATGTGTTTTAGTGGAAGAAGAAAGCTCAATTATAGTCATGGCCTTGGAACTCCTGAGGATTTGGCAATTAGTCCTCATTTTGATAAAGACTATTAATACCTTAAATCTTCTACCCTAACTTAAATCTTAAACTGAAAAACTATAACCTCTTTCCTTTTAAATGACCACCAATAGTAGATAGACAGGGTCCCCAGTGGAGGGATGGTGTCATCAACATACCTTCAAAAATTTTGACCCAGAATTATTTCTATCTAAAAGAAATGCAGGGAAAAAATGGAGCAGAGATTGATGGAAAGGCCATCCAGTGACAGGCCCAACTTGGAATCTATCCCATTGGATGTCACCAAACCCTGACACTATTACTGATTCTGTGCCATGCTTGGAGATAGGAGCCTAGCATGGCTGTCCTCTGGGAGGCATTTCCATCAGCTGACTGAGACAAATGCACATACTTATAGCCAACCATTGAACTGAGGTCAGGGACCTCTATTGAAGAATTAGGGGAAGGACTAAAGAAACTGAGCAGGATAGCAACCTCATAGGAAGACCAACATTATCAACTACCCTGGATCCCTCATATCTCCAAGAGACTAAGCCACCAACCAAATAGCATCCATGGGCAACCAAAGAGAATATATAGCAGAGGACCTAGTTGTCTGACCTCAGTGGGAGAGGATGTACATGAATCTGTAGAGACTTGATGCCACAGGGACAGGGAATGAGGGTGATGTGTGGGTGGGAGGGTGGGTGAAGGGGATAGATGGATAAGGGGAGTGGTGGCTGTTGGATCACTTTCTCAGGGGCAAAAGGGAGGGGGATAGGGTGAACAAATCTAGGAGGGGGACCAGGAAGGGGGGCAATATTTGGAATGTAAAAAATAATTTTTAAAAGTAAAAATGATGAACAAATATGAATTAAAAAAAAGAAAGAAATGCTTACATCTCATCAGTTTGAGAATGTAGGCCACAGCCAACTGTGTTGTTCCAGATGTTATTGAAACCTTGGGACACAGTAGATTACTAGCTGAAGAAGGTCACTCTAGAATAGCTATGAAAATTATATTCACCTTTACTCCCAGCTAATCTGTCTAGTTTGGAAGCACAAAGATGTGAGAAGGGAAAGGAAAATTAGGCTCACTGCCATGATAGCCCAAACATCTAACCATGTGAGACAAATCAACCTCTTCTTTAGTTTTTCTGCCAAAGCTTGTATTAAAGAAATGAGCAACTTAGCTAAAATAAACAATAAAAATAAGCTAACATCTAAAAACATGAAGAAGGGAAGAGGTGAAGTTGATTTAGAATCTTCTTTTGTCCCTTTACACTTTTATCCACTTAACAGTTTTTTACTATGCCAGGTGGTGGTGGCGCACGCCTTTGATCCCAGCACTTGGGAGGCAGAGGCAGGCGGATTTCTGAGTTCGAGGCCAGCCTGGTCTACAGAGTGAGTTCTAGGACAGCCAGGACTACATAGAGAAACCCTGTCTTGAAAAAAACAAAAATAAAAAATAAATAAATAAAAGTTTATACTATGAACATTTATCATCAGCATGTTTCAATAGCCTGCACTTTCATATTAACATTGAGACTTTTAGTTCTTAAGTATTCAAGCCAAGCATATATGTCAATGATTTTTCCACTGTTAATCTTGTTTTTTTTTGTTGTTGTTGTTTTTGTTTTCTGTTTTTGTTTTTGTTTTGTTTTGTTTTGTTTTTCGAGACAGGGTTTCTCTATGTAGCCCTGGCTGTCCTTGAACTCACTCTGTAGACCAGGCTTGCCTCGAACTCAGAAATCCGCCTGCCTCTGTCTCCCAAGTGCTGGGACTAAAGGCGTGCACCACCACCGCCCGGCTCCACTGTTAATCTTATTAATATTTGTTTTCTGTGTAACTATCATATAAGTATATTATCTGAGTCTTCTTTTAAATAGCTATAATTGTATTTATTAGTCCTGTATGTTTTCCTATATTCATCTCTTAACTTGTAATATTAACCACATTTAATATTGCTGCTTTGTATCAAGTTGATTATTTTTATGTCTTTCTTTTCTGCAGATAATACTTAGGATCATTTCAAATGTTTACTGAAAAGTTACGTTGCCAGTCACTCCGACTAAAGCTTTCTAAAGCGTGTAATGTTTGACTGTGGTGTGAGATTAGAGGAGAAAATCCTCACATTGCTCTGAATCTGCAGTGGTTTCCAGAGTTCATACTAAGCAAAAATCTTACAGATAAACTATCTGGCATTGTTAGAAGTAGATTTCTCGTTCAGTGAGCTTAGCACCTCACAGACTATTGTAATGGTTTAAAAATGCAAAGTGGGCACATTGTGCAGAAGATGAGCATAGTTAACTTAATTTGCATTATCTATTTGCCTATGTTTATATAAGTGCCCTGTTAGCTAATAATGGGTCTTGATAGACTGTGTGCGAACAATTGCCTTCGTTCATTTTGACAACAATAGATCTGTCAGAAAATTGTCTGCATGGAGAATAACTCAATGTTGAGCAAAAATTTTGATGTTCAGAATTGTGTAGAGGTTTGGTTTTGTAATTTTATTTTTGTTTTTTTAATCAATGTCTATCATGCTCAACATTATCAATGATTAAGAGTTTGACAATTTTATGAGGTCCCATTTGTTGATTGTTGATCTTAGAGCATGAGTCATTCATGTGCTCTTCAGGTAATTTTCTCCTGTGCCCATGTGTTTGAGGTTCTTCCTCACCTTCTCTTCCATTAGATTCAGTCTATCTGGTTTAATGTGGAGGTTCTTGATCCACTTGGACTTGAGCTTTGTACAAGCAGATAAGAATGGATCAATTTTCATTCTTCTACATGGTGACTGCCAGTTAAACCAGTATCATGTGTTGAAAATGCTGTCTTTTTTCCACTGGATGGTTTTATCTTCTTTGTCAAAGATCAAGTGACCATAGATGTGTGGGTTCATTTCTGGGTCTTCAATTCTATTCCTTTGATCTACCTGTCTGTCTCTGTACCAATACATAGTTGTTGTTGTTGTTGATGTTGTTGTTTTAATCACTATTGCTCTATAGTACAGCTTGAGGCCAGGGATGGTGATTTGCCCAGAAGTTTTTTTATTGTTGAGAATAGTTTTTTACTATCCTTGGATTTTTGTTATTCCAAATGAATTTGAGAATTGTTATTTCTAACTCTATGAAGAATTGAGTTCAGATTTTGATGGGGATTGCATTGAATCTGTAGCTTGCCAAGGAGTGTACAGGGAAGGATTCATGGCTTCAGATGTATATGTAGCAGAAGATGGCCTTGTCTGACATCAATGGGAGAGTAGGCCTCTGGTCCCGTAGAGGATTGATGCCCCAGCTTAGGGAGATACTGGAGCAGTAGGGCAGGAGAGTGTAGTGGTGGCGAGAACCCTCATAGAGGCAAAGGGGATGGGGGAGAGGGAGGATATGAGATGGAGAGTTTGTGGAAAGGTAACCGGGAAGTGAGATATCATTTGAGATGTAAATAAATGAAATGATTAATAACAATAATAAAGAGTATAACAAAATGACTTAGAAACTTCTAAAATCGGCCAACTCACATGCATATTTCAAGACAACAAATAGCAGATTTCTTTCTGCATCAACTTTCTGCCTGTACATGGTTTCTCTTCTTTGAGAATATTTTGATACATGATACATTATTTATCATACCACACTGAAATGTGGTTCTTATTCTCCCTTGCACCCTTTCACACTCATAGGTACTACCTGTATTTTACAGAATCCACTGCAACAAGAAAGCAATTTGTGTGTGCAGTTAGGAGCCATGAGATATTTTCGGTATACATAATGTTTCTCTTTGCAGTAATTATGCATGAGAACAGCACACATCAGATATTAACTTCATTTATAATTCTAGCGAATAACGTAGTAGTCAGTGGAACCATTTCAAAGCTGTAGAAAACTAGATCTTGTCATCAGTGGGCACACAGACATTGAGCATTAACCTGTAAAAGTTGATAGATAAAGATCATGAAAAGGACAACCAGGTTAGAGAAGGGCCACCTTCTTTAATTGAAGCTAACAACTCATTACTGATATGATTAAGGTGCCTCCCTGAAGTCATTAATAAATGTAAATGAAGATGGAAATTTTAAAATTGTAATAGGAAAAGGGAGTTTGTGAAAATGAGGAAGAATGACATGATAACAGGTGTGAACCCAATGATGATGATGACTCAAGAGCCAAGGGGAGAGCAGAGACACGGAGTACAGTAGTATTTCTCAAGCAAAGTCCTAAGAATTGCTACAATTTAATTCTTTTTTTTTCTTTTTTTATAATTGGATATTTTATTTATTTACATGTCAGATGTTATCCCCTTTCCCTACTTCAACCCCCGAAACCCCCTATCCCATCCCTTGTCCTCATGCTTCTATGAGAGTGTACTCACTCTTGCCTTCCCACCCCCTCTTTCCCTCACACTGGAGGAGCATCCAACCTTCACTGGACCAAGGACCTCCTCTCCCACCAATGCCTGAGAAGTCCCTCTTCCCTTACATATACAGCTTGAGCCATGGGTCTCTTGATGTGTGTATCCAAGCTGGCTGTTTAGACCATAGGAGCTATGGTTGGTTACTATTGTCCTTCTCCCCGTGGGACTGCAAATTCAGTTCCTTTAGTCCTCTCCCTAACTCCTCCATTGGTGATCAGTTTAATGGTTGGCTGCAAGCATCCACCTCTGTATATGTCGGGCTCTGGCAGACCTCTAAGGAGACAGCTTTATCAGGTTACTGTCAGCATGCACTTCCTGGCATCCACAAAAGTGTCTGCCTTTGGTGACTGGACATGGGAATGCCCTTTTGTTACTCTGAAGATAATGTGGAGGAGCTGTGTAAAAGGAAGTATGTTAAATATGCCAAAAAACCAAGGGACTATGGTAAACCACAAAATTAATACCTGGGAAGAAATACCATTTAACCTCCGACTCTCCATATACTCACATTGCTCACAATTTAATTATTTTCTTTTTTCTTTTTTTTTTAACTGGATAATATATTTACATTTCAGATTTTATCCCCTTACCCCATTCTCCCCACCACTCAGGAACTCCTTATCCCATCCCCCTCCTCCTGCTCGTATGAGGGTGTGCCCCCACCTACCCCCCACTCCCACATCCCCACTCTCGAATTTTCCCCCACTCAGTGTTCAGCCTTCATGTGACCAAAGATCTCTCCCACCTATGCCCGACAAGGGTCCCTACCTATGTGCTCCCAGACTGGTGAATTAGACCCTGGGAAGCTCTAAGCAAGATATCTTCAAAATGTATAGCAGATAATTCATTGGACTGGCATGTTGGTAGACTTCATAAAATCTATTATTTCTCATAAAATGATTGTGTATGGACTGGGTAATATTGCTTTTCATTGTGAAGCACAGGTCTCACAATATCTTGTCTAAAAATAAATATGTACTATTTGATATACCCATTTAGGTTTTTTTTAGTATAAAACATTAAACATTGATTTCAAGTCTTATAAAATATGCTTTCTGAATAAATTAATACTTATTTGCTTAGAGTGGACATTGTTGTCAGAACCCAATAAACATAAAGGGTCAGTAGAGAATGAGGATTGAAAGATCTCATGTTATTTTCTCTTCTCTATCAATATCATCCAATGCTTGGTAACATTAGTCTCTTTAGTGCTTTGTGATGTTAATAGTGACTGTTATCTTGATAGGAACTATGAAAACACAGGAGACAAAGCCTCTGCTCACATCTGTGAGGGGTGCTCTAGATTAGGCTAACCAATATGCCTGCTTGTGTGAAGTGTTCTGGATAACAGTGACTGAAGTAGTAATAGCTACCTTGAATAGGCGAGGTATCTAAAACTTGTAGTCCAGATATAAGATGATTCAAAGGAAACTCTGTGGTTTTTTTGTCTGCTTGACTGTGATTCGTAGGTGCAACTTCATCTATTTCATAGGTGCATGCTGCTGCATCTTCTTTTACTGTCACTGTTTCTAAGAAAGGAATCCTGATTACTCAGGCTTTTCACTTGGGCTGAAAGTCAGTAGCTCTGTATGAATCTGCCTGCTCTTTAGGGAAACATTAGAGTGCCTCAGGATTCCAGTCCTATAAGCTGAGCAGCTACAGTTCTCACCAGTGTGAATATATCACTGTCGCATTCTTCATTCTCTACAGTGTAAGGCATTCTAATACTTGCCTTCTTTGTTCTTTTATTTTTGAGATTATAATATAACTACATCATCCTCCCCTTCCTTTTTCTCCCCCTAACCCTCCAACACACACTGCCTTTCTCACTTTTAAACTCACAACCCTTTTTCATTAATTGATGTTATATTTATATTTGTATATTTATATACAATAGATATTTCAAAATATAAAACCCTTTCAGTTTGTATAGTGTTAATGCTATGTATGTTTTCAGATTGATTGTTTGGTGTTGGATAACCATTTGGTGTGCTTATCCATAGAAAACAATGTATTCCAATTTGAGCATTCTTTAGTTGCTTGATTTTTTTTTTTTTGTAGTGTTGAGTCCCCATGGGCTTTCCTGTATACACTTTGTAATGTCTACTGGTATTATTCTTTATTGATTTATGTTTAGGTCATCATATTGGTGACACTATATTGGCATCACTTCTGAAATTATTAAGACACATCACAGTGAACTCCCCGATCTTCTGGCTCTTCCACTTTTTCCATAACTCTGCTTTTCATAAATATCCATCCAGTTCATTCAGTTCTGTAAGAGAACCACAGATAACACACACACCCAAACACCTTTACATTTTTCTCTTGCCATTTTGTTACTCTGAAGATAATCTGGAGGAATTGTGAGAAAGGAAGTGTGTAAAAATATGCCCCCCAAAAGGGATTATGGTAAACCATAAAATTAACACCCGGGAATAAATAACATTTAACCTCTGACTCTCCATATGCTCACACCTATGAAAACATAGCCATGTTAATGACTGGAATGTTTGAAAGACTAGCAAGCTTTGGAAAACAGTGAGACTATATATAAAGAGAACGCATTTCCATAAGACATAGAAAATCTTCAGACAAAACTGAAGAAAGTAGGAAGGCAGGAAGGAGGAAAGAACAAGAAAGGGATGAAGGTGGTGGAAAGAAAAATAGACATGAGTAAACTCAGGAAGAGAAGAAGGAAGAATAAAATTGGAGGGAGGAATATTAAGAAAAGAAACTAAGTCCCTTCTCCCTAGTTCTCATTTCTGTCAATGGATCAAGACAGAAGCAAAATGACAGCAAGCAATTTCTAAAAAAAATGATCATAAGGAAATCATACTTCTGTCTACCTAAGCATGCCTAAAATATGTGTAAGTCTGTGTATACACATAAATCTATAATTTCAAAGGAATTTCCTACCTAAACTGGCAATGCTTTTCCAAAAAGCCATAGGCAATGTAACAAAACCCTTAATACCAACCATGAAAAATTCCTTTAATAGTCATTGTGAGGGTTGTACAAGAGAGCATAAAAATACTATAGAATATTGTTACTTCTCTTGATTGCACCCCAGAAGTAGAAAAAAATACCTATTGGTGAAGAAACCATGCATTGTGAGTACAGGAACCAGAGCATCTAAGGTAGCTTGATGTGAAAGCCTCGCACCTGAGGACTAGCCCACATGGTACCATAGATTGCTGTGTAAGATTCCAAAAGGGGGAAGAAGGGAAGCAACTAATACTTCTTTTAACATATGGAACCTATGAAGCACCACAATGATGAGCATATAGACCTATAGGTACAATAATGGCATACATGGCATACATTGGAGGTAATCACAGGTTTCTATTAGGTTGGCTCAACAACAGGAAAACCATATTTCGAACTGGAAACCTATAAATTTAGAGTGGATCTGTGAAGCCATAGGTCTGGAAGGAGAATCTATAATCACTTCACCAAACCAGCATAATCATAACTACATTCTAAGCATCAATTCTTATACCAGAAATCAGTGTAGTTATCATTCCTTGTGACATAAACTTCTGTTTGCAACACACAGAGGCATGTAAACAAAGCCACAATCAATCAAAATGCAGAGTTGTGTATCCTAGTTGTGACTGATACATCTACATTATTCTAGCACCAAGGCACAGGGACCACTGCACAAGAGGGGACTGAAATATTTGTAAGAGATGAGGAGCAGGGAGTTTGATATTAGATTGTGTCACCTAGAGATGTCAGAGAAGTTATAGCCACAAAGTTTACCCAACAGTGCTGGGTTAACTTGATACGAACAAGCATGGCACCATTCTACATGTTAAAATATAACTGGGGAATCTCATTAGGCCTCTGATGTGTTTATAAAAGACAAATAGATATGGGAATATGTTCAATGGGTGTGTGTGGTGAGGTATGGAGGAAGGGGATGTCTAAGCAGGCCCATGTCAAGGCCTCTCTTCCCTCTGAGAGACCAGCCCCACACCAGTATAGTATAGAATGTAGTTTATTCAGGGCATGGGGAGGGGAGTTAAGAGGGTAGTAGAGTCAGAGAGAGAGAGAGAGAAAGAGAGAGAGAGAGAGAGAGAGAGAGAGAGAGAGAGAGAGAGAGGGAGAGGATGAGGGGAGGGGAGGGGAGAAGAGAAGAGAAGAGAAGAGAAGAGAAGAGAAGAGAAGAGAAGAGAAGAGAAGAGAAGAGAAGAGAAGAGAAGAGAAGAGAGAAGAGGAGGCCGGGTATGACCACGTGAAGAGAGAAGGAAGTGAAGGGGGACGAGGAAGGATCAAGAAAGCAAGAGTATGAGAGGGCAAGAGAGTAAGAGAGCAAGAGCAAGAGAGCAAGAAAAGAGAGGAGGGCCGGCCCCTTTTATAGTGGGCCAGGAATACCTGACTGTTGCTAGGTAACTGTGGGCATGGGGTTTAGACAGAATGCCAGCAGACTCAATTACAGATGGATACCTACTGGCCCAAGAAATAGAAAACACAAGATATAGTCTTTGACAAAGAAGAGTACTCCAATTGCATGTACAATATCAGACTCAGCCCTGAAAACACACAAACAAGTAATATATATGGACTAGGCAGTTTGTATTCTTTTATTTAGAAATACAGATGCACATATGCATAAAAAGCAAATAAATGGCAAGAATTTGAAAGAGAACAAAGCAGGTATGTTAGAGGGAAGGACGAAATTATGTTTGAATTATAATATCAAAAATTTAAATATTGAAAGAATGAAAAATTAATCTTCATGGGGAAGAATGTGTGCATATACTATCATTAATACAATGTACAATAGAGGTCAGAAAATGTTTCTTCTTTTGTTATATTCCCTATACTCAAGTGACATGACTCCTTTCTTCATTAGCCTGTCAGGTTTTAAAGAATATTTACAGTGTCTGCTTCATGAATAATATTCAACAATTTTTCTCATTCACAAATGTTAAGCTAAATAAAATTTGTAAATATTAATAAATGTTTTGGAATGAATGTTCAAATACATCTCCTGCTGTGCAGTAGAAAAGAAATGTGAATGTAGTTTAACATTGCAGTTGAAAAAGAATATGTTTGTATTTAGCAAATAAATAATCTTCTTTTATCCACTAGAACATATTTTCTACTCTTTTAATTATAATTGCTGCAAACAATCTAAAAAAGACTAATATTTGATATGGTTTGTATATCTCTAATAAAAAATAGGAATAGGATTATATAACTTATATTATAGTAATTCCTTTTAAAGAATGAATAAAGACATATAATTCAGAATAGAACTTTGTAATTATCTAT
Source organism: Rhabdomys pumilio (assembly GCA_030674055.1). Classification (NCBI taxonomy): domain Eukaryota; kingdom Metazoa; phylum Chordata; class Mammalia; order Rodentia; family Muridae; genus Rhabdomys; species Rhabdomys pumilio. The sequence goes on from JANHMN010000012.1 coordinate 66,767,018, forward strand.
ATAGTCCTAATTTTCTATATATTATATTTGTAGCAGTTTTACATTGGACATGTTATTAACTTCTATTCTATAATTATGCAATCATCTGTCAAATAATTATTTTAATATCATTTGTTTCTCTCTCTCTCTCTCTCTCTCTCTCTCTATATATATATATATATATATATATATGTATATATATATATATTAAATAAGATGAACCTAAAGAAGAAAGCCACTTTTTACAAGAGATATCATTGACTATGAATTTAGTATAACCACTGAAGGAAATTATTGCTATTTATTTATTTATTTATTTATTTATTTATTTTATGGAATTATATATCATGTGCATACTGGAACTCTCAGCTTCATAATGCAATTTTACAAACAATGCTGTGTTCATTAATTCCTTATACAAATATTAGATTGTATTCAGAATTAAAGCAGTTTAATTTTGAGAAAAATTGATTGCATATTAATATGTTTTTGAATATTTAATATAATTGTTCTATTTCTTACATTCAATACCTACTTTTACTTGAGTCATTGAAACTGTCCCATGCATTTAGCTTATCTTTTGTAAAAATTTCTCCATCTCTGTCTCTTTTTGTTTCGGTAGTACTGTGAAATTTTATTCTAAAGCGTTAAACTTTTCCGTACTTACTGAACATGTTTGTGTACAAGTAAGGACATTCCCAGAGAACATTTCCTTCTCTGTCCTTTTTGATTTCTAAACACAATTTTGAAATTCAAAACCGGTCACGACATGCTCATCAGTAGAATTATGAAATATTACAGAAGAAATGGACTAATTACTAAGTTATTTCAAATTCCTGATGTTTCATAGTGAGAATGATTGCAGGCCTTTGGGGGGCCAGGACTCTTCATTATTCATTTTCCTATTCCCAGCCTCTAGCATTGCGCATGATGAATTAAGTATTTAAATAGAATTAGCAAAGAAAGTTCTCATTTCTGTAGTTCCTTACAGCAAAATAAGATTGGATAATTTGAAGAAAAACATGTCATAAGTGAAGCAATTCATTCACCTCTGGAATAGTTTGAAACATCTTCATCGTGTCAAAAGCTGATAGTGGAGCAAAAGCTTAAAAGAAAAGTGGCTGAGTTTCCTGTGCTGGAAAATAATTAGTATAATGCTCCCATCAAAATGTTGAAATTTCCCCCAATCCTTCACTTCATTCTAGAAGAGTGTGTATGTTTCTGTGTTTGTGTGTATGTATGTGTATGATTTTGTGTGTGTGGGAGGTTGTGTGTATTTGTGTGTGTGTGTGTGTGTGTGTGTGTGTGTGTGTGTGTGTGTGTGT
>JANHMN010000012.1:66768331-66796068 GCA_030674055.1 Rhabdomys pumilio
TGTGTGTGTGTGTGTGTGTGTGTGTGTGTGTGTGTGTGTGTGTGTGTTTGTGTAGGAGGGCACAGGCAGAAGTTAAGTCACTTGCTGGTAAAAGCAGAAATTAGTAATGAAATGATTCTAACAAAGACAGTTTTTTCCTGCATGTCAGTAAGAAAGAATTAATGTTCTCATAAGAATCCATCACATTGTTTTATGCTTTATGGATATGGGAAGCATATAACAGGGCGAAAGAAACTTGGATTCTATCCTAGCTATTTCTTTTCTTGCCTATAACTGCAAACAACAAGTCACTTGCCATCTCATAAATGCTGCAAAAACCCTTCACCATCTGGACCATTTCTTTGTGATACATTCATTCTGTTTTTCCTCCATGAGCTTGGAAGCATTACCAAACTCAAAAGGAACATGGGTGGAAGGATCACTCCTGAGAGCTTTCACCTATTTCCTGTTGCTAGGGAAACTGTTTCCTTTGTACATGTTGAGAATAGCCTGTTCCTTTGAATCCTGCCTTTCAAGCTCAAGTTCTTTAAAGCAAACATATAGATACACCCCATATTTTACAACATATGTGGTTATATTATCTCCTTTCGAATAATTTATATATTATTTCTAGTACTGGATGAGGAAAGCTTCCCAAATTTTAAGTAACACAATACTTTCAGATAAAAAACATTGCAGATAAAAAAAATCTCCTTTGTTGTTTTGTATTTTTAAAAAATCTAAAATGTTTTTCTCACTCACAATAGACAAAGAATCTGAAGTATCCCTATGACCTGTGAATATATGTCTCTCAACATTGGCTGAATTAATTTACAGCGTGTGAGGTTGGATAGATTTCTGAATGATAACAATTTCTCCGTAGCAAGAACAATCATGTTACTTAATTATTTTGAACTTCTATATTAATACTAGGTGGTTAAAATATATCTTCTCTTTTCGATATAGGTTCTTATTAGAAGCATCTACATTAATAAAAGAACAATATAACCAAAGAGCACATACTGTTATCTATTAACATATATCCCACATGTACAGAGATATATCCAGGGAATCAGTAGTTGTCAGAGCAATGACTTTTAATCCCAAATGACTAGCATCTTCAATAAAGAATAGTAAATTATTAGAAGCAGAAAACAAAAGGATGTTATGTCTCTAGGGGACTACAGCTTATGGTGAGTCAAATAAGTGCCAGACAAAAGCTAGTTATAAGAGCTTGAAAATAAAGATTCTTCTGTTTTCTCCTATGCCAGTGATAGTTAACCCTTGTTCTTCCTGGGATAGAGGATTTATAGCTGATCATTTTTGTCTTTGGGAATTGACATGCTGTGTTTTGGTGGAAGGATGGAAAGAAGGCAGTGTTCCTATATCTGGTTCTTTTTAAGTTTCTTTTTCTCAGCAAACCTTCATATACTTGGAAATCTCATTCTGGTCTTTCATTGAAAAACATTTACCTTTATTTTATCTGAAGTATTCTTGAAATGTACCAATTTTTAATTTTTTGTAGAAATGTAAATGAAAATATAAAATTCCAAAGAAAATTATAAGAATTGGAGTTGTGTTATTGCACAGAGGTCTTTATGTATTAACTAGCTATTAACAGCATGTGTGGACACTAGCCATAAATACTGGCTTATTTCATAAGTTGGATTGTAACACTATAATTATATGTAGTAATTCACATGATACAACTGAGAATCATTGCCCAGTTGCTTTATTGCAACATTCTCATTAATGTACTCTTTGTTGAGGATCTATCAAAGAATTCCTTTGAGCTTCCATCATGATGTTTTTTAATTATAATCTTTATTTTCTTCATAGTGTTTTGGACCTATCTCATATATTTTAATGTGCATTGTGCCCTGAAACCACAAATTCCAAATTTAACTTATACCACAACAGAGTAAAACTTGATCTGATTATTTTGTATATAAATTAATTTTCTTGATTTGTTTATCTCTTTTCAACGATTATGGCATCTGAAAAATTTGTTTGCAATGTAAGGGAAGAATACACTGAATAAATAACGGATCTTCCTAATTGACTTCTAAAGTCCTGTGTTTCAAATATGTGACTTGCTTATTGCTCTAATTCAAATAACCATTTATATACCATATTTCTAGAGAGAAAATATTTTTATGTACAAAGAAAAAATCAGAAAGAGTAAATGTCTTTTCAATTCAAGATTATTGTTGTGCTAAGAATTTGAAAACACAACAATTTAGCTGTCTCTTTGCTTTCCTTACATTATCCGTGGAAAGATATTTGTTCAGCAATGCTAAGCATTAATTTCATGGAATAAACCAAATATCTATTATACATGTATTATTACATGTATCTATTATAATTCGTGATTTATCTACTTTAGTAACTTGTTAAAAGTTGATTTAAAATTTCTGTAGTTGATGCAGTTTATTCCTTAGAGACCCATAGTCAGTCTAATCTCACCACTCAGTAGTATACTGGTACGTTGATTTTAAAAACAAAACAATTACTTTGGTTCATCAGCTTTCTATTTTGCCTCTGGTAGTATAATGTTCATTGGCTTTTGTTGGCTTATTGCACTTTAATTAGCATGATGCTGTGTGCCTTTAGTAGCATGCTGCTACTCTACCCTTAATTGAAATATTTCTCTTGTGATCATTATATCACCTTGATGCCCAGAACAGCTTCTCCTAAAGTATGCAATGTTCCATTAGTCCTCTGAAGCTAGGGAGTTTGAGTAGTAGGATCAGATTAATTGCTAGAGGGTGCCCAATCAAAACATGTAGTCACTTCAAATGTACATTAAAAAATTTTCTGCTTGCTTTAATTCAGTAAATATACATATCAAAAATATTCTTAAAGATGTTACTTCAAATAATACAAAATTGTCTTAAGAGGAATGAAAAGGGAACTGTCTTTCTGTATATCACTATTACTTTGGCTATTGTATATTATATTCTTTTTGAATATGTATGTGTATGCAGATTTGCTTATTTATGGGTGCACATGCATGAAATGTTTTTCATGCAGTGTGTCTGTGTGTGTCTGTGTGTTCCTATGTGTCTGTGTCTGTGTCTGTGTCTGTGTATCTGCATGTATAGGACCAGACTTCTTGAAGATCAATCTACACCTTATTTATTGAGGCTAGCTGTCTCATTAAACCTGGAAATAGACAATTATGTCTAGTGTCACTGGCCAGCTTTCTCTTGGTCTCTGTCTTTTTAATGCTGGGATTAAAGGCAGCCCATTAATCTACTGAACTTTTAAGTCAAAGCCATGGTCCAAACTTATTTATGCATATATGGCAAACACTTCTTTTTGGCCTGTACTTATAACATTCCACATGATAACTTCTTCCTTCACAGGCTTTCCTCATTCTTAATAACACAGACTCTTTTTAATGACGATCAGGGTCCTTCTAAAGAGCAATTGGGCTAAATGCATTTTAAAATTAAACAGAAAATAAATAATCAAAAGCATAACACAAGGCATTTTAAGGAATAGACAAGACTCCTTTGGCAGTATAATATTTTTTCTAAACAAATATAAACACAAAAGAGGAGAAGAATGCTAACTATAGTGTAATATGTGGAGTCATCCAGTGATTCCAGGAAGTGTAGTTCTTTGACACACTGAGGTTCTGATACAGATTCAAGGGATACCTGATTTATCCCTTCTTTAACACTGGAAATACAGAAAGGAGTTTTCATAAATTCACTTCATTTTTATGAAGATTTAATCCACCAAAGAGAAATACAGTGACTTCGATCTTTTGACTGAAATTAAATTAACCAAAGCAAATTAGATTCACATCACTGAAGAGACTTGAAATCAAACAGAACATCTAGAGCTTAGAAACCATCTTGTCTTAGTCTCTTGTCTTCATCTATAATCTGTAAGGTCCTTGTGCTTATGTATGTCAATTTATGTGTTTTCATTCCCTCAAACCTGTGTATTGTCAGCTCAGTTCAGCATGTTCAATTCTAAACTTGATAAGATAACTTTAATGTCCCTTATAGTATTTTAAAGATGGAATGTAAAAAATAAAGTATTCATGGAACAAAGATGTAAGTTTAAACTCCACATGGCACAAGTTGTAGAATATTATGAAACAGTTTGCAGATTGATGGAAAATGATTTGCAAAATATGTAGGATAGAGATTGCAGTAAGCAGTGATGGGATAATTTTGAAGAACAGCCTTTTGAGAACCAAGAGGTTAAAGTAGTTAAGAAGCACACTCTGGCATCCTGACATATGATGAGAAGAGTTCGACAATCTTGGAGTCTTCAAGGTTGTAAATAAATTCAGAATGTCTGACTATCCAAGGGGCAAATGCATGGAGCTGACAACCAAAAGTCATGGGAGATGAAGTAAACCACAATAAAATGGTACAGACATATTTAAAGCCAACTGTACTCATTATCTTTGATGCAACTGATTATAGGTGACTTTATTTCTTCTCTGCGATAACCTATATTGTATGAGTTTTCTAAAATAGAAATATTTTGCTTATATTTCTCTAGGATTAGAAAGACACCCTTTAAAAATAGAGAGATATTTAAGGAAGCAGTATATTAAAGTATATTAAAGGGTGGTATAAGCAGTATATTAAAGGATGGCATAAGTCCCCACTTATACCAGCATGTCTATGAAGTATACTTAATACTGCAAATATGGGATGTGAATTAAAATGCTTGTGGTTTCAATTCAGTCATAATCATTAGGATCCTACTGAGTGTTTTACAAGTGTATGTAAGGGAAAAGCACGGCCTAATTTGAGAAGTTTCACCATCTTGTATACCAATACAATATGCTAGTTAGTTAACACTTTAACCCTTAGTTTATCTTTCTCAGTAGTGATAGCAAACATTGATTAGAAAAATAGGAAGGCACAGGAAACTTAGCAAATTACCTGACTGAATTATCTTGAAGTGATAGAAATTGCTCCATAGTTCTCTATCACAGTAATTATGATTTGCACATAGTACTCCTATGTATCATAATAATGTGGGGCCAACTTAATGGCAAATATCAATGGAACCAAAAAAGAAAAGGTGATTGTATTTCTAAACCAAAAGCATGGTTGAATTCTCAGTGATTGTGAGCCATCCAACAGGATGCTGCAAATGAAACACCAGTCTTCAGCAGATAGATATGCACTCTTAACCACAGAGATACCTTGCTTACTCTAAAACTACTTTCCAAGTTTCATGAAACAAAGAAACTAGAGATAGCTAATAAATATATTATTTAGATAGGCACCGACAGCTGATAATGGTAAAGAAATCATGAGTGGTGTTCAAAGTTTACATTTACAACTAAGGACAAATATAATTAGTTTTGCTTATGAGAGGGTTCATGCATTCATTTGTTTATTAACTAGTTAATAATGTTAATTTAATATCATTAGGTTATGATATGGCTCTTAGTTCACATGTGTTATGCATCTTTAAATGCTCAAGTCTCAAATTTATACTAAACAGGAGAAGATGCCTTCTTGTGCATATTGTGGCTACCTGGAGATTTAGAACAACAAAAGGTTTGTCTATTAAGTAGTTTTATGAAGTAAAATTATAGCACTTTACTAATTTAGTAGTTAGACATGTTAAGAACTCTTTCTAAATAGAGTAACCCCAAGACAATAAGAAAGAAGAGCAAGTGTTATTAATTCAATAAATAGAGCCTCCAAAAGTGAGCATGATACATTATGCCAAAGATGTCTACTCCCACATAGTGGGAAGGTGTGTTTGGAGAGTTTTCAAAGAAATGGGCACAAGTATGCCTGAGAGCCAGTCACAAGACATTCCTGACTATCATGAAATCACATACCCATTCAAGGCAAGCTATGAATTCAGACTACCATGAACACTTCAAAAAAGGAATAAAATGTATATAAATTAAAGAATATCTCTCCACATTCAGAACAAGTAGAAATGAAGCAAAGCAAGAGTCAGGTGTGGAAAAATTTGGGAAGCATCATATCAGGAATTGTGTGTGTGTGTGTGTGTGTGTGTGTGTGTGTGTGTGTGTGTGTTTATTGTTCAGAGATCAGTGTTCTTTGGAAGTCTCCACTTGCCATGCTATGAGAAATGCCCTTCTGAGGTCACATGGGCTCTCTTAAGCCTGATGAGGACATATATCCTTACTTGGTTTTCTTTCACATTAATGGCATTCCTTTTCATTATTTTTTCTTATGTGCATATATGTGTATGTATGAATATGTACACATAAGTATATTTGTACATACAATATGCTCAGCCTATATAATTTTACTAGTATATACATTTTTAGAGATTAGAATTTGGCATCTAGTAAATAATCGGTATGTTGTTTCCTGAATAAGTTGATTTTAGTTTATTATCTATTCTTTATTATCCCTCAATGTATCTCTTCTTTTCACAAGAGCCTGCAGTAAATGCTGTTGTTTCTAATTTTTTATTGTATTTATATGTTTTGTGTTCTGGTGTTCATAAGTAATAGCATGTGACAGATAAAATATCTAGAGTACTTGTTTGCTAATTTTTTAAAGATTTATTTGTTTATTACTTTATTTATGTGAGTACACTGAGACATTCTTCAGACCCAGCAAAAGAGGTCCAGGGATCCCATCACAGATGGTTGTGAGCCACCATATCTTTGCTGGGAATTGAAACCAGGACCTCTGGAAGAGCAGTCAGTGCCCTTCACTGCTAAGCCAGCTCTCCAGCTCCTTTGTTTGCTATTTTAACCCACCAAACATACAGAGTAATTATGCAAAATCTCAGGCTGTGATTTCTTCATTCATATCCCAGCACCTCACTTTCTCAGTACTGTATTCTTCCTGTATATTTCATCCATGGTTCTTGTTGATTTTCCCTGTGACTAGAGTTGTTGTTGTTGTTCCTCTCTCTTACATGCTCTTATTCTCCCAGTTCTTAGCCTCAATTTCTGTTCCATAAGTAATTCCTAACAAGTCTGTTGGACTCTCTCACCCATTCACCTCCCAGTGAAAAATTACTCTGCTCCCCTCCCAGAAAATTACTTTCTCTTTCATCTTGTACCTTTGGTATTCATTTCCTGTGGTGTTTCATCACAAACAGCAGCAGGTGCTGTTAACTGTTTAAAGGCCATGGGGAGGGGGGATACAAAAATATTTGTAAGACTCAGTTGAAACAGCTGGAATTTAGTTGCAGTAAATTGTCACTAACAGGTTAACACTGGTCCTTTGACAGTCATTTGCAGCATTCCATGAATATATTAGGGAAATAAAGAAACTGAAAGCATACAAATGCTTTTCTTAGATGTGAAGAGGAGAAATGCCATCACCAGGGTGTAGCTTCAACACACCTAATATTTGTGTTAAGTAACCATTTTCTCAGTGCAATTGAGACCTTCCCCTTGACATGGAAGTTACTCTCCTCTCGGCCCCTGGAATCTTTTGACGGCTGAAGCAAAGTGCTCACACTGCTATTTTGAGTTTTTTTATGGGCCATTAAACTGAGTGCAAAAGTCATAAATTATCTGTTAAAGTTACCCAAATTATAGCTATCTGTGGTTTTGTGATGAAGGCCAAGAATGTATTTTAAAAAACACACCCTCTTGCATGGAAAATAGCCAAGCACAGAAAATAAGTCCATTCTCTTTCTCACACACAAAATTCAGTCAGTCAGTTAAATGCTGCTACCAATCTCTTCTTCAATGAGAAAACAATTGTTCATGCAAATTGGTCATTGATTTTTATACTATTGCCAGTGTACGAAGGAGGAAAGTTTTGACTTTCATTTTAGCTTGGTGTTTCACTGTCATCTACAAAAAGCATTATGACAAAAACATAATTAAGTTTTTTAACTCCACAAGATCATAAAAGTGCAATCTACCTGAGCTGAGCAAGTACAGCTGGATCTCATTAAGATGTTTACTCAGAACACTGAACATCAAAGGCAGAACCATCTGCATTCTAAATCAGGCATTGTGAAATAGAAGTTACCCAGTTCTTTCCATTGGTGAAGTCTGACAAATTTCCTGAATTCTGATACTGTATGAATCACAATCTTAGTACTGTAGTCTACAGACAGGAGAAAAACATGATAGCCATTGTTCTTTTTCTGGGTACGATAGAAGATACTAATAATTTGAGATCTTTACGACTTAGTTCACATATGACTTTTCATCATGCCATTTCTGTATACAAAACTTGAAAGTATTCCTTTGAGGTATAATCTAGGGAATAGCCTAAATGGAGTTCAGCTACAGAAAATATAATAATATTAAATAACTTTGGAAGGAATGCTATATCTAAATTACTTGTTTTTAACTGCACACAAAACAGTGTTCAGAAAACAAAACTGTAGGTTTTGTCCCTGAAAATATAAGAAAAGCAGATAGTTTGGGAATCTCAATTATGTGAAAGCTTGTCATAGAAACAATTTAGTTTTTTAAAAGTGGATTATGCAGTGTAAAAGTATCTTTTATTACCCAGATGTATGTGTCTTAGAGGCTTACTGTTGAATAAACTCTTTCTAGCTCTTTCTAAACTTTGACTGTCTGGTGGTTCAATTCACCTATTTGGGCCCAAACTCCTTTCCAAGCTTACTGATTAAAGCTGGCTTCACTCCGCTTCTGACTGAATCACTCTGCTTGGCCTCAGACTAGTTTACTCTTTCTCTTCTTTGGTTCCTTTGGTCTTCACCTGCAACCTGTGTAAAGAAACAAAAACAAAAACAGTGCCAGAAAAACTGTCTTCCCTCTCCTCCTCTCCCTCTCCCTCTCCCCCTTTCCTTCCCTCTCTCCCTCATCTCTTTTCCTCTGTCCCCTCTTCCTTCCCTCATCTCTTTTCCTCCTCCTCTGTCTCCCTTCCTCTCCCACCCTGTCTTTTTATATCTAGTATTTGAAAGAAAATTTTATGGGTCCCACGAAAAATAAAAAGGGGCCCTGTAGATTCATTTTCCCTAACCTGAGTAGTTGAAGCCGCGCCTTCAGGGTTTGCTAACCAGAGGCCCAGTTAATCAGTTAACAAAGAATGCAGAGTTACAGGACAAAGGACTGCTGAGTCATCCCAAAAATGGCTGGCCATGAAGATAAGAGAGATAAACATCTGCCTGCAGGAACTGCACCCTACCCCCATGGACCAGTTTGGCCTGCTGATGTTCAAAAATTAGAAACCAACCAATCGTGTTCACCCTTGAGAAAGTTTCTCCCAATTGTGTGCCCTGGGCGAAAGTTTCTCCTTTTCCCCACCCGGAGCTTATATTAACCCTAAATTCCTGAACCACGAGGTTGATGCCCCTGTCTCTTGCATTGAGACATGTGTAGGCCCAGAGAGCTCCGCCATTAAACTACCTCGTGTTCTTGCAGCAAGTTGGTCTCTCGTGTGTCGTTTGGGTGAGCGCCATCCTGAGACTCAAGTGGGGTCCCATCGGGGACAGGGTTCATAAGCCTTTCAGTATTCTCTTAAGTTGCCTTGCCTCTCTTTCTTGTCTGTTTCTGTGAGAGTTAGGCATATGACTCATTCTGTCAAACCTTTTCCAATTGTCACTTTCAATTATGGCTGCTTCCTTCTACAAAGTAACTTTACCTACATTGTTTGGGTTTACAGGTATGTACTAAAGGCCTGTGTGTATTTCAGCCAGATCATACAGTAATCCAGATCAGGTCTGCATTCCAACCGAATCACAGACCTAGGAGGACTTTGGATGTGATCCCTTGCCAGAGCATTCCTGCTTCTGGATTAAAATTCCTCTACAATGCAAAGATGAATGGTCCATTCTGTGGGAGAATTTCGATACTCCATTTTCAGGAAGCTTGTGAGGTTTCCTCTTAGAACTTATCTATTACTAAGTCAACTGTCTGTAAGAATGAATGAGACATGAGTATCGGCTCATGCCTCTAACATCAGCATTAACATGAGTTCAAGTCCAGCCTGAACTATAGAATGAGTCACTGATTAAAAGAAACAAAACAAGCACTGTTATGAGCGCTCCTAGAGACTGCTCACCAGTTTGTTTCTCCAAGTGAGCATACAATGTCTACTTTTCTTTTGTGGATAGTTTATGAATTAATAAGATCATATATTATATTTTCAGATTAATGATTAATTAAAATGATGTAAAAAAAAGTTTCTCTCCATTCTTTCTTCTTTTCCTTTAGCTAGGGATCAAACTCAAAACTGTGTTCATTGTATAAAATCTTTTTACCATGACTCACATCCTCAAAAAGCACTTTCAAATATCAATATAGAAAAACCAACATAGCCCTTTTACTTGGTTTTGGTGAGTATTTAGAATTAAAAAAAAAAGAAATAATTATGAATCATTTTTCTAACAAAATATTATTTTTTCACATAAAAACATATTTTTTAAACTGTATTGTGAGGGGTAGGAGAGCAGAATTGTTGATAAAGACTGTGTGTTGCTCTCCCAGGACCTGTGCTCAGTTCCCAGTGCATACATGGTGGCTCACAACATTTTATAATTTCAGGTCCAGGTGATCTGATACCTTCTTTTGAGCTCTTTGGACATAAGAAATTCAAACACTACATATAAATATCCAGTCAAACAACCACATGCTTAAAATAAACAAATTGAAGACACTATGTATCCTAATGCAATAAATTACTCAGCTTCCTCTTTTAGGAAAATTTGGAAGCCTTTATAATAGAAAGAAGATTACTACAGTTTCACTGAAGAATAATAAGATAGGTTAGACTCTTAACTTCAGTCTGGCATCTTAGGTTATCCGAGTCTGTTGCAGAAACACTGGCAAGAAGACTGGACTAACAACTATTGAAGGCTAAGACTGCATGAGCTACAAAGTAGCTTTGAGGTTTTACTCAAATCTCTAATGGTCTGAAAGGACATATTGCCTCATGCTTGCTAGTACATAATAATCAAATATGAAGAATAATACATGTTGGCTAATATGGACAGAAAGGAAATTTGTATAATTACAAGGAAGGTCAATTATTATAGCAAATTTCTCAAAAAATTATAACTAGGACTTTTATAAGGCCCAGCAATACAAATGCTGAGTGTATATCCAAATAAGTTGAAATAATTAAGTTGAGGAAGCATCCTCAAATGTTTAATGTAGCATTGTTCAGAGAAGAATATAAGCAACCCAAGTGAATTTTAAGAAATGAACTTAGAATATATTCATATAAAAAAGTCCATGCTAACTACACAAATAGATAGAAATGCACACAATGGAATTCTATTTAAACTCAGTACTAATATATCACTTGTAAGACTTTCAGAAAAGAGGATTCCAAAAGACATTAAATTGAGAAAACAAGCCAGGTACAGGAACACAAGCACTTTATTATATCTTATGTGAACTTTTAAAAAGTTAAACTCAGAAACAGAGAGTAGAATTATATCTAGGACTGAGAAAATTGTCATCATATATAGGGTTTCCATTGCTGTAAAGAAACGCCATGACCAAGGCAACTCTTATAAAGGACAACAGTACAGACTCATTATCATCATGGCAGGAAGCATGGCAGTGTGCAAGTAGGCATGCCACATGTAGGTTCTACATCTTGCTCTGAAAAAAGCGTAAGACTGTCTCAAGGGCAGTTAGGAGGAGGCTGCTTACAGAATCCACTCCCAGAGGACAGGCTTCCTCTAACAAGTCTGCATCTACTCCAACAAAGCCACACCTCTTAATAGTGCCATTCTCTGGGCCAAGTATATTCAATCTACAACAGGAGTGAAGGCAAACAAGGAAGAGCTGCCCAAAGTACACAAGGTTGCTGTTAGACAAGAATGATAACTTCTAGTAATTTATTGCACATTTATTGGGCATATTTTAGTAATTTATTGGTATATAGTTAACAGCTGTATTTTGAACTGCTAAATAGGAAGAGATTAAATATTGCCATCATTTGATTCTTATTATATAATATGATGTATATATGTATATACACATCATATTATATAATATATCTCTCTATAATATATATATATATATAGAGAGAGAGAGAGAGAGAAATGTGTGTAAATCAATGGGTATAATAATACAAATATTTATTAAAATATAATTAAACATTGAAATCGCACATAATTATTTGCTCATTTACAAAAAATAATGATCCTGAATTATTATTATTAATTGTTATTATTATATTAATTTATTGGGCTTTGAAAGGTCTTTTAACATAAGATATTTGGACAATGTTTTCTTTCTCTCTTTGTCCCATTTTTATGAAGGTATGCTTTCACATACAAAGTAAAACATTTTCATGATATTGCCTTCAAATAATAAAAATGTAGTACTTTGAAAATGATATACTTATTTTTCAGTTATCAGTTTTTTAAACATATTATATTTTTACGTTGATCTTTGATTAACAGTCAATGTATCTGGAACATATGCTAATTTTAAAAACATTTTATAATTTAACAATATGTGAATTTCTAAATTATGTGTCAAATTTATGCTACTTCTAAGCATTGTCAGCCAAGGAAATGAAATTGATGCACAGTTTTTTTATACCTCCTAAATTATTTTATATTTTAAATAATTTAAAACTCTCTTTGTTTGAATTTTTGTATCTCTAATATATGCAAAAGGTTATTGAGACAAAGTCTTGCTTTGTATAGCTGTATTCCCTGGGATTACAATGTAGACACAACTGAATAGAATTAAGAAAGACCCACCTCTCTCAGTTTCTTTAGTAATGGGATTAAAAGCCTGTACAACCATGTTTGACTTTCAAGTTTCTATAACCATTCATATCTAGGTCTAAATATGATCTGGAAATATATATACATACATACATACTTATACAAAATATGTTTGTTTAATATATATACACTTATAAATATTACATGTATATTATTTATTATATAAATTTATAGATCCTAAAGTTTCTGATGTCATGATTATTAAAAATGTATCACTATGGAGTGGATTCATATTGCTATTCTACAGATGGTGATAGAGTGGATTTATGCACATTTCTCACCTCCTAAGTTGAAGAATTCTTAACCAAATGAGGATGTCAATCTTGGTTTTCTGAAAGATTTGAGCATAAAATGATAGTATGTATAAAAAATCATTGGGCATATTGCTAGCCAAACTGTACACTTAATAAATAAGAATTATTACAAAAGCATATTGTGTGATTTCCTTTAACCTCCAACCCATGTTAATAAAACACAGATTATAGGGGTCAGGTTTCAGTGTTAGTATAGTCTCTGAAATGTTATTTTATAATAGTGTCTGCACCACAATACAATAGTGTCTTGACCAAAATAGTCTGGACAACTGAGCTTTTAGTAAATCAAAATTTTCATTTTAGCTGTGAAGCTTGTTTACATAAGAGGTTTTCCTCTACATTTTATGCAATATGAGGGAGTACAGAGTTGAAGATTTTAGTGTGTGATTAGTAGATATATCTGCTTAAATATACTTGTGTAAATATTGCCTGAGCATCATAATTACTAAGTATTAAATTCAGCCACAGAGCTCCTTCTGAGATAGCTAAACATAAATAGAAGGATTAAGAAGACTTTAAGAAATACAGACATTATTATAACATAGCATTTTAGAGACTATACAACCGCTTTTCCATGAACCTATTATTTCTTAATAAATGAATGCATATAATGTATTTACTTCATTTCTTATTATTAAATGTACATTTCCTCATGACATCGAGACACAATAAACTTGGTGTGGAAAGATAAGTTATTAAAATGTGAAGTGTGTCTCAATCACAGAATTTTCTGAAGCTTTCTCTTGAACTTTTCATCAAGAAACAATATCTTTGTTCTCTCTGCCTCAAGAAAAACAAAGTCTGTTTTAAACACTATTTATATTTCTTAAAAGTCACCTTTATTAAGAATCACATGCTATGTTCCTTAGATGGGAGAATATGGAAGAAAATAATAGAAAAGGAGGAAATACAAGTAACAACCAAAAGAAGAAAGTTGATTTTTCATGTCTCTTTGGACTTTCCAGGAACCCAAGAATCAGCAAAGTAGAAACACCAGAGAGCTTGGTGCTTCTGTAATGTGGTCAACATTTGAAGTCATCTGTATGTGAGCTACAGTGTGTTATTGGAAGAAAGCAACATACTGAGTTCCAGAACTTATCATGAGGGAAAAGTAATTACACCTTCCTTCTGAGGAAAGGCAGATATAGTCTGTGTTGTAAATGTGCTCTGAAGGATGAGAGCCTAGGTAAAACAGACCCTTTCTCTGCAAGCCCAGAATTGTGCTATAAGGCCATTAGGGGAAGCCACTGGTTAAAACACACATGAATGTATCGTTGAATTCTGAACAATTATGTTTAATGTCTGATAACACCATTTCTTGCTTTGGTGTTTCAGGGTGGATCCTAAGACTTTGCACTATGTAAGTCCATTCAATCTGTATCTTTTAACTAGAAATATTGAGAGAACAAAAGAAGACAATATCTGGATTGGATCTTTAAAAGATCTTGAAAAGAACATAGAAAATTAGTAGCTGAATATGTCATACTGAAAAAAAAACTATAGTAATAAAAGTATGACTAAAATTAAATAACCACATGGATTGACAAATCCAGTTCTTAAAGTTTATAAAAGGACTAGTGTTTGTTTCATTTTCTCATAAAGTTGAACATACAGCTATTAAGTAAACTATTAACAAATTTGATCCATACTTTATACCATCATTATGTATTTATACATATTATAACATCTTTTATCCTATGTAGCTGTTCCTTGGCTTAGAATAGTGTTATATCTTATAAAACATGAAAATCTGATATTGTCTTGATTACAGAAGCATTTACTTTCCTAGTTTAAGGAATCTCATGTATTGCCTTCACACAGGATGATTTGCTTTTCCAGGCATCACAACATCCTGCTGCTACAGCCTGGAATCTCCAGGCAATGTCCTCTGGCCTATTCCTAGTCTAAAGCACAAAGATCCATAGCTAAACATTAGATGAAGCTCAGGGAGTCTTGTGGAAAAGTCTGGGGAATGGTTGAGGGAACCCAAAGAATATAGGAACTCCTGAGGAAGACCAGCATGTTCAACTACTCTGGGACTTTAGGGGTTCCCAGATTGAATCACCAACCAAAGAACTAGCATTGGCTAGAGCTAGGATCCCCAGATATATGGAGCAGATGAGCAGCTTGGTCTTCATGCGGGTCCCTCAACAACTGGAGTGGGGGCTGTGCCTGAATCTGTTTCCTATCTGTGGATCCCATTCCACAACTGGGCTGCTTAAACTGATATCAGAGGGAATATGTGCCAAGTCTTGCAGAGACTTGATGTGTTAGGGTGGAGATATACAGAGAGTGGCCTCCTTCTTCTCTGAGGAGAAAGGGAGGAACTGTAGAAGGGAGGCCAAAAGGAAATGGGGCAGATATTGGGGTTTAAAATGAATGAACGAATGAATTAATGAAAAAAATATAGCATATTGATGCAGAATTATTATTTATTTTTTGATGTTATTAACTAGAAAAATATGTTAAACCATGGTAAATGGGGTAACATAGTGTCTGATAAATATAAGACCTAAACCTTGCTTTCTATTACCTTCTAGAAGGAAAAAAAGAAAGGAGATATTTGATACAATCATATCATATTTAAAATGTGTGCATGTATAGATATGCATAAGAAATCCAACATTGTTTTTCTACTCAGTTCTTATGTATGCTCCTAGGCACTCCATAAACTTGCTCATTCAAGATTATCTTCCTCATGAGCTGTCTAACAATTTGTAAAAAATTTTGACAGTATTAGCAACAAGCCCAAATTGGGATCCAGCTTAAGGGGAGGTCCCAAGGCCTGACACTGTTACTAAGGCTATGGAGTACTCTCATAAAGGAACCAACCTATCATGACCACACTCCAGAAGACCCAACAAGCAGCTGAAAGAGTCAGATGCAGATATTTGAACCCAACCAGTGGACAGAAGCTGCTGACCCTTGTGGTTGAACTAGGGAAAAACTGAAATAAGCTGAGGAGAACAGCCCTGTAGGAGGACCAGCAGTCTCAATTAATCTGGACCCCCGAGATCTCTCAGACACTGAACCACCAAAAAGGCAGCATTCACCAGCTAATATGAGGCCTCCAACACATATACAGCAGAGGACTGTTGGGTCTGTGTTCAATCAGAGATGATGCACATAACCCTCAATAGACTGGAGGCCCCAGGGAGTCTAGAGGTTAGGTGGGGTGGGGGTTGTGGTGGAAGTTCGGGGCTGGGGACAGCCTCATGGAGACAGGGGTTTGGGCTGAAGCTATGGGATGTAGAATAGTTGGAGGGTGGACAGGGGCGAGCAAATAAAATCTGGAGTGTAAAAAAATAAAATATAAACAAATAGCTTTGATTTTAAAAGTCTGCATTATTTGAGTATTTCATACATGTATATAATATTTTCATTTCATCAAATCTATCTAAATTCTGCCCCAATTCTAAACCTATTTTCCCACCACTTTCTTCTTTCAACATCATATGTCTTGTCTTTGAGATCACATGGTCTGCTTAGTGTTGTTTGTATGGAGTGAGAATAAGACTTTCTGCTGAAGCATGTCTTGTGTCGTTAGGATCAGATTCCTGAAGTAAACTGACCCTGTTTTCCAGGAGCCATCAACTACCAATAACTACAGCTATTGATTGAGTGTCACGAATGCTTCCTGTGTCTGTGCTGAGTTTTGTCTAAGTAGATCTTGCACAATATTGAGAAAGTAATCACAGTCATTGTGAGTTCATGTGTGCAACAGTCTTCCCATGGATGGCGAATACATCTTTTGCCGCTATAAAGAGATTGTATCTTATACCTCTACTTGTAATAATCTTTGCTGCAATTTTTTCTTCATTAGTATGGGCTCATATTAGCAAAATATTTATCTTGAGGCACAAGGTAATTTATAATAAATGACACCTGTATGATAAGCATAGTAAATTTAACATAGGGGTTGCAAAGGAATTATACATGCAATACCACTTAAACATTGGAGGCTCTCTATGCTTAACACTAGAATAACAACAGTTCATTGTATCTAATTGATAATCCCCATTGAATCTTAGCCTTAGTTAAACAATATTAGGCTGATCATGAGAATCTCCTTACTTATAAAAGAGGAACAATAATGGTGACTGTGTAGTGTGAGGTTCGGAACCATTCTATTGGCTAGCATGAAAGACTTAATCATTTGTTATATGCATATGCCTTTATGTATACAAGTAGATGTAGGTCTAGGTTAGACTTGCTAAGTTTTGAGTCTGTGGTAGTTTTCATCTCCATCAGCTCCAATGGAAACATGCTGCTTATGAAACAGCTTCTTTGACTACTCAGCAATCTGAAAAATCACAGTGCTGAGTGTGGAAGAGGTCTACTATGTGTTGCTGTACAGCACTTCTTTTTCCAAAGTGTATACTAAGTTAAAACACAGCATCAAACATCTACATGGAAACCCTCTTTTTCTTTGCATCATACAAAGTAAACCAATGTCTGTATCTCAACAATTAAAGAGTAGAGCAGTTATGCATGCTTATTTAAATGTTTATTTGGGCATTATTATTTAAATATGCTCCTGTGGTAAAATGGTTTATTTTACCAGCATTCATCTAATTGAATCTGACATTTCACATTCCTATGTATGTAACGCATCAGCTTAGACTATTTGATTAATAAAACACATCTAGTATTTGCTGTATTTCCTACTCTTTCTTTGGAAGGCAACAAAAGGAAATTAAATACATCAAAACCTTTTCACCTTTGTGATTTTGTAACATATACTTTAGAGGACAGCAATTTTTCTATTTTTCTTTTAAGTTTAATCTTAGTTACTGAACTGTGCATATCAGTTGCAGCTCACATATCTATTAAAGAATAGAATAGTGGACTATAGATTAACCACATGCACATGGAACATACATATTTTTCGAGTTATAAGTCACAAAGTACAGGGCTCTGACTTTGAACTTGAATATTTCAGATACAATTGTATCCTAATTGGAGGATTGTGTTGCTCTTTTATTTCAAGCTTCAGGACTAATGAAAGGTAATTACACCATAAACCTGGAGACATTCCCTTTTAATAGTATACCAGATTTCAAACATTCAATATCTTTCTTAGGCAAGTCTATACTGTCAGAGTTCTTGACTACTTAAATCTAGAGAATGTTAAAGCCATTACTTGTTACTCATATGTGTTTACTTTTGTAGAGGGCTGCCTTAAAATACTGATTCTGTTAAAATAAGAACTAAGAAAGAATATATGAGCTGATCTTCAGATAACTCAGAGGTGATGAGCTTCAATGGGTCAAGTAATTAAATCTCAGCTGAAAGAAAATACAGAAAAGCTAGATAGAGTTAGATGCAGTCAGTCATATCTAAGGCTATGTGACAAAAAAAAAACACTAAAATTCTGGTCTATTTTGGACATAAAGAGCAATGGAAAACATATTGAATTAATTTATCACATTGATACAAATATCAAAATATACCCTGGATTTCTTAAATAAATTTTTCTGAGAACCTTTATTAATGGTGGTTTATGAAGTATGATGTATGTTGATGTGGCCTGAACAGGGACCCATAAAAAGTTAAAAGGCTTTTCAGAAAGGCAACTATGGTCCCTATGCACATCCTTGTCTGGAATGTCCTACTCTCTCGCATGCATGCCAGATCTCTGAGTCCTATTATATTCAACTCTTCTGTGAGTTTATAACTTTGCACACTTATACTCACATCTAACCTTCTTTTATGAGTCTTCTTTGTTTAGAGGTTTTTTTTTGTATGTTTGATTGTTTTGTTTGCAGGGATTTACGTTCAGCACATGTGTGCCTGGTGTCTTCAGAGGTCAGAGAGCATTTGTTCTCCTGAAACTGGAATTTTAGACAACTGAGAGCTGCCATGTGAGTTCTTGGAGTTGAACTCAGGTCTTACACAAGGACAAGATGTGTCTATATACACTGAGACATTTCTTCAACTAAACTGTGAGGATTCAATACTAATATATCACTTGTAAGATAACTAGCACATAAGACATCTCTTGGCTATTTTGTTAAGTGAAATAATTATCCTTCTTGTAAGGCAGGAAAGTTCTATTTTTCAGGAAGCTTCATGTGTTTTTGTTCAATTATTATTGATGAGTGTCAGATCTGACTTTTAATGGTGCAGTAGAAAGGACTCAATATCACTTCTGTGGTTTT
Organism: Rhabdomys pumilio; assembly: GCA_030674055.1. Classification (NCBI taxonomy): domain Eukaryota; kingdom Metazoa; phylum Chordata; class Mammalia; order Rodentia; family Muridae; genus Rhabdomys; species Rhabdomys pumilio. Next base: position 66,787,452 of record JANHMN010000012.1, read on the forward strand.
CTTCTAAAAATGCAGGACTTGAATCTAATAATAAGAAAATATTATACAAGCCCAAATTGGGGAACATTCTACAAAACAAATAGTCTGTGTTTTTCAAAATGTCAAAGTCATAAAGTATTAAAAATATGAATAAATAAGAAATTTGAAACTCATACAAATTAGAAAAGATTAAAGATGTATGACTACTTAATGTATTGTGTAATTTGACACTGGGATACACATAAGAAAGAAAATTTTTTTCTTGTTATTAATTATCCAGGACATTAATGCATATTCTCTTTCCTCAGATATTCACCAAATATGTGCTCTGTCTTATGTGTGTTTGTGTTTGTAGAATTACTGGTCTTTTGTGTGTGTGTGTCTGCATATATAGGAGTATTTTGTTACTGTTTTGTTTTGTTTGTTTTGTTCTACTTTACTCTTCTGTTTTTTTTTCACTGTTTTCTGAAGAGAAAGAGAAAGAATGTATAGAGATGGATATATGAGAGAATGAGGGAGGATCTGGGAGAGGATGAGAAACAGTATCCTGTGATCACATTGTTATATAAAATTATCTTATCTCAAAATATAATTCTTAAATAAGTATATTATATGAAAGAATCAATTTTCAATAAAAGAGTAAGCCATTGGATACTGTAATATAGTTTTATCAAAGACCTTAGCAGAAATGTTGGTGGAAAGACAGCAGGGATTGATAAAAAGAATAAAAGAAGAATTGCGGACAAAAACCCTTAAAATGAATACATTTTCAAATTTATTTATGAATAGAAATAATGAAATGAAGTCAGAAAATCAAGTATGTGAGTGTATCTCTCTCTCTCTCTCTCTCTCTCTCTCTCTCTCTCTCTCTGTGTGTGTGTGTGTGTGTGTGTGTGTGTGTGTGTGTGCCACTAAGTTAAATTGATCATGTTAGGCTCTCCTGCATTGTAATTCAACTATGTTACTAGAAACAGAAATCTCAGAAAGCAAGTGAAAAAAAAAAAAACGGCTATTGAATTGGGAAGAACTGAATGGTAAAGTAAGCTGTGACTCGTGTCTGACTTATCAGTATTGTTGTCGATTTGCTTTATTGTTTGCATTATGGGTTCCCAAATTGCAGAAGAATCTTGCATGTGAGAAGCTGAGGGTCCCTTTCCCCAACTGATTCTAGTCAGAAAAAAAAAAAAAGTCAATGGCCTGTCAGGGAGACAGAGGCAAGGACAGAACTGCCATACTGGAGAATGGAGAAGCAGAAAGATAAGACCTTAGAAGTACAGAACAGAGAGACTGCCAACATGTAAGAGATGGGGATCATCATGGCCCTGGAAGGCTGTAAGCCTGGGTCCAAGTAGGCCAGGTTGGAATGTCGATTTTAGTAAGAAATTTGGCATCACTGGGAGGGAGCCCCTTGGCTCTGTGAAGGCTTGGTGACCCAGGATAGGAGAATGCTAGGGTATTGAGGCAGGATTGGGTGGGTGGGTGGGAGAGCACCCTCATAGAGGAGAGGGAGGAGGGGATAATGGGTTTGTGGAGGGAAAACTGGGAGGAGGGATAGCATTTGAAATGTAAGTAAATAAAATAACCAATAAAAATGAAAAAAGGGAAATAACTCAGGAATATCAGAAGGGAGAGTTTGTTAGCTGTGGGGAGGTTTAGAAATGCACAGCTATTGCACTGTTTAAGGCATGTTAAACATAAGGCTGCGTGCACGTGTGCGTGTGTGTCTTTCATTCGAGAATCCAGAGCATTGGGCTGGGTGGTAGGAACTCACACTGTCACCACCAGGAAGATTAAAGCAGATTATTCATCTTCTGCAACAGGTATCATCATTTTAAATTCTGTAAGAACTCTGTAACATTATAAAGTATCAGAAAATGAATCTGAATTTGATATCGCTACCTATTTTCCAAAATACTTAATTGTACACCCCAAATATTCTCTAAATATGTTCTTCTTAGCAAGCAAAATCAGGATGTAACTTTCAATTACACTTTGTTATACCACAGTCTATAATAATTCACCATATACTTAGTCACAAAGCAAGTCTCAAAAGGTAGAAAAAATTGAAATAACTTTTTAATCTTATTTTAATCTTATTTTAATCTTATCATATCACCTTGGATTAAAACTGGACTTCAACAACAGAAAAAACAGAAAGACTACATACTCATGGAAACTGAACAACTCTCTATTCAGTGACCACTGTCTCAAAGGAGAAATAAAGAAATTAAAGACAATAAATGGAACTAGGAAATATCATTCTAAGTGATGTAACCCAGACCAAAAAGGAAATACATGGTATATATTCACTTATAAGTAGATATTAGCCATAAAGTACAGGATATTCACAGTACAATTTACAGAACCAAAGATGCTAAATAACAAGGAAGTTCATGGGGGTGAGGAGTGGGGGATGCTTTAATCTCATTCAGAAGGGGAAATAAGACTGTCTTTGGGGTTGGTTAGAGGGAAGAAATGGGGATGGGGTGTAGAAGAAAGAGAGCAGATGTAGCAAGTGCCCTTAGAGAGGAATGGGAGTGTGAATGGAAATGGAGGAGGGATAATCTCTAGTATGTGCCAGAGGACTGGGTTGGTGAGGCTTCAGAGAGTCATTGAGGGTGTTTTAGCTGAAGCTCCTAGCAGACAGGGATATTATACCTGAAATGACCACCTCCTGTAGAAAGCCAGGACTCTCAGTGTGAGGATAAATACACCTACCTACCCAGAAAACATTTGAACCGAAAACCACAAAACATTTGAACATTTGTCCTGTCTACAGGAAGTGCAGGGACAAAGATATCATAGATATTGAATGATCTATGGCCCAATTTTAGATCTATTCCATGAGCAAGAACCAATCCCTGATACTATTAATTATACTCTGTTATGCTTGTAGACAGGAGCCTAGTATAATTGTCCTCTGAGAGGCCCCACTCCATAGTTGACCAAAACAGATGCACAGACCCACAGCTAAACATTTTATGGAGCTTGGGATGTCTTGTGAAAGAGTTGGGGAAAGGATTCAAAAACCACGGTATAGGGACTCCACAAGAAGAAGACCAACAGAGATGGGGAAGTGAAATCAATGAAAAAAATTTGATTAAGTGATCATGGAATTTTTTTTATTTAAAGTTGTGAAATCACCCCCAACAAGCACTGCTTTCCATAGGTTGATGTGTTCCTTTTTACCAAATATTACATTTTACTAATTCTAACAAATATCTTATTTAATAGAGAAAATGAGATGCCAAATCTACACAAACTCATTGATAATATACAGAATATATTTTAGCATATTTATTTAATTTTGTTTAAAATTATCTATAATTATATAATTTTCTCAATTTCTTTCCCCCTCCAAACACCTCTGTATATTTCAAGTTAATAGCCTTAATTTCATAATTTGTTTGTATGTCTGTGAAAATAGATATATATTCCTAAATACATAGATACAACATGCTTAGTCTGTATGTTAGTTGTACATAGGTTTTCACTGCTGTTTTACATTTTACCTGAGTCTTTAGTCATAATAAATCTATAGAAAAAATGTTATGAAGCTATACTTCTGTCATTAGTTGTTTTTGGATGGATGTATCTTCCTTGTATAGTTTCTTTTACAAAAAAAAAATAATAATGAGGAAGGGCTCTCTTCCTATTGTCTTTCTTAGCAATTTTAACCCAGACCACATAAATCTTATGAACATGTGACTAAAGTCAAGAAACTAGAAATTCCCCTTGGTTATTCACTCATCAGTTTTCTCTAACTTTTTCTACAGTATCTTCAATTTACATATGACTTAGAAATATTGGTATGCTCTCAATACTTTTGCTAACTTTTTCTCTAATTAATTTATTGATACAAGGCATCTATGGCATTATGATTAATGGTTCACATATTGGAAAGGCATATATAATTTTACTAACATATTTTTACAGCTCAAAATCTACTTGAAATTATACAACTTCAATTTAAACTCTGAAGCTTAATTCCCATGAAAATTTAAAATGTATGATTCATAGTTTATTCTTTTACATTTATTATACACCATTTTCTTTCACATCAAAATGCAGCCAAAATAATGGTCATAATAAATAAAGTATGGTTACATTTCTAATGTCAGAAGTTATGTTTATACTGTGATATTTAAAATTAGATATACAAATATTAAAGTACATATTATAATGCACCCATGCTATTACTAAGATGAATCATGGAGATTAAAATTCCTCCAAAATTACAGCATGAATCTTTAAGAACTGCTTAAATCTTTTTAATGTTCATTAATTTGGTGGTTTATTTCCTTGTTAATCAGTTTGTTGAATTCTTTGTACATTATCGATAAGAATCTTTCAGATACAGGGCTGGTAAAGGTTTTTCTTCATTCTGTATGCTGCATCTTCATTCAAATAATAATGTCATCATTTCCTGAACAAACCCTTTTTAGTTTGTGTCCCTTTTGTCCTTTGTGGGTCTTCATACCTGTACTACCAGGATTGTATTGAGAAAGCATGACCTTCAGCCATATGGTCAAACATATTCCCAAGATTCAAGGTGTTGGTCTTAAGTTCAGGTCCTTGGTCCATTTAGAGCTGAGCTTTTTCCAGATGAGAAAAAAGAAGAACAAGTTTAATTCCTCTACATTCAGTTGACTAGCATCACTCATTGACAATACTATCTTTTCTCCAATGTTTATTATTGGCTTCTTTGCAAAAATAAAATCATGTGGCAATTGGGGTGTAGTCTTATAATGGGCCTTCTACTCTATTGCAATGATCAGTGTATCTGCTTTTATCCCAATGTCATTAATTTTGCTGCTGCTGCTGCTGCTGCTGCTGCTGCTGCTGCTGCTGCTGCTGCTGCTGCTGCTGCTGCTGTTCCTGTTGCTGTTACAATATAATCTGAAACTCTTTCATAATTTCTAGATTTCAAGAATTTCAGAATTTCTACATATGTGTGTTTAATCAAGGATACCAAAGAAGTGAGGAAACATGAGCTATAAGGTGGGAAATTCAAAACAAACAAACAAACAAATAAACAACCCCCCCCCTCCAGAACACAGTTCTAGGGAGTAATGGGGATAATAAAAACCAGAAGTTTAATTGGGATTGAGTTGGAAGAGAGGGTTGAGAATTGAGTATAGGGAGGTCTAACTAACACTAAAGACCTCTGAAGACATCTGGGAAGATAATATTTTAGGAGTTTCATATATATATTTACATAAAATGAGTTTAAATGGAGTTACCCTGTAACAAATAGATTCTGTCTCCTGAGACACCACAGACTATCAAACAATAAGACCTGTAAGTATTGCTTTTATTTCCTCAGATAAAGTGATGAGAGCTTTACCCAGAGAGCATGTCTGTCTATCTAAACCATCCCTAGGCCAAGGCCTGGAAGCTTCTAGCTTAGTATACTCTGATCTTCTGCAAGTCCAGATCTTGAAGGCTTCAGCTTCCAGTCTCGATCTGCTAACCTGGGCCTAGAATGTTTCAACCTCTGAGACGTATTGCCGAATAAACTTACACTTTCTAGTTGTTTTTGAACTCCATTCTGTCTTGAATTCCTTTCCAAGCTGACTGATTCAAGTTGGCTTATTTCAGTTTCTGACTGAAATCCTTTGTTTGGAAAAACTGCCTCTGAACTTCATGAACTGAACTGCACAGACTTCATGAACCAAACAGAACTGAATGGAACTATATGAACTCAACGGAACTCATCTGTATTCAACTGTACTGCATGGAACATAACCAAACTCAACTTCACCTCTCCCTGCACTGCTCTTAAAAAGTCTTTTTTCCTGTCTGTTCTCATAAGAGTTGAGAATAACTTATCCCTGACTCATTCTGTCAACTTTTTCTCTGATTCATCACTTTCTCTACCACTTAGTTAGACATCACTGCTTAGTATTAAAGGTATGTACCGAATGTGTGTCTGTATTCCAACTAAAGGGATTAAAGCTGTATATTCCAACAAGATCACACATTTGTAGAAGGTGTTTGAATGTGATCCCTTGGTAGAAGATCCATGTTAATAAATAAAATTTATGTACAAAGAGCAGATATTGGTTGCCTATCTCCCAATTTAAAGCTATTGGCATCCCTTCAAATAGTACATACAATTGCCTTTGTTCTTGTACTTTGTATTCCCATTGTCAAATACTGATACTTGACAATAAGACTCTAGGTCAGAAGATACCACATACTTGAGACATAGTACACGAGGAAATTAAGGCTGTACTGAAATGGAAGCTTCATCCACACTGGTTATGTTTTCATGTACTCAAAGGTGCTTTGAATGCTACTAAAAAAGGAAAATGATCCAAAGTGTGTGTCCAAAAGAAATGATCCTAATGACATGAAGAAATAGAAATTAATTGAGAAATATTCAAAGTAACCAAAAATGTTCAGCAATCTCAGGAATCTGATGCTTAAACAAATATCAAAAAAAAATTAATAAAAATGTTTTTAAAAATTGAAACTAATTTTAGAACCAAGAAATAAAATATCTGAAGTGAAAAAAAATTGCTGTAGAGTTTCAAATCAGATTTAAGAAACAGGAAGAAGGATAAACAAATACAAAACCAAATCTTTGAAGTTATGTAGTTATAGGCACAAAGAGAAAAACATTGATAGATACCAAGTATTAAATTTATATGTTATGGATATGTTAGAAGACTAGAAGAAGGTGGAATAAAACTACAGAAATAATGGCCTAAACCTTCCAAATCTAGGGAAAGATGCAGGGCTTCAGCATTATGAAGCTGAATGAGCTTCATAAACAAAGTAATGGTAGAAAATACAGATACTGTCGTCAAATTACCAAAATAGAAATAGAGGGTGGAAATTTTGAAAGATACAAGCAAATATTAATTTTTTATATCCAGTGGAAGTACAAAAGAACAAGTAGAGTAAGACCAATAACAGAATTTTCAGCTAATTATGAAAGCCAAAGAGAATAAGGTGATATGCTCAATTACTAAAGATGACAAAACATACCAAAGTGAAATCTTATTTGTCAAAACTTTTCTTCAAAATTGAAGGGTGGATTCTTTTCTAGGTACACAGAACCTGAGAAAACTATTTGAAGCTAGGCTCAACTTAAAAAAAAATAACACTAACAAATATAGACTATTTTACAATTATGGTGGTACATATGTAAGCTTAATCATGGGTAGAAATAAAATATAAGATTATTATAAATAGCTGTGATTAAATGTTAGTGGATAGAGCAAAATTTATGCAATGAGTGAGGTCAGTGGCCCAAAGAATAAAGGGTGCAGTGTAAAAGTGTAAAATTGGGTTTGTGATTGAGCTTAACTTGTCAGCATTTTAGTATTATTATCTTTTTGGCTATCTGTATGGTAATCACAAACGAAACACATAATACTCAAAAAAAGAAGTAAAATGGAATCAAAACATATCTTTAGAAAACTATGAAACAAAATGGAATAAATCAAGAGATAAAATAACTGCATGCAAAGCAAAAAGTAGAAGAAATATTTTAGAAGTTATATCTTTAATTATATTTAATAATTTTATATCCAATAAAATGACTACAGTAGTCACATGGAGAATATATATGTATGTGTATGTGAATATATGTATACGATGTACATGTCTATGCATATTATAAAACAATCAGGGAAAAATGTATCTTATGCAAGGAATAATTTCACCATGAAGATAAACAATTATAAACATAGGCACTATTAAACACACAAAGTTGACACTAATGAACCTGAATGCAGAAAAAGATTATAACTCAATAGCAACAGGAGAAAGCCAATATAAACCTCAAGTGATCATTATAAAACCCAGACAAAAGAATCTTCTGAAAAGAAGTATTTTACCTTTCTGAAAGTATCTTCCTAACAAAACCTAATAATTTGTAGGAATAAATAACTTCATTACGGTTTAATAGATCTCCTACATATCCTAATTTTATACCTAATAAAATTAAAAACATCTAGAATATGACAAAAAAAAAAAAACACAAAGAGAAAGTCAGAAACAAATAAAATAGATCTTAGACAGGAGTAAGGGGAAAACGTCCAAAAATCTAGCACATTTTAGAATGGTTATCTAAGATGACAAAAACATCATCTAGATTAAATATAGTAGAAAATGTTTTTGAAGAATTTTAAGTTGGATGATATATGATAACTGACACTATAAAAATAAATATATAAAGAAGCAACTCTGAGCATTGAATACTCACCAGTTTTGTAAAAGAAACGGATAATATCTAGAAACATATATTATACCAAGTCTGAAACATGAGGGAAGATAAAATCTGAACAGACATTCATTCAAATAAGGGATTGAAAAAAGATCAATTAAGGTACATTCATAACTCAATTGCTTCACCAACAATTTTTACCAAATGCATGAAAAATAGTAATCAGAAATCTGTCTCAAATTCTTCCTCAAATGAAGATGAGTAAAAGTTTCAAGGACACAAGAAAGAACCTAGAGGACAAAATTACTATTGTGTAAGATGCAAACTTCCTTCAAAAACTGGTAGCAAATAAAATTCAGTAGCACATTAAATACTCAGATACCCTATCCACATTTATCTCAGTACTGTGAAAGACAATGTCTCATATATAGAATCAAACATTCTACATGATAAAACAGA
>JANHMN010000012.1:66796468-66820484 GCA_030674055.1 Rhabdomys pumilio
AAGACTCAAAGAAAAATAGTACTTTCAGCCTTAGGAAAGCCTCTCTAACAACGTTGATGAATGTAGAGACCTCTAGAAGCACAAAGTGCTAAATGAATGCTCAGCACTTTTTTTATTGGGTATTTTATAAATATACATTTCAGATGACATCCCCTTTCTCCATTTTCCCCCTCCCTAGAAACCCCAAATCACATCCCTCCTCCTTTTTGCTTTTATACCATTTTAATTACATGCAAGTATTAAGGTCAGTTCTATGTTTAGGAACTAGCAATACAATAGATGCAAATAGTCAAGGAACAAGCAAGACAATAAACACAAATAGTCAAATTATAAGCAAGGGAATAAACAAAATTCCATGAACATTCTCACGATCACTGTTTCTAAGGGCTTATTCAGATGAGCAAAATATGTGAGTCAACTTCCTTGTCTTACCTGAAAGTTATTTGTCGAAGCCGAAGCCTACTTCCTTATTCTAGCAAAAGATTTACATTCCTGCTGAAATTACTTCTTTGTTCTAGCTTAATATTTAGATTCCTGTCTGAAATTAATTCTTTGTTCTAGCCTAAGATTTGGATTCCTGCCTGAAATTACTTTTTTGTTCTTGCCTAATACCAGATTCCTGTCTGAAGCCCACTTCTTTGTCCTTGGCCAATATCAGATTCCTACCAAGCAGCCCATTTCCTTGTCCTTGGCACATGTAAGATACTTTTTTTTTTTTTTTTTTTTTTTTTTGGTTTTTCGAGACAGGGTTTTTCTGTTTAGCCCTAGCTGTCCTGGAACTCACTCGGTAGACCAGGCGGGCTTGGAACTCAGAAATCCACCTGCCTCTGCCTCCCAAGTGCTGGGATTAAAGGCGTGCGCCACTACCGCCTGGCTCATATGTAAGATTCTTGCCAAGCAGTCCCCAAAGTGCTCTATCTCTTCCCCCTCTGTAGTTCATAAACAAGACTGAGCCTGTCTTAGGCTATTCTGCCAAGAATGCCTTCCTTACCCATCATGGATTATACATTATAAAAAGCAGTGCACTTATGTCTTAGGTTGGTAAGGCTTTCTGCAGAATCTTACCTATCGTTGGCTTGCCAGACTGTTAATTTAATAAATCTGTCTGGGGTCCATTTTCAGTTTCAAGCCATGTAACCCAAGATAGTTAAAACTATTCTCAACAATAAAAGATCTTCTGGGGGAATCACCATCCCTGACCTCAAGTTGTACTACAGAGTAATCGTGATAAAAAAAAAAAAAAAAAAAAAAAAAAAAAAAAAAAAAAAAAAAAAAAACTGCGTGGAATTGGTTCTGAGACAGGCAAGAAAATCAATGGAATAGAATTGAAGACTCAGAAATGAACCCACACACCTATGGTCACTTCATCTTTGGCAAAGGAGCTAAAACCATTCTGTGGAAAGAAGATAGCACTTTCAACAAATGGTGCTGGTCCAACTGGAGGTCAGCATGTAGAAGAATGCAAACTGAACCATTCTTATCTCCTTGAACAAAACTCAAGTCCAAGTGGATCAAGAACCTCCACATAAAACCAGAAACACTGAAATTAGTAGAAGAGAAAGTGGAGAAGAGCCTCGATCGCATGGGCACAGGGGAAAAGTTTCTGAACAGAACAGCAATGGCTTATGCTTTAAGATCAAGAAATGACAAATGGGACCTCAAAAAATTGCAAAGCATCTGTAAGGCAAAGGACACTATCAATAGGACAAAATGGCAACCAACTGATTGGGAAAAGATCTTTACCAATCCTACATCTGATAGAGGGCTAATATCCAATATATACAAAGAACTCAAGAAATTAGACACTGGAAAATCAAATAACCCTATTAAAAATGCTATACAGAGCTCAACAAAGAATTTTCAACTGAGGAATATCAAATGACTGAGAAGCACCTAAAGAAATGATCAACATTTTTATTCATCAGGGAAATGCAAATCAAAACAACCCTGAGATTCCAGCTCACACCAGTCAGAATAAGATTAAAAACTCAGATGACAGCTGATGAGGATGTGGAGAAAGAGGGATACTCCTCCATTGTTGGTGGGATTGTAAGCTAATACAACTACTCTGGAAATCAGTCTGGTGGTTCCTCAGAAAATTGGACATAGTTATTACCTGAGGATCCAGCTACATCATTCCTGGGCATATACCCAGAAGATGCTCCAACATATAACAAGGATACATGTTCCACTGTGTTCATAGCAGCCTTATTTATAATAGCCAGAAGATGGAAAGAACCCAGATGTCCTTCAACAGAGGAATGGATACAGAAAATGTGGTACATTTTCACAATGGAGTACTTACTCAATTATTAAAAATAATGAATTTATGAAATTCTTAGGCAAATGGATAGAACTAGAAAATATCATCCTGAGTGATGTAACCCAATCATAAAAGGACACACATGGTATGTACTCATTGATAAGTGGATATTAGCCAAAAATCTCACAATACCCAAGGCATAACTCACAGAACACATGAAGCCCAAAAGAAGAAAGACCAAAGAGTGAGCACTTGGGTTCTTCTTAGAAGGAGTAAGAAAATACTCACAGGAGTAAATACAGAGACAAAGTGTGGAGTAGATACTGGAGGAGGAATCATCCAGAGACTGCCCTACCTAGGGATCCATCCCAGGTGCAATCACCAAATGCAAACACTTTTTTGGATGTCAGGAAGTGCGTGCTAACAGAAGCCTGATATACCTGTCTCCCGAGAGGCTCTGCCAGAGCCTGACATATACAGAGTGCTCAGCACTTAACCAGACCTGTATATCACTGGAGCATAGGGAGCATTGCAAAAGAAAGGACAGAAAGAGAGTAGGCTGGAAAATAGAAAGGGCTTAGTAGTAACATTATGAACATTACACAGCTCTTAAAATCACTAATGTATACCAGGTTCAGATGCTTGCTCTGTGCCTGCATTGGAATAGGCCTAACAATACTCAGGCATTGGTGGAGTTGGGTTTTATAGGCCCCTACCCAACAGTGGTGAACTATTTGCTATGAACATACTAAATTTGAGTAGACCTCCATTTCAACTGGGTGCCAGTGAATAGTCCCAATCCAATGGTCATGCAAATGGCACTGGTTAAGTTAAATAGTTAGTAATACTAAACCAAAACTCATGAGTCTGTGAAAGTAACTGGTAACAATCCATGTGGAGTTAGGGAAGGGGTGATGATAAGGATGATGTGACTATAAGAGATAGTTTTGGGGAATCAAAACACATTGTATGCATGTATTAAATTGTCAAATAACAAAATTAATGTTAATTTGCAAATCAATACACAACACAGCAATGTGTATGTTTCTACTACACTCCAAAACAGCTGTTAATAAAATGAAGTAGAGTAGAAGACTAGGGAGAAGACGCAAAACACAAACAGGTGCATTAGCAAGGGCATAAGATTAGGCAACCCACATTCTCTGATCATCTGACTAACTAGGCGTGGTAGTATCCACATCCAGGGCAACTCAAGCCTAGTCTTGTTCTAAAGGAGGGGATATGACTTTGCCATTTTCTTATCCTGATTTTCAGTTCGCATTCTTTAGTCTTTGTATTGTAGCCATGTTCTAACTGTCTTCTAACTAGAGATGGTTGTTGTGATTACACTAGAGCTGCCATTTGCTGCTGGATAGGGTCATTTTAGATATTTGAACTTCCTTATTACTTTGTGTGTTAATTATTTTTATGGAGTTACAGTCTATCTCTCTCCTTCCATCTCCAGTTAAGGAAATCAGGATTTAGTGCATGTTGAGCATACACTAATTGTATTTATAACAAGAGTAGCAGACTTTTCAGTATGTCTAGGGACTGCATCACAAGATACTTTCAAATTCACAACACTCAATACTTTTTCTTCTTCATTTTTATATACATTTAATATCATTAAAGAAAATCAAATTATTATCCATTCAGCGATAGATATTTAAAAGATCTAAATATCAAAAAACGTGTGCGTAATAGGTTTTTAGAAGCAATTAAAAATTTTGGCATCAACAGATATCAGTTTCATCAAAAGTAATCATTTGCCATAATTAGAATGGGTTTGGAGAAAACCTGAAATCTTCCCTTTTTAATTCATCAGAATCTCTCAGAACATTCCAGGTATATGTCAATAGATATAAAAATAAAATAAAAATGTGTGTGAATAGATATAAAAATAAAAGTAACTTCTGAGTCTTTGAAAATATAAAGTTAAAGTAACTAGCTCTATAGTGTTCTTTAGGTATGTCATGGTATTTAAAATAAGCAATTGTAAATGTCTGTGATTTTTACCATCCAATCACATTAACTCACATAAAGTCAGTGACTTGAGTGAGCCTCATAGAGAAAAGTCAAATGAAGGGCCAGCAATGACATTGAACTTGGTCTTCATATAGTTTCTTTCCTCTTGCAATGATATTAGACCTTAGAAAACAAAAACAGGTTATTGGTTTTTCCTCAAGGGCAGGGGAATAGAATAAGAAATATAGAAGAAAACAGGTGAATGTATTTGGTTTCTATAATCCAAATGGGGGGATTTTCTCTTCAGAGAAATTGATAGAAAAGTAGAAGATTCACATTGCAGAGTCTGATTTTTTAAAATGATAAAAAAAAAGAGAGAATACAAAATTGAAACAGTTTTTGACTGTTGTTAAATTGGGATAATGATAGGAGAGTCTGATAAAGTTCCACTATTTTGAAACTTTTTATTGTAGACTTTGGAACAAAATTGTATTAGGTACTTAAATAGGACAAAAAAAAAAAAAAAAAAAAAAAAAAACAGGATAAATATGCTCATCCTTCAAGGTGCTTTAATGAAGAGAGCTTTCACTATAGGTCACCTATAGAGGTGTAAAATTCTATCTGAAAGAAATGCATTTCCTAGTTGTCTCTAAGCAGAGCCTAAGGATGCTGTTTATTTTTAAGAATGTAATGCTAAAATCAGGAAGCATGTATATTCTTTGAGTTAGTGTAAATAAAATTGCTAGTTACTTTTAATGACAAATGATTCTCTCTCCATTAATTCATGTGTTAAAAACAGAAGATAAACAAGTTAATTAGCAACATAAATGTGGACTGTCACTGAGTTGGTATGTCATACACTTCCTGTGTGATTCGGGTATTCTCCTGAACAAAGTTTTAAAGGCTGTATTTTTATTTCTCCAAGGAAATCCATGTTATCCTTAATACACACACAACTTAAAATAATGTCCTTATTAGCAAACTCTTGGTACATTCTCTGTGCACCATATGCCTGCAGGCAGCTGGGATTGTCTAATGCCATCTGGGCTGCCACATCTCAGCGTCTCTCCTCTCTACTCTTTAAGTGACTATGAACTATCTTTTCAAGGCAATGAACTTAGCATCTCACTGTGTGTGCTGCCAGCTGCTCAGCTTCCACACGGGCCTTTTTCCTTATGGAAAGATTATGCATGTGTAAAGCACCATTTATGCCAAGCTTAGAGTAAATATATCCATAGCAAAAAAAAAATCGAGATTCTATAAGTATTGAAGATAAAATAAAATTTAAGAGTAAAAATTCAGAAACTACTTTCAGAAGAGTGCCTCAAAATATTTCATCTACTCTGTAAATTCTTAAATACTTACGTCTTTACCAGCCTCCTTATTTATCAAAATACAAGGCTCAACAATCTGCCAAATATCCCCATTCCCCAAAAAGTAAAACTGGAATTGGCCAAATATACAATCCTTATCTCAATCCAAATTCTACAAGTCACTAAACACTGGCAACTTACATTAATCAAAGAATTGTTATTTTATGATTAAAAAAACAAACAAACAAAAAGAAACAGCCAAAGACAATAAAACAAAACGGTCAGATGTACAGTAAATGAGAATGAATATTCTATTTTTATGATCTCCTGAAGGTATTCTATAGTAGATTAGTTCCATAGATATTAGAAAAAAACTTTAATGCTTGCAACAAGCATTTATCCAAGCAACTGTTGACCATCAAGAATATCCTGCAGCCCTAGTTCCCTCACTGCCTTTAAAAAGCACAGGCTGACAACTATCATTTTTCCACCTTGTTTGAATCACTTAAGGAAACCCATGTTTGAACTTTTGCATTTTTCTTATTATTGCTTTATGTGAAGTTGCCCTCTCCACACGACTAGGGTAAAGCAAGTCTCATTTCTATATCTCTGAATACCTGATACTGTATATCTTTGTTTAGAAGCTATGGCTTCTATTAAATTTAATTACTTACCCCTGTGGCTTTAAATTGAGGGTGGCTATAAAACAAAGACAGCATCTATTAAATTTAATTACTTTCCCCTGCGGCCTGCACAGGACGGGTGGCTTCTATTAAAAACTGCATAGTATAGGTGTGGCTGCAGAGCCAGGGTGCTTTCAGTGAAGATCTAGCATCAGAGGTCATAATTAATCAAGGAGAGAAGTTAGGTTCAGAAATAATCACATGATAATTCCAACTCGGAAATTTATTAAAATACAACTTCTAAAGGAATTTTCATAATTTATACTCTTATGCTTTTCCAAATAAAAATTATAGGTTACATCTGTGTGGATGATGCAGAACATTTTAATGTTCTTTGATGAAGGTAAATATTTTGAAACAGCACAAGCAATTAGATACTGAGCATGGTTCCTTGGTGCTTTAAGCTGATTTTTGTCCCATTTTGATAGTAGCTGAATAAAGAAAATGGCTTACAGATTTAGCTGTGTATATAGTTTGAAAGTAACAACTGAAAAATGATGTTCATAATCTGAATTGCAATGAAACCAATTATCTGTGCTGTGGTTATTCACATGGGAATTCTGCTAAAGGTTTAGTATTTCTTAAAAGAAATTAAAAACAGCTGTAAAAATACCATAAAACAAAAATAGCAGCTGCAAAAGAGATTAACATTCCTAAATTTTATTTGAACCTGATATGTTATTTTTCCAAAAGCAACGTATATTCTGATTTTTAAACCTATATGAAATTTTACCTTTAAAAAAGCAGGACTACTGAATACATGTTTTTGAACCCAACTTTGGTAGTTGCTGGTATTGTACAAATGTCTCTCCTGTTAATGTGTTTCTATTATTGTTAACCCCTTTAAAGTGATCTTCAAATAGCAACTATTATTACAGAATAAACCAAACTTTTTTTTAAGATTCAACAATTTCTGAAGAAACAATTTAAAATCAGTCTCCTCTCTCTCTCTCTCTCTCTCTCTCTCTCTCTCTCTCTCTCTCTCATTACTTAAACTTGTTAACTGTCTTTCACATTGATTCGAGATATACAGCAAGCTTTTAATATTCCACATAGTCCCCACTTTCCAGTCAAGCAAAAAAATATAGATAAAATTCTGCCTGGTATTTGTGATATATGCACACAGATGTAGTAAGACAAAATGCAATTTATAAAGCAGATCCGGAGGTGCTGACAGTATGAAACAGTTAGTATTGCTGTGCTCTGCAAACATATGGCAACAACTTTTTTAAACTTGCGCCAGATGGAGGCCTTTAATCGATCCGGGCTGTTATACCGTATGTTATTTCTCCATTAAAAAGGAGCCCCTACTTTCCAATTTATAAATTAAATAAATTGGTGCATTTTTAAGTGCAAGCAGAGGTTATTTTGTGACATAGATACATTAAGTTTAGGACTTCTTATTTTAAAGAGGTAGCAAAATTACTCAAGATTAAGATTATCTGATGTCTACTTTTATGTTCTCGTAGCTGTTAAGCTGTTCCCTCATTTGTTTGGATTTAGTTGCCAAGTTCCCTTAAAAAAGGGTCATTGGCTATTGACTCTTTTGGATGACTTCTTTTTGTGAAACCAATATTCACAGACAGACTTACAAATTAAATTCTTATATTTACTTTGCATGTGCAAGAGTATAAGAAGAATTCCTTTGTTTTTATAATAAAATATTTCAAACTTCTATAAACAATTTAAAAGTAGTTTTATCAAATGGTACTTCTACTTCTGCACAATTTCTATTTAAATAAGTGTGATGAGATTTTGATTTAAATGTGAAAAGAAATATTGAAGGAACTTTATGAAGTTTTAAAAGATAAATGTAATGTATAATGTAGTCATAACAGAAAAAACATACTTTACTTAATTTAAATGCATTAGTAAAGCTGATTTCAACACATATACATAATTAAAAAAATATGTAAGGAACTGAGAAATAAGAATATAGCATTTTGAAAGGGTTTACAACTACTTTTCTTTTGTTATAAATATTATTTGTAACATGGGTTTAGATTTAAAGTAAACCAAACATGAATGCAGACAAGAGATCAAATGGAAGGAACCTTTCTCTGGAGGAATGCACAGTGCTTTTACAGACCTAGCTTGAGCTTACCAGTGCTTACCATACTCACAGCTTATAACAACTTGAAAAGTGGATGACTGTTGAAACAAAATATCAACCAGGTCTATTCTTTTTGGCATGTTTATTTATAACTGCTTTCTTTTGAAGAAACCAGGAATATGATAATGGTTGCATGCAGACTAAATAGGCTATGTTTTCATGAGCACTAATCTCATGCATGTACTAGAGAGAAAAGCCGTATTTTTCCAATATAATACTACAAGATGAAATGACAGCCTTACCTGATGGCTGATATCTTTTATAGTACAAGTGTGACATATTTTATGCATCACAAAGAATGATCAAAGATGTCTCAAGAGGCCCTCTGTCAGGGAATGTGGCCCCATTAGCCCTGTCTGTCTTTAAATCAGGCAATGACACACCTTTAAAATCAGTCAGGCATGCCTTCGAGAGTGATGGTTATTTTGGATATATTTGTGTGTGATTTAGATTTCTTTTTAGTTGTATAATTTTAGGAATTATGTGCATGTTACACTCAGTGGTAAAATAAAAAGTAGCTAAAATAAACATGGAATTCTATATTTGTAAAAGTGTGTGGCCAACATATATTTCTGCTTAGTTTTATTGCTTTTGTGATAGAGTATAGTTAAAAGAAAAATGCAAAGCAGACACTAACAAAGCTGCTTCCATTTGTTTCCCATTAAGACATATTAATAACATAACTTCAGCATATTTTTCTTACATGGAATATTGTATATTTTTAATAACACTTAAAGGACAATTTGGATTTCTATACAAAATAAATTGAAAAATTGTGGCAATTACTCAATTAATTTAACACACAGCCAACAATCCTATAATATCTGGATATTTTCCAAAAGAGCTATTTTCCAAATACCTTCAAAGCTTTTGATGACAAATTCTAGTTACTCAGATTTATCTGGGTAATTAAATTATCTTCTATTTGGAGTTTGTATCTGTGCATAGCCAAAGGCCTAGTAATGACACATTTGCTTAATTTTAAATTACCATACTAACTTTCATAGAATGCTTTACAAAGGGAGCATATTCTTAAACCAACTACTAAGCAAATTCTCATGTTCTTGTCAAGGACTTTTGCTAATAACAGGCCACACATTGCCAAAATCAGCAACTTTAATTTTTGTTACAGTGATAGAAATAGTTTTTAAAGTTATATAACAAAAGCACCATGAGAGTGTGAGTATTTCCATTTGGACTTTTTAATTTTCTTCTATTATTCATTTTTGTGTGGTGTATACACATATCTGTACATGTGCCCAAAAGTGTGCAGGCTCTTGTGTGTGTCAGTGCTCATATGTGGTATCCCAGTGTTGATGTAACCCTTTCTCAACTGATTTTCTTTATACTTTTGAGGTAGAGTCTATCAGTAAAATTCAACACTGTTATGTGCAATCTGAATAACTAGCTTACCCTAGAGATTCTCTGTCCCTCCCTCTGAACCTGCAATTACAGGAGAGGCATCATACTCACAAACTGGTCACTTGAGACCTGGATGTCCAACTCTGGTCTTCTTGCTTGTGTAATAAACAGTTTAGTTGTGTCATCTTCCTCAAAGCAAACTTTATTCTCTCTCTCTCTCTCTCTCTCTCTCTCTCTCTCTCTCTCTCTCTCTCAGAGTTTCTTTCTATTTTAGATATTTATTAGTCATAATAACAGAATATTAAAGGTTTTTATCTTTTGATTGCTTTTATAAATGTTGGTGTATTATACAACCAGAGGTTCCAGATAGTTAAAAGGGTAAGATTATATTAACAGTGACAAAGAAGACTGCAGATTTTTATTGACAAGCTATTCACAGGAGAATGCATGCAGCACACCATTTATAAATTTTTTAAAATGTACAAGTTACGTCTTTTTGTTGTCTTAAAATACATACATGTGTAACAGAATCTAAAGGAAACATGAAAATAATGAACAATAAATTAAAGTTATTGACTCACACCAAGGGAAGACTATGAAGGAGAAGGCATTATGCTAGCTGTAAAAGTAATTTTTATTCACCAGATGTAATGATCAACTCAGAGGCTCACTGTTGAATAAGCTTACCTTTTCTAGATTTTTTTCTGAACTCTGGCTGGCTGGTTTAACTCAGCTATTTTGGCTCAAACTCCTTTCTCAGAAGAATGATTCAAACTGGCATCTAATCTGGCTCCTTCTTATTCTCTGTCTTCACTTGTGAACTGTCTCTGAAAAAGTGCCTTGTTTAAACTGCCTACTGCTAAACAGAATTCAAGCAAAGGAAATTTCTTTGCTTGAACTCAACTGAACTGCACTCACTGAACTGTCCTCCACTGCTGAGTCACTTTGAGCTGCTATTAAATAGCTTCTCTGTACTGATTGTTCTCCTGGGAGTTGAGCATATCCCATCTCTGACTCATTTTGTCATATCTTTCTTGGATTCATCACTTTGTCTGCCCCTCATTTACATATCACTTTAAAACATGGCTACTTCATTCTACGAAATACCTTCATTGTTTGGAATTAAAAATGTGTTTGTACTCCAGCCAGATTGAAAAAAAAAATGTGGCATGTCTTCATTCCAGCTGGAGCACATAGATCCAGAAGGTATTTGGATGTCATCCCTTGCCAGAGCAGCCATATTGCTGAATTAAAATTTATCTATCCTAGGAGCTCTAGTCATGTTTTAAGTTGAAGGAGCAGTCACCATTTTTACTGTTATTTTTAAAAATAATTTTGAAACAAACAATGAAATTAATATGTTTTTGTATCACACACATGTGAATTAATATATCAAATATTAGGATTGTTTATGTTTTAGTAGAGGAAGTATATATTAATGCTAAATTTTTATTTGTAACTGAATATTTTAAAATTATTTTTATAGAGTGAAAGGGCAGGACAAAATTGAGAGAATATAATTAAAATATAATATATGATGTGGGCAACAGCAAGAGCTCTATAGAGGTCTGATAGCTGGTATTGAATAACCTCTGGAAGAAGCAAGATAGAGCACTACTCAATTTTAATTCCAAAATTTCTGTATTGAGATTGGGAGGCAGAGCTAGGAAAATTGCCCAGAAGATTGCAAGGCCAGCTAGCTTGGAATGGAGTACAGCAGTAGTAGCAAGAGGGGAACACAATGCCTAACATAACTAGAAAGAGAGACTAACTCTGCAAAGTAGTACTCAGATCTACACACAAAGACATATACACACATACACACACATGAGAGAGAGAGAAAGAGAGGAAATTAAAAATTATATATTTGCATGAATATACATTTGTGTAATATAATGCACTATGTAATAAATATGCACATAAAAATTTAAAATTATGAGTTGCTTTAAGTATTTAAATTAACATATTATACATGGAGATACATCTGAATATTAATTATATTGGCTTGATCAGTGTATGTTACATAACGCACAGTGTGTTGAATAAATCTTACATGCAATGTTTTTCAAAGTCATCTAACATGATTACATAATAACTAAGTGACTGGCAAGAGGTGTTAAATTCATTTAATAGTTTTTCAGCCTTAAATATTACAGATGACATTTCAGAGATTGTCTTTGTTTCCTAATATTTGATATACCTAATTTCTAGCCTATTTTTATTTTGGTTTACTTTCAGTACTAGGTCTTATTTATACTTTCTTCTTTTTTGACTCCTTAACCATGAAATATACATTCATTATTGTAAAAGATCATCTGTGACATATCCCTACTTTTCTGAGAATTAACATATTCTTAGGTTGCTATTATGTGTATGGGTCGCAGTGCACATGAGTCCTATATTGGGATCAGTGCCCATGAGTTCAGTACTGTGGGCAGTGCACATCACTGCAGTATTAGGTGCAGTGGACATGTGTGTCGTATTGGGGTAGTGCACATGAGTACAGTATTGGAGCAGTGCACATGAGTACTTTATTGAGGACAGAGCACATCAGTGGAACATTAGAGGAAGTGCACATCAGTGCAGTGCTTGCAGAGGTCAGAAGAGCATGTTGAATTTCTGAATTTGGAGCTACAGGCAGTTGTGTGCAGAAGGAAGTTGGTGCTGGGAACTGAACTTTGTCTCTCAGGATAAACACTAAGTGCTTTTTACCACTGTGTTATCTCCTCTGCCTCAGTATAGCAGTATTTACAGTGTACCAAAAATGCTTTGAGAACTAATATATGTAAGAGATGTGAGATGACCATTCAGATTGAGCAGTAATAAAATGCCACCTCACACATGTAGAAAATATTACTTTTATATGGGACAAATGACATATGTGATAGCAATATGTTGCATTGTTCTACTGGACATTCAATTACAGTGAAATGTAAAAGATTAAAAATAATTATGAAATTTCCTCTTTTAAGAAAAGTATTTTCATAACTAATTTTTCACCATTTTATATCTGTTTAGTTCAAAGAAAATTTTAAATATCATCATTACAAAACAGCTTCTAGTGAACAAATTTTAAGAAATAATTACTCATGTGGAGAAGCCAAGAGGATGGATTACTTCTAAGGTCTTCTTCATTAGCCCAGAAATGTGAAGTATATTTACTGTTTCTGTTGTTCATGTATGTGCAATTTCAATGTTGGAAAATGGAAATTTGATAAAAGTATTATAATATCTTTTCAACTCTGGTGTCATCTAGGCTTACATCTGGATTTCACACAACCTTCAATATGAGAAATGATACATTTGTCTCACCAATACATTAAATCTCATATTCTATGCATTCTTTTGCATAACACAGAATACTTTAAGTATTTATTTATTTATTTATTTATTTATTTATTTAGTGTGTGGGGGGGTGTTTTGGCTGCTTATATCTGTGTCCCACATGCGTGTTTGGTACCCGAGACCAGAATAGAGTGTCAATCACATGGTATTAGAATTACAGATGGTTGGAAGAGGTTGGGAATTAAACAGGGCATCTTGAAAGAAGAATCCTTCCTCTTATCTGTTGAGACATCTTTGCAGCCCCACAGATCACAGAGTATTTTAATATATATTTTTTCAGGTCATACATTCAACAACTTGTAAAATAGGTTTCATTATACTTTTACAGTATGATCATGAACCTGACCCAGTGAGTCACTTCCTTTGAATGTCTTGAAAATGTGGCCAACTGGAAAACAGAAACCACTTTTCTTTCCAATGCAATATCTTTGCACTGTCTTGCCTTTTATAGGATTACCTCAATAGCCTTGAAAAGTAATAATTCTTTTTCTGAGTGGCAAGTTGCTCATTACAGTGTAAGTTGGCCTACACCGTGAAGAGACTTCTTTGCAATAAAATGATGTAATAGTTAAGAATAACTTACAGTGAGTGAGCTGAATATGTTTTCCTGTGGTACAAAGCCATTTCTCTGCCCTGGAGTCGCATCATGATCTCATTAGGGTAGGGATCTCGGCAACTGGTGTCTCTATGGTAAAAACAAAGATTGAAACATAGTAGGTTTAATAAGCATTTATAGATAACAGTATTTTAGATATTTGTGAAATACATGTACAAGTACATGTATTTGTGAAACATATGTACAAGTGGTTTTGTTATACATATGTGTATGTGCTTGTTCATTCATGTTTGTGTGTGCATGTGTATACATGCCATTGTTTAAGTATTTATAGGTAAAAGTCAGAGGGAGGTCTACAACAAATCATTACTTTGCTTTTTATGAGACAGGGTCTCTCAAAGCAC
Source organism: Rhabdomys pumilio (assembly GCA_030674055.1). Classification (NCBI taxonomy): domain Eukaryota; kingdom Metazoa; phylum Chordata; class Mammalia; order Rodentia; family Muridae; genus Rhabdomys; species Rhabdomys pumilio. The sequence continues at coordinate 66,810,473 of JANHMN010000012.1, forward strand.
CTGGAGACCACTGTTTGAGTTAGACTGGCTGAGCAGAAAGCCTACAGGTCCTTCTGTCTCTGCCTCAGGAGCTTTAGGATTACGAGTTTATTTGTCAGCACGTACCCTAATGTGTTTCCTGGGATATGAACTCAGGTCCTCAGTTTGTTCAATCAATACTGGAACAACTGACTTATCTTTGCAGTTTTTGTTTCATATTTTCAAGTGTTCTTTGTCCAAAACTGTCCTGGTCTGTGCTGCACCACGCTGCCCAGCCAGGTGCTCCTGTCCAAGGGGATCAGTCAACAAGGTCTAGCAAGAGAAAAAGTGGGGAAGGAGGAACAAGAGATGTGAAGAATGGAGAGAAGACAGAGTCTGATCAAGTCACATTTATTGAAAGGAAATCATGGGTATATATAAGCACAAGCAGGAAAATGCAGCTGAAGATACTACCACATGTGCCTTGTAGCTGGGGCACTAAACAACAAAACAGGATATGTGAGAAAAACAAGATGTTTATCAGAGTGTGCTCAGCTGTTGTGGGCTGTTGAAAACAAGTCTCTTGTCAAGGTATATGGTCTGAGTTGGTTTCAAAGAGGATAGCCCCTTTCTGCTAGGACTTTGGCTCCCAACACAAAACCTGGTATAATGTGAAAAAAATATTTTCTCTTTAATAGATGCTATTCTTCTGCCATTTGATTCTAAACTGAAATGTCCTGTTTGTAAATATTTCACTTTCATTTGGAGAAGCACAAACACATAGAGGGAAAACAGTTAGAGAAAAGTGAATTTCAAAGTTATGAAATAAAACCATAGCTAATAAGTCTGTTTTCAGATATTTAATGCCTTTGGAACTTTAAGACTGCATTACACATTTTAGAAGTCTCACAAAAAATATTTCTAATATAAAAAGCATTTTATATAATTTATAAACTCTAAAATATGCAAAAAGAAATGCTTTATTCATTTTTAGTTTCAAATAAATCCATTCAAAATTAATATCTACTTTTATTTTTTTCTCATAAAGCAATAATTATTTTGTGTTACAATATCATAAAACAAAGCTGCAATCACTTCTCCATTGCTGGTGGAATTGCAAGCTGGTAAAACACTCTGGGAATCAATCTGGCGCTTCCTCAGAAAATTGGACATAGCATTACCTAAGGACCCAGCTATACCACTCCTGGGCATATACCCAGAAGTTGCTAAAACATATAACAAGAACATAAGCTCCACTATGTTCATAGTAGCCTTATTTATCATAACCAGAACCTGGAAAGAACCCAGATGTCCTTCAACAGAGGAATGGATACAGAAAATGTGATACATGTACACAGTGAAATATTACTCAGCTATTAAAAACAATGAATTCATGAAATTTTTAGGCAAATGGATAGAACTAGAAAATATCTTCCTGGGTATGGTAACCCAATCACAAAAGAACACACATGGTATTCACTCACTGATAGGTGGATATTAGCCCAAAAGCTCATAATACCCAAGATAGAACTTACAGATCACATGAAGAAGGAAGACCAAAGTGTGGGTGCTTCTGTCCTTCTTAGAAGGAGTAACAAAATATTCTCCTGAGAACAAATATGGAGACAAAGTGTGGGTCAGAAACTGAAGGAGGGGCAATCAGGAAATGACATATCCACCTGGGTATCCATCTCATGTACAGTCACCAATGTCAGATACCAATGTGCACGCCAGGAAAGGCATGCTGACAGGAGCCTGATATAGCTGTCTTCTTAGAGGTCTGCCAGAGCCTGACATACAGAGGCTGATGCTCACAGCTAAACATTGAACTGATCATGGGGTTTCCAATGGAGGAGTTAGAGAGAATACTGAAGGATCTGAAAGGGTGTGTGACCCCATGAGGAGAGCAACAATACCAACCAACCAAAACTCCCAGGGTCTAAACCACCAGCCTGGGAGCACAGGGAGGGACCCATGGCTCCAGGTGTATATATAGGGGAGGATGGCTTTTGTCCGGCATAGGTTGGAGAGGTGGGAATGGGTGGGTGGGGTGTACATCTTCATAGAAACAGGGGGAGAGGGATGGGATAGGGAGTTTCTTAGGGTGGGGGAGTAAGGGGATAACATCTGAAATGTAAATAAAATATCCCAAACAAAAAATCAGTAAATAGAGTAAACTAGAAAACTGAAAATATTTTGTAAAATTTTAAAAACTGTTTAACATACAGGTTTGCTGTAAATTTTAAGTAGTGTCAAATTTCAAAATTAGCAATTCTGACAAAATAATATTTATTCTACACAGGCAAGCTGGAAGCTAACTGCAGACCTTCATCACTTCTTTAGTTGCTCCAAAGTCAATGCCCAAGTCTTTTTCGTTTTTTTAAATGTATTCATTGAAAATTGATTCTTCTCTCATGCAATACATTCCAATCACAGTTTTCCCTCCTTCTAATCCTCCCTCACCTCGCCTCTACCCCAATCCACTCTCCCTGTTTCTTTCAAAATCAGGCCTCCAAGACAACAAAAAGATGAGAAGCAAACAAGACAATACAAGGTACAATTAAGGATGTGGGTCTTTGTACCTGTTCCCATCTGCTGCTGGGAGAAACATTTCTGGTGACAACTAGACTAGACAAGGTACCAATCTATGAGTATAGTAGAGCATTAGGTATCATGTCATTGATAATGTCTTCTTTATGACCAGTCCAGATAGAAGTGGGTGATGGGTGGGGGCACATCCTCATAGAAACAGGAGGAGGGGGGATGGAATAGGGAGTTTCTGGGTAGGGGAAAATGGAAAAAGGAAGAAGTAACATCTGAAATGTAAATAAAATATCCAGTGAAAAATTAAAAGTACTGATCATTGAGATTTATATATTTCTAAATATAACTTTTTGGATATTTAATGTTTTTTGTATTTCTGGTTTTGGAGCTATTTGTCACTTGGACAACCAAGTTTTGTGTTCTTTCCCTTGCAATACAATCAACCTCCAGATTCTCCTTGATTGTTTATAGTTCTTTGTTGAGGGCTGAGGCCTTGAGGCCTTTTCCCATCTAGTTTGACATGTTTATTTGTATTGTCTGTTAAATATTTAGCTCATGTTTGGGCAGTTGCATTGGTGTAGGTTTTGATATGACTAGAAGAGACAATCTCATAGACAATCTTTCTGATTCTCTAGGTTCTACAATATTTCACACACCCACCCCTCTGTAATGTTCCTGAAGCCTTAGATGTGAGACTGTTTTGTTGACATATCACATGTATCTATTGGGACTAGGCTCCATACCTCTGTATTTTGATTGGTTGTGGTTTTCTGTAATGACTTTGCAAAAGAAGTTCCCTAAGAGAGAGTATAAGGCCAAATCTTTATAGCTTTCTGTTAGGAATTATACTGGTTTAGTAAATGAGTTTTTGTAGATTCTCCCCCAATAACCATTTCTTCCCTAACACTGACTGGCTAACTTGCTTTCCAGAAACAGGAATGTTTTCCTTCTTTTTATATGTTTTAAATTCATCAAGAGAGCTACTCAGTACTGCTTAGGTATATGTGCCATGACTACATTCCTAGGGTTGTTATACTGTACGCATTGTTGATACGATTCATAGGAGTCATAGTTCAGTATTCCTGTTGGTTGCCACCTTCATCTGGAAGCTGGCATGTGTCTTCTGACATGAATCATGAAAGTCCAGCCTAAGGGAGGTAAATTTGTGTAATTCCAGATTAGAGGACCCTGTTTCTTAAGTATATGTTATCTTCAGCAAGAGTGACTGATCTTTTACTTTTGGCTGATCAAAAGCAGCAAGAAAAGGCTCTATGTTCTGGAAATCTCTTGGAGAGCCCTAACAGTTCAACATACGGCTTCTCATATCTGGAATGAGGTTTTTGTTACATAAACTCTAGTTTATGGAAATAGCACCAGCTTTCCTTAACAAAAGAGTTAATAAAAACTATGTGTAAGTACATATTTGAAATTACATGTATTATCTTTTTGTTAGGTAAGTAGTTAAGAGTATGGTTTTTCTGGCTGTTCAGATATCCATATTTTTTTAACCTACTTTCCTCCTGTATTTAACTGCCTTCACTGTTTCTAAGAAGCCTTCTCTTCCTCATCTTATCAGATCATTTATATCCTGCTAGTCCCCTTACTCTCCTCTCACCTTTTGTATTTAGACTCAAGCATATAATTAGAGTTATTTTGGTGACTATTTTTTAATAATATAATTTAAGTTACCCTGTTTATGGTATTCGGATAATATCAAATATTTTATTCCTCTCTGTCACTCACATAGACTTTCTGTTTTGCTCTCCCTGTCTCTGTCTCTCCTCGTGTGTGTGTGTGTGTGTGTGTGTGTGTGTGTGTGTGTGTGTGTGTGTATGTGTGTATCCATGTATATGCCCCTATGTGTATTTTGCTGGTATGTATGTCTGGACCACATGTCTTCATAATGTCAGCAAAGGCCATCAGAGGGTGCTGGACCTGAGATCAGTAATTACAGACAGTTGTCAATCCCATGTGTGTACCTGGAATACAAAATGGTTCTTCTGACAGAATTGTGAGTGCTCTTAACTCCTGATCATTTTTTATTTCATTTTCAAAGTACAGTATTTCAACATAGACGCTTTATTAGTCAGGATTCTCTAGAGTCACAGAACTTATAAAATGTCTCTATATATTAAGGGAATTTGTTGTGATGACTTACAGTCTGTAGTCCAACTACCCCAATAACAGTCAGCTGTGAATGGGAAGTCCAAAGATCTAGTAGTTGGTTAGTCCCACAAGCTCACTGTTTCAACTGGTCTTCTGTAGAAGAAGATGACAACAGACGTGCTGGCAAGTAAATACAATCAGGTGAAGAAGAGCAGGTCTTTCTTCTTCCAATGTCTTTATGTAAGTTTCCAGCAGAAAGTGTAGCACAGATTAAAGGTTATCTGCCGTTACCATGCCAGTATCTGGTACTAGTTTTGTCTCAGTCTTATCTTGAATTTGGAGATCTCTTTGGCTTTATCTCCTGGGATTAAAGGTGTGTACCATCATGCCTGGATCTAAATTTAGCTGGGTAGGATCTTGCTCCAAAGTCCCACTACCTAATTTGCTATCTCCTTGAACACAGAATTCAGCTCCATTTCACTTCCTGGTGCCCCTTTAATAGTACTCAAACCACATATTTTATATTTTTCCTTTCTCAGCTTGCTACACTTATTTAATATCCTCTTCATGAGATGTAAAAGAACAAAACCTATGATTGGTGTTTCTGAGAGTTCCTTTGTCAATGAAATAAATTTTCATCTCTTTACCTTAGCCTCAGACAAACTCTTCAGACAAAGGCAAAAAAATAGCCACATTCTTTATCAAAATACTACAACAGTCTATAGGCCACATATTGAAATTCTCTACTCACACCTCTTGGGCCAGATCTGCACAATCAAATCACACTCAGTAACAAAGTCTTCCATATTCCTACTTGAATAGCCCATTAAGTACCATTTAAAGCATTCTACTGTTTTCCAAATCCAAATCCCCCAAAATCCACATTCTTCCAAACAAAAGCATGGTCAGGCCTATCACAGCAATACCCTAGTCCCTGGAACCAACTTATGTCTTTGTTAGGGTTTTTATGACCAAAGCAACTCTAATGAGGACAACATTTAATTGGGGCTGGCTTACAGGTTCATCAAGGTGGGAACATGGCAGCATCCAGGCAGGCATGGTTCAAGAGGAGCTGAGAGTTCTACATCTTCATCTGAAGGCTGCTAGCAGAATACTCCCTTCCAGGCAGCTAAGGCTATTAAAACCCACACCCACAGTGACACACCTACTCAAAACAAAGCCACATCTCTTAGTAGTGCCACTCCTTGGCCCAAGCATATACAAACCATCACATTGACTGACACCAAAAGTAAATACCTTTATTTAATTTTTAGGAAATCCAGATAAATACAATTTTATGTAAACTGTTTTTAAGAGTTCAAAATATTACATCTGTGCTATAGAATATTAGTCTCATCTCAATTATAGAACCAGCATTTAGAAGAAACAGAAAATTCTGAAAATTGTTTTATAGCTGTTAAGCTATAAACATTGTTATAAATATTGATTTAAAATATATCACTAATAAAACATCAAATTCCCTGTGCTTAAAATCATTAAGAGGCAAGAATAGAAAAATGAATATTAAGAATAATAAGAAAAATGATGTCTAAATATTAGAAGTAGTTCTTGAAACAGGCTCGAACACTTAAATCAAGACTTCAATATAAAAGTCTTCTGGTAGGGAACACGCAGAACTTAAGCTCTGCTCTTTTGAACTTTCTCTGTGTTTAGATGAGGTGAAATAAGAAATGGAGACAATAAGCCAGATAATTTGACCAAATCAAGCAACTAAAGAAGCAGAATGTGCTGAAATCGCCATAAATCTTAGACGAAAATGTTCATGATTAAAAGCAGAATGCTCACTTTGAGCAAATAAAACAACCCTTATGGAAACATGGGAAAGATGTTAACAACAACAACAACAACAACAACAACAAAGAACAAACTCATTTTGTAAACTGTCCTCAAGTTCCTGTACCGGGTGAACATTTAAAAACAATGAAAACTATTTTTTATTTTTATTTTATTTTATTTTTTACATACAGTGGTTTAAGGTGCTGGTCAGCACTGTGGCGTTTTCTGCATTTCTGATGTGTTGTTCCCTTCTGACTCCTCTTTAGAAGCCTTACATGGACACGCAGATGAGAAGGAGCATGTATCATTAATTTAAAATTTAGTGCAAACTAAAGAATTGCATTTGCCAAGAAGATGTATTTTCCTAGTGACATGCAGATATCATTAAACAACTAGAAGGCGAAACAAGAGCCAGGTCTGACAAACACAGTGGCTAAGAGGCTTTGAGGCACAGGCTTCCCTTAGCACAGGACATAAATATAACAGTCTCATGCCTCCTGAATACATGATGAAGATGAAAATGCAGAAAACCAGAAGTAACAGGATTAAAATTTATATTTAGCACCTACGTTTTACAATGTTATTGTAAACAGAGATGATAAATCTTTGATTCCTAGTGAGACTCTTAGAGAGCCTAGTGGAGGATTTCAGAGTGTTGAAACTTACATCTTTGGTGAATGTGGAAGCAAATTTGCAACTATGTATGATACTAAAATTCATAACAGTGGAATACACAGACTTTGATGTTTGTCAACTTAAAAATGGATAATATATGCCACTTATTGTTTACTATTTGATGATATTGAAAAGGAGACCTTTATAATTTTTGTTTTATTATTGTTTTGATTTTCACAATTGACTCAAGTAACTATTCGAAAATATAATTAATTTTCAAAAAGCAGAAAATAGTGAACAGTTGATCCCATTTATTTTTCTGTGTTAGGTAAAGTAACATTTTGCTTAATCATTTTCAGCTGTGCAGGAGGAGCAGGACCCTGCACATACAAATGTTGTGGCTGTATTTTTTACTCAGTATTTTTTTCTTTTATCCTATGAAGAGCTGGAGACAGCCCCTGACCTAATAAGGAATTTATGAATCTTTCATTTAGTATTGATCATTTCTTAAACCAGGATAAGCTGCTTTGAAAATAAAAACCTGTAAAATTAGTGACAATCTGTTTCTTTGATAAACACTAACACCCACAAGCATATGTTTTGGGTTTTGCCAAAAGAACTACTATTTGGCACCTTGTACCAGGTATGTGCTCTGATACAGAACACAACATGTTTGAATTCAACTATAATGAAACCACTTCCCAGATTTACTCCTTCATAAGTTTCCAATGGTAAGAGTAAAAACTCTTGTACATATGTTTAAATGAATACACTTGCAGTTGCTTAAATTCAGAAAATTTAAGTGGCTCTTTTATTTTATTGAAAGCAGCATGTTGTTTGAAAACCTTTCTACATGTTTACTTCTTTTTGAGATCAAAATAAAATTATGTCATTTCCCCATTTCCATTATTCCCTTCTAACCTCCAATAAATCTCCCACTCTCACTCAATATATAGGCCAAAATTTCTTTAATTGTTGTTATGTATATGTATGTATGTGTATGTGTCCATGTATGTGTATGATGTGTGTCTACATATATTTCTAAATAAATAAATACAACCTCAGTCTTTCATACAATGTTACTTGTATATATATATGTATTACCAGCCGGACAATTGGTATTAAATAACCTTTTGGTGTATTGTTCCCTGGGAATGACCATTTCTACTGCTATCAGAATTCCTTAGTTGCCTGTAGTTCCTTTTATAAGCTTGTGGCCTCTAAAGCTTTTCCTCTTCCATGTTGGCATTTTTTTTTTTCAACTCAGCATGTTTATTGTGCTAGTCTTTGGAATCTTTACTATTTCCGGTGCTAATAAGTCTTTTTGTTTGCTTGTTTGTTTTAGTTTTTAAAGAGACTTCTGTGAAATCAGCATTGTCCCCTCAATTTCATTATAGTAGAGATTTCCTAGAAATTCAAAGTATTCTGAATGAAATACCAGGTGGGAGATGCAGATGCATAGCTCTGCTCTCAGTAACAGTTCCTAAGAATTAACAACAGAGATGCCTCTGCAGAGGAAAGAAACAAAGTCCAAACCAGTTATCATTTTACATCTTAGCAGAAAATAATTAAAAAATATTTTTAAAAATGATGTATATCCTACCTTTAATAACTCTAGGTAAAAATGACACCACATCATTTTTACGAGTCTGTGAACAGTGAAATGGACAGCCCTAAAGCTGTTGTTCTGAATCTGCAGTCTAAGGCAAAGCAATAATTGATAAAGCCTCTGATGTGTCATAGGAATAAGTAGAAATACAAGATACTGAAAACATATAAGGCTTGCAACTCACCAGTGTTTTATTAGTTGTTCAAAATCCAGAATTTTATAAAGCTCACGTTATCTCCATCCTCAGATAGGAGAGCAATGTAGTTGATCCTGTTTGAGGTCTTATTACAGAGATGTCAGTTTTATTCAGAAACAAACATATTTTTATTCATACATTAGTGCTCATAGTGATCAATGATAGCATATATAGCACACTGGAATTTGATTTTGATCAGGAGCAAAGCAATTATTCAAAAAAACTGAACACAAAAGCAAAGTTGGAAAAGAAAGAAAAAGAATTATAGGTTTCATACAGGAAAGGTAATTTTAATATAGACGAGATTGGTCCCAAGTTCTGCCATTTGGATTGATAGATTATCTAGCAGAACTATCATTTCAATGATCTCAATGACAGTGAAGCACTGGGTAGTTGGTACAGTGTTATAAATTAAATTTACTACAAATGTTATTACACAGACTATGGAAAGTGATCTATTATTTGTGTATGTGAAAGTTAAGATAGAGAAAAATTTAAGATTCTTTGACAAAAAATAACAGAAATGATCTATAGGATCTGACTATATTGCCAGTTGTCAAAGATTTCACTTTAGCTATTATTTCTTCATTGGTATCATTGAATTATTGTGACATGATTCCACTTGTGTAGAAAATATATTAGTCAGCCTGAGCGTTACCCTTAGAAGGTTGGAGCTTTGTAGTATTTCTCAGGGTTACAATGCTGGTTGAGAATGATTTTTAAAAGAATTGTATTAGTTTTATTTATTTTAGTTAATACAAAAGCTTGTAGCATAATATATATGCATATTGAAAATTCCTACACTGACAATAAGAAACATAATGAAAGCATAAGGTGCATGTCATATAAAGCATACCTATTGTAACTTGCATATATATACATATATACATATATACATATATACACATATACACATATACACATATACACATATACACATATACATATATACACATATACACATATACATATATACATATATACATATATACATATATACACATATACACATATACACATATACACACATACACATATACATATATACATATATACATATATACATATATACATACATACATATATACATATATACATACATACATATATACATACATACATATATACATACATACATACATACATATATACATATATACATATATACATATATACATATATACATA
>JANHMN010000012.1:66820494-66838845 GCA_030674055.1 Rhabdomys pumilio
ACATATATACATATATACATATATACATATATACATATATACATATAATGTATATATATATACATTTAAAATATTTTATTTATATCTAAAATATACATGTAACATTGTTAAATACAGGTTCACACTAACGTATAACATCTTGCTTAAATATCTTTATGTAAAGCTGAAATCAACATATCTTTCTTAGATATATTGTTCATTGGTAGAAATCATACTGTTTAACTATTGCTAATTATATCATTGTATAGTTTCTCTTTTTTATATGTTTAGTTTCAACATATTATCTGAATCTATCATTTTAGTTTCATATTCACCATTTTTTTGCATATATTCCCAGTAATTGAAATAAGAATGACTCTCATAGACTTCTATATTTACATGTTTATTCATCAGATTTGGGCACTACCTGAGAAGGATTAAGACACATGGGTTTGTTGGCATAGGCATGCCCTTGTTAAAGGAAGCATTTTTTTTCCTGATGGTGGATGTTGAAGATTTAAAAGTGAAGCTAGACCCAGTGGCTCTCACTTCCTTCCACTGGAAGATCTAGATGTAGAACTCTCAGCTACTTCCCTAGCTAGCACTGTGTCTGCCCGAATGCCACCATGCTCCCTGCCATGATGATAACCAATAAACCTTGATTGCTTTCACTGAGTTGGAAAGACAGGTCCAATATTACTGACACTATTTCTTATAAGAAATATTGCATTTTATGCCTGCGTTTTATGGCTGAAATACCCATGCATTTATCCCACTGTTTCCTGAGCCTTGGGGCAATGAGTTCCACAAACTTCTTACTCCTACCACAATATCATCTGTAACAGCTGTCCTCTCGTTCCCCGTGATGGAATGGATCACAAAGTATAAGCCTTTCTCTACAAAGTATAAGCCATTCTCACAAAAAAAAAAAAAAAAAAAAAAAAACCTTGTCTTTTGTGGGTACTGTATCATGATAGAAGAAAAGATATTAGGAACCAAACAATAATATATTCTAATGTTGTCTTAAAGTTCAGGGTTTCTATTCCTGAACAAAACATCATGTCCAAGAAGCAAGTTGGAAAGGAAAGGGTTTATTCACATACACTTTCCTCATTGCTGTTGACCACCAAAGGAAGTCAGGACTGGAACTCAAGCCAGTCAGGAATCAGGAGCTGATACAAAGGCCATGAAGGGATCTTACTTACTGGCTTGCTTCCTCTGGCTTGCTCAGCTTGCTTTCTTATAGAACCCAAGACTACCAGTCCAGGGATGGTACAACTCACAAGGTGCTCTCTGTCCTTGATCACTAATTAAGAAAAGGCCTTACAGCTGAATCTCATGGAGGCATTTCCTCAATTGAAGCTCATTTCTCTGTGATAACTCTAGCTTGTGTCAAGTTGACACAAAACCAGCCAGAACAAATGTATACAGTGTGCTTTCAATATACCTTGATAATCTTTGGATTATCTATTTTATTATTTGTTTTAACTATTGTATTGCCTGTATTGGGGATAATATTATTGCTCTCATCATCAAATGACATACAGAAATCAAGAATGGTATTACAGTGTAACCAAAAAAGCTAATTTTGAAGTATCAAATTTAGAGTAGCAAAAAGCTGAAGAATTAGATTCATTATTTGTATCTCAAGTTCCTCGACAGATTAACATCATTTTAATAATTAAATTTCAGGCTTTATACAGGATATGGAGACACTGTACTATCTGAGCATGTTTTAAGCCTTCACATTATACCATTTTAAAATCTTTTCTATATAGCTCTTTCTCAGAACTTCCAATGTTTGTTCAATAAATATACTGAAAGAATGTCACACTTGCTTATTTAGGTTAGCATTCTAAGAGGATGCTGCACTTACACTCCATGGCAGACTTCATACCACAGAATTTTCTAGATAAATCATAGAAATCTGTGGTGATAGGTTATATAACTTGAGGATTCCTTTTAATATTGTGATGTATTTCCAGATGCAAGATGGGTTTAAAATACTTTTTAACATGTTGCATTGTATACACTTATAGTTCTAAAAAATATTGGGTGGTTTTGAAAGAGATCAGTGGGAGATTTTCAGAACAATCTAAGCCTTAACATGTCTATTGAAGAAGTCATTGTTTATATGTAGCCCTTTCTAAGACAGTGTTTCACAGAAGATGTCCGGTTATTATGGCTCTTACAAGCTTTCTGTCCCTCTTCCAGGTTGTCCCCTGAATTATTGCCCAAGGAACTATGGTATAGATATATCCATTGGAGTGGGCTTTCCATAAGCACCCTTAACCAAAGTACTACAGAAAACTAATGACTTCTGGGGGAAGAATAAATAACCTTTTCCATTGATGAGCAATATTATTGTTTGTCCAATATAGAGTGGTCAGCTGTAACATCATAAACTCACAAACAACAAAACACACACTATGCATACACACACATCACATATATGTGCAGGTAACAATATTAATCAAAGAACAATAGGTTATCTACTTGAAAGTGTGTGCTTGGTTACATCAAAGAGTGGCTAGGATGAAATGGATTAAAAAAATGAAGAGATGCAATGTGAAGTAAATCCATTTTCATTAAAACATATTTAAATAAACACTAATACAAAAACATAAACAATAAAAATACAAGTGAAAAGATTTCATACGATTTGTAAGAACATATATAAAATTACCCTGAATACATACACATATCAATGTGCATATATAGAGATCAGATAATAGATAGATGATAGATCAATATGTGCATAACTTGCATGTGTGTGCACATGCGCTCACTCACACATGTACACACTGTGCTATTAAAGAATATATCTCCTTTCTCTGTTAATAGGGCAATTTTCTATTAATTTGCTGATAACAGAACTTCAAAAATATCCTAGTAAAGTAAATAAGACTAGAAAGTATGCTTCCTTACTGCTATCTTACCTCTAAGTATATATTTGAATATAGGATAAGCTCCAAGATTAAAAAAAAAGAATAAATTTTCTGAAATTCAGAAGCCGGAGCAAATAGAAAATCCCAGAAAAACATAAGTATAGTGGGATATTTTCATAGTACATTTATATAAAATTCAGTGATTGGGCTGTATGAGAGGTAGGCAGAGTGAGGTCTCTTGTTGGGAGAAGCAAACATGGGACACAGACAGAGGACAAATCTGACTCCCTGAAAGAGACTTCACAGTTTTGTTGACATGTCAGAGTGCCTGCAGGAGAGACTGGATCTAAGACAAGGATGAGTCAATGAGCAGGACTGGACTTTGTCCATGTCTGCTTACTTGTGCATAACTCATCTAGTGCCCTCTACTTAAACCTAAGCCTCATGTTAGGACTTCAAAGATGGATTTGGGGTTACTGGGCACCCTTTTCCTCTTATTAATGTAACCACAGAAAGTAAATAAATAAATCTCCTTTCTCTGCTTCTAAAAAAAATCCCTCTAAAGTATAAATTTGGCTTGTTGCACTCACCCTCCACACTTAACATCGATCATTTGCCTAAATTCTCCTTTATTTAGTGCCTAAGAACACAAAATGATCAATGCAAATATCACCTTGAACTTCTATGAACTTGAAAAGTTAACATAAGGTCACAACAAAGTAAGCATTAACTTTAGTATTTTAATAATAAATTTTGAAGTTAAAGAACATTAATACTATAAAAAGGCTAAATATATATCAGTGTCAAACTAACACACCAATGTTAAAGGACACATAATACAAATTGAAATTAAATACAAATTGAAATTAAATACAAATTGTTTACTTTTCTACTATAGAACACACAAAGTCTCATACATAGAACACGATAATGTATTGGCTGTGTTTTTCCATTATCTCTATAACACTACCATGTGTTATTCATTTCTTGCAATGTTATTTGTGTCCTGATACATAAGCACATATCTAAACTTTCAGATACTCTGCTGAGAGCACACAGTATTCATACTGTAACGTGGTTAACTAGAGGTGTGCACTATGGTCCTGTAGAGCTTCAGCTTTCATAGCTGAAACGTTTCCCCTTTAAACATATCCTTTCAGGTGAGTCCTTTAAGATCTTGGTAGCAACCATTCTATTCTGTACATCTGTGGATTTGTCCCTCTTAGAGGTAGCATATCTGGGGAACAATGGAGCATCTGCTTTACTCAGTGTGGTTTAGTTGGTTTAGTTTAGTCTCTTTTAAAATAGGAAATCAGGATCTCAAAGAGACATCACTCACATGGGTTGATGAGCAGCTTTCAAAATACCCAAGATATAAAAATCATCTTATGTCCTACATTAAGTGAAATACTCAAGAATCAGTGCATACCAATGGGTACTGTAATGACTCTCTGTATAGAAAATATTGCCATACAAACATCATTATTAACCTAGAGAATCCACTGTAAACACTGTGTGCATTATTTAGTTTGGGGTATACTCCAAACTCAAGAGATACTTAATCTTAAATTTGTCTTTCTAAATGAATTTTCATTTCAAATTTATTTATATGAAACATTATGTGGAGGATACATACCAAACTGAGATAAGGAACAGGAGGAGTGGCTCAATGGATAAGAGGGCTGGCTATAAAATTATAACAGTTTCATCTTTATTTATTGTCTTAACAATTTTCTTCTATTGAACTGTAAGTACATCTTGCAAAATATCCTCAAAGTTCTAGAGTTGATAAATCAGGAGTTTACCCTGACTCTCTCAAGTAAGATGAATCACCATGTTTTTCCTCAGAGTGAGTAGGCACATGCCAGCGCTTGATAAGGACAAAGTCACAATTCTGTCCTCACTGCTTCTCTTATTCCATGCTTTGGCAATCATGCCATTGGACATACAATCCATCTAGTTTTCCTTACTAACTACCCTTAAATAAAAGCTCTTGCACACTGATATATTGGATATTTATAGACTTTGCTCATAATTTGTTCATCATATTATATCAATTAAATGTCAGATACTCATCTCTTGCAGACAACACTCAATAGCCTCCTATATACTACTTCTCTAAGACATTGTCTTCCAGAGTATCATAATAAATAAAATTTTCTAACACAATAATGTGATTATATAATTGTTTGTGTGTCCTTAAAAGAAGAGCCAGTTCTAACTTGTGAAACTCTCAGTCAAGATTGCTAATGTACAGCAGAGTTGACTGTAAGTATCAGGTGGAGTGTTATAGATCTATGTGATTCGAGGTCAGAACAGGTTCATATCATGCTGAAAAAAAAAAACCAAAAGAAAAGTGGACCAGAATGTAGCCTTCTGAATACATGTATATCTCTACAATTGTGGTCTGTAAATCATGAGAAATTTGGACATATAACCTGTATTTAGCTACATCTATGTCTTCATTTTGCTCATTATATCAGTAAACATTTTCCATCATTATCTATTTATAAAATGCATTTTGTTGATATTGTGTGAAATTGGGAGTATACATGATAATGATTATTAATAATAATAATAATAATAATAACAATGATAATAGTCATACTCATCACTTTAGAGATCTTTGAAATATGGCCAATGGCTTTGATGCCCTTTGTAAAAGTCCAAAGTTTTCAGTGTAATGCCCTGTCAGTCTGTAACAATTCCAGTGCTGAGTCGCTTCCCCTAAGCCAGCACTGTTCAACCTTTCTAATGTTACAACCCTTTAATACAGCTACTCTCATTGTGGTGACTCCCCAAACAGTAGAATTATTTTTGTAGCTATATCATAACCTGAATTTTGCTACTGTTATGAATCATAACGTAAATATTTGCATTTTCTAATGCTCTTAAATAATTCCTGTGAAGGGGTTGAGACCCATAGGTTGAGAACCAGTGCTCTAAAGTAAATTTCACTTTCTTTTTCCAGCAGGCTCTCATATGTGCGTGTGCTCCTCTTGTTTTCTGTTATCTACTTCATCACCCAAGACAGAAATCACCACAGAATGAAAGGATTATTTTTGTATCACTACAAACCTATCTGTAGTGATTCTTAGTTTTGAACATTTAAAAAATCTATCCCTTCTTTCTTTCACAGCTTTCTGACTGTAGGTTTGTCTGCCATTGTTTCCACTATATGACATTTAATCACAGCAATGTATTTTTAGTTTGGGCCCAATCAGTGTATTGCCCTCTCACCTGTCACAACATCTTGTGTTTGCAACTGTTTATTTTTTCTTCACTAGTTAAAAGAAGTGTGACAACTGAGGCTATCTGACAGAATTATTACCAAAAATTGAAAGACCCGGAGGACACAAGCATGAGGGAGAAAAGTCTTTCCTATATCCCATATTGCGCCATGGGAAGCAATCTCATGAAATACTTATCCTTTCCCAGACTTGTAAGCTTATAATTACAGCTTTGGAGAGGGTATCATGATACCCTACTCTTTGAGTAGCTAGCAAAGGGAACTAGCTGGGAAATGGACCAAGCAGGGAATTAGCATTTGGAGAGGAAAATGAAAAGGTGTGAGCAATGGGAAATGAATATGATAAAACACACACACATATGAAAATGTCACAGTGAAATACATATAAAACTAGTATACTAATCCATGAGAAGAATCATTTTAAACTACATATAATAAATTATAAATTCTAGAAATAAGAACTTAGCTATTATTTCTTTAATCAATTAGTAAAACATGTGCTGGTCATAAATATTGATTCAAATAATGCTGTCTACTATTCTTGTATGTTCATATCACCTATTAATTTCAATATACATTCGATTCAGATCAACTTATTTAAAATCTGTTGGGAAAATCACAATAAAATTGAAAGTCACAGGAAAATGACAACCAATAGTGACTTGATTTTTCGATAAGATGGTACAGTAAGACTGGTACAGCCTGTTCCTGCAGCAAGAAAGGGTGTATGTGGAATCCACAGTGTTATAAACAAGGAAGTGGTGTCATAGAGAGTGACTGTTGGAAGATACTGACAATCAAAGACACATCTCTGGAGAGCGGAAAGGAATATGAATTAATCCTTGCTTCTACCCTCTGGACATAGCTCCTATCAGTCACTCTTATTTGATTCTGCCAAATTTTGCCTATAGTTTCCAAGTTAATATTAGTCTTCCGACTTAACACGTTACACAAACAAGTTTCCATTTGCAGGTGTGGTTCTCTAATAAGAAAAGCATGTGCATCATAAAACCCAGATTGTACAATTTTACCACAAGAGTAAACCAAGGACATACTCAGAAGGAGTAGCATATGTCTACAACACAAACAATGGAATAAGATTTTGCCTCATACTGACAGGCACTAGAAAGTGACCAAGAGACCCTGTAAGTGCAATGTTTAAAATAGAGGGGCACAAAGGGCAAGGATGCACATCTTTCCTTGGGAGGTAAGATTCCAAAATGTGCTGAAGAATTTTAAGCATTGCTAGTCTAACAGTGACTCAAAGGGGAACTCCTCTCAAGTCCTCAGAAGATCTACAGTATAGTCCCAGGCTCTCCATTCTGAGAATGTGACATTCAGCTGTAACCATGTTAATAATATATAAACTATTATCCATGGGTATGGATTGAAAAATGATATTATACCAATTAATTCATAGGTAGAAGTAACACATAAGCTGAGTAGGTTATATTTAGGAATACATATGCATGAGCATACACAATAATAATAAAAGAGGCTAGGATTTTGATGTGGAGAAAGAAGGGGGTATGTAACAATGTCTGGAAAGAGAAAAGGGAAAGAGAAATGTAACTGTATTATAATCTCAAATATTTAAAAATCAAAACTTGAAATTATTATTATTTGTTTTTGTTGTGTTTGTTTTTCGAGACAGGGTTTCTCTGTGTAGCCCTGGATGTCCTGGAACTCACTCTGTAGACCAGGCTGGCTTCAAACTCAGAAATCCGCCTGCCTCTGCCTCCCAAGTGAAATTATTATTTCAAAGTGAAGAATCTATTAACTGAGGAAAATTTTTATATTAAAATTATGTGTATTAGTTAATCAAATTATGATTGAACCAATTAGTAACAATAGTTTGACTTGTTGGATCATATCAACAATGAACAGATATTATATGTGTATCATATATAATATTTGTGTTTATTTAGGAAGAATAATTAAAATATATTTAAGTGTTAAGAATACATTTTTAAATTTTCTCTTATTAGATAGCTACAAACTAATAAAAGGGCATCTTTTATTTATATTATAAAATTATTGTAAAAGCAATTCTAAGGATACTTAAAATGTTCTACTTACTAGATACTGAATGTACTTCTGCATTCAAGAAAAAAATATTGAAAACTCAGACACATGATCAGGATGGTCACACCTCTCCCCTCATCCTGGCCCACTGGAAGTTCTCAGGCAACGATCCACACAGTCATCAACTCTTGTGATATAACACTTCCTCTGGAGTCTTCCTGAAGAAGCCCCTGGAGCTCCTTTCGGGGAATTGACACTCCATCCAAAAGTACATCATGGTATTTGCTTGAGGTCTTCTCTTTTTCTTCACAGATTCACTTTAAGCAGATATGGCTCCACGAGCAATCCTCTTCATCAAAGAAATCTTGTCAGTATTTAGGTCATGATTTCAAACATTTTTGGAATTGACACATGAAATTGGTCCATGGTGTAGGGTGCCAAATGATGCCATTAAATCAGAAAAACCTGTCCTGAGACAGTTAGTGTTTCCTGAATGTGATAATAGTCAAAATGTTTTTCAAGTGTGAAATGTATTATCATTGTGATGATTTCTAAAGGAAATTAGTGGATCAAAAATTAAATATTAAAACTGGAAAGAAAAGCTTCTAGGGGAAATAAATAATTATTTTTGTACTTTGTGTTTCTTTTAAGCTAAGTGTTATTAAAAAGATGTAAAATGTCTTTAAAAAGGTTTTTAAAGTAAAAATGTGATAGTTAAAAAAAAAAGATTCAATCCAAATGTCACTAAAGCACATTAAGTAATGGTTTAAGTACTTTCACTGCTTGGTTTTTGTTTTAGAAAACACTGCTTGAAATAAATAAACATGAAGCTCAAAAAAAAAAAAAAAACCAATATTGCCTTTGGAACAGTTAGGTATCTAATTAAATCATATTTAACACACAACATTCATTTCTCATAAAGTAGTTGAGAATAATGTTTGAATATAGTTTGGTGAAAACAACTCATTGGTTTTTATGTAACTTAAGTTCTAAAACTTTGTTCTCTCTTATTTAAAGAGCACATATTTTTTTAACTTTTCTCATCGTCACACAAGTACAGAGCACACAAATCCAAAATGTTTCTAAAAGATAACTCTGAGGAAGTTATGAAAAAAATTCCTAAGATCCCTGAGGGATTAAACAGACACTGATGGCTGCACAAGTTTAGAGTGTTTTCTTCTGATATTAGGTGGGTTTCAAGGAAGGAAACGTGGCTTTGGAATATTTTTTGAACAATTGTTCAAATGTCTTGGGTTTGGCAAAGTTAACGTGCACTTTTTTCATTCCGTCTTTCTCATGATTTACAAAGCCATGCATACTTTAAAGGAAATCTAATCCATATGTGCTGATTCGTTTGCACTTCGCTTGCCATAATGTTGTTCATGAAAGTCTGAATCTCCTGTCGGAGAAATCAAGAATTTTTTTAATAAGTCCCCACTTCCTCTCTTCTCTGAGAAGCACCTTTTTTTCATTTATTAGACAAGTGGGAACCCTCAAAATGCAGACTGGAAATTTATAAATTTCAGTGAAATGAATAATTTGTCAATATCATCTGTCTTCCTTACCTACAGTAGTAAAGCTACTGACATTTGCATAAGGAACAAGGCACACAACCGCACAGCACTGAGTGTTTTAACAGTCACTCCTTCAGAATAATTCTCTCATACTTTTATATTTAGTAAACACGTTCCTACAAATGTGAACTGTGCAATCTCTACAGAGAAAATTTAACATCTCTCAAAAGAAAAACGAAAGAGCAGATGGATGCTAGATTTATGAGACAGTTTGTCAGCAGTCATTCCGTGAAACTGAGAGGCAGCCACCAATAATGTGTCTAGTACAGAGGATGGAGAACCAATGCTTGGTGACTAACATGTTCTAAAAGTCATAATCCTTATGCTGTGCTGGATTTGTTTCTTTGCTCCTCAGGTAGGATGAAGCAAAGAGCAAACAGAAATGAAATGATTTGTAATTTAACTGCACATGAGATGCAACTTCTTGAATACTAATGACAGAATATTTCAATTAAAAAGTGATTTAAGTACATTGTGAAATACTGTATATCACAATTTTTATTGCCATTTTCTAAGTACTCTTCCAGCTACATTACACAAAAATTTTAGCATTGTGGTTAAATAACTCTCTGTACCCTAGGTATTTCAAGGACACATTAAGTGTGGTAATGTGAAAAGCAGAGCACCCCGCACACCTTTTGGGGGATTGAGATGCCATTAAAAGCTCCCTGGGAAGAGGGAAGGAAGGTCCAGTATAAGAATAAGATTATGAAAAGTCGGGTTTTAACCAATTCTAAAACTTCAACACACATCTATTTAAGTTGAAGTTCGATGGCTTTTCCCTGGGGAGAAGGAAGTGGAATATTTGCCGTGCTGTGAACTATTTCAGAACAGAAATATTATATGTTCTCCAATGAATGTTTATGTACACATCTGGATATATGAAGGAAGCTAAAGTAATTAATGGGTTATGTAAAAGTAATCACTACATCTGAAACCCTACTTTTTGATTTGGGTAGAGTCTGTGGTTACATGATTAGGTTCCCAATAAAAGACACACGCATTCACAAACACGTACACTTCATTTCTCTAACCACAAGCTCCAGTAAGAAATGAGAAATATACACCCTTGGACAAGACTGACACTGGTGATTAACTTCATTTGACATCTAAATATGTGTTTCTGAAACAAAAACATAATGTGCCATACACATTATGCTGTGTGTGTGTGTATCACAATGATATATTCCAGGAATATATCATTGTGCCATGCAGTATGAATTATAAAATGAGTCAGGTTTATGCCCAGCTCAGTCTCTTATCTTTTTAAAGCTCAGCTTTGATTTTGTAAACTATTTATCCACTGTATTTTAGTTTTGGATTTCTTCTTTGAAAATTTCATATTCTTCACTATCTTCAAATACTTCCGAATCCTGCCTTTCCCACTGTCAAACTCTGTGTTCTTTCTCTATCTTAGAAACAAAATTGAAAACAAATCAAATACCACAACAAAAACAAACAAACAAAAATCAGAGAGAAAAATAAAGAAAAAGGCCATTAAAAGAGCATGGAGATCAATTTGAATGGCATCTGCTTCTGAGCATAAGGCCTGGCCTGGGACTTGTTTGACAGACCGATTAATGGAAGCTGACTTTTGTAAAGAATAGCAGCTATCCTTTATGAATAGCTTCTCAGCTAGGGGTGGGAGGCTGAGTTCATTTCTCCTCTTCATGTTGGGAGTTCTGTCAGGCTTGACTGTAGGGTAAAACCTGCAAGCTCACTTCTGTGTTCCAAAAACGACCAATCCCTGAGGTTGAAAACCCACCAATCCTTGAGCTCAGAAACCTACCTATTTCTGAACAGGCCCCCAAGCTCAGGACTTGAAATCCAATTAATCCTCAGCTTGGAAATCTCTACCCTGGAAAACTCTGCCACAAAAGAAATGTTATACAAAGCCTTCCTCTTGTTCAGGTCTCTGCTGCTTCTCTCCTTGGCAGAGATGGCCATCCATCCTCTTGTGTCTTTCCCAAACAATATATTGTGTGAGGTTTGTTGTGCAGTGTGACTTTGTGGTTTTCCTTGGCCCCCAACTGTGAGGATATCTTTCCCTTCAAAGTTGCAATTATTTCCACTAGGAAAAAATTTTTCCCCTCAGAGCTGCAACATTAGTATGAGTCATTAGTCTCCATAGGTGAGATCCTGGGATCCCACAACCTACAGACAGTTGAACAGGCTGAAGGTGTCCTTTTGTGGGGGATCTGTTTGTCTGATTTTATTTCAGACTATATGGCTGATTCTTGTGCTTTTAAAGAAGCTTAGCTAAACTGAAAGTTTTCGTTGTGCTTTGGTTTCTCTGAAATTGACTCAGCAGTTTTTCCTGTTTACTCTGGGAAATTAGGGTGCTAGGGGACTCTTTTGGTTTCAGGGACTTCCTATAACTGCTTTGAATCCTTGAAATTTGGTCTTAAAACGTTTCCACGATAGATGGATTGTTTTGATTTTAGAGGAATCTGATATAGAACAGAATTTCTTTGCTAATTACTATCTTCTGAAAGAAGAAACTTCTCTGATGAGAACTGATTGATGCAATCATTTATTGATATAGGAGTATGTCATTATGAATCATCTTTTTGCTTTATTTAACAAAGTAGTAGTAATAGATTTTCCCCTAGGGAGCAGGTTCTTGACTTCATTAACAAATGTTATATGATTCTGTCTCATGGAGCGGATCTTAAATAAATCAAAAAGTGATTAGTTATTCTTCTAAAAATTGTACCACTTTTATACCAGTGGGTATATCATACATATAGGTTTCTATTTTAACATGAAAGATCATAGCTAAATGAAATTGACAGTTACTTTTCTTCTCTATAATCCCCCAGCTCTTTGAATGCTAAATAGTAGGTAAGAGTGAAACTTTCAGTGAAGTATCAGCTAGATTTCTCCATGTTCTAAGTATAGGGTATCTTAGATAAGTTTCTTACCATCAATTTTTGGAGGTCTTTGTTATAACCTGCAGTATTTTGTAGATGTATAGGACTCCTTTGGCCAATGACGCAAAAAACATGCCATCTAATACTGAGATTCTTGCTTTGGTGCCACATAACATTTAGTTGGAGTATTATCTCTACCATTATATGAAAACTCCATTTAGACTTCTTTATATCTGGATGCATTTAAGCAAAACACTACAGTCATAGGTTTTCATATGGTTTTTCTAAAGATACTTAGTGTTAGTCATCCCAACTTTAAATTAGAACCATTACTAATTTCCCATAACTATTTTTTATATCAAACATAAAGAATATGTTCAGTATAAACTAGAAATAAATTGCAATTCTGTTAATTTTTATTAGTAATTTCATAATCTATCATGTTTATGTAAAAGCTATTAGTCATATATAAGATCATGAATATTTTCCTTGTTCAATTTATCATTTTTATATGTTAGATATCATTGTCAAACTTATTGGGACATAATAAAGCATATCTTATTCATCTCTCCCTATTACTACTTGATATGTAGTAGTTATTAGTAAATTACATTTTGAAAAATTATTTATTTCATTGAAAAATTCCTTGATTTTCCTTGGAAATTCGATTTCCAATTTAAAGTATATGAAACAGCTCACTTCTCTTTCCTAAAATTAAAAAATACATTCAAAGCTAATATGTGTCTTTTTATTTCATTCTCTGAGATTTTTACTTCTCTCTCACTCTCTCTCTCTCTCTCTCTCTCTCTCTCTCTCTCTCTGTCTCTCTCTCTGTGTTTGTATAGTACTATTTACTTGTAAGTCCTCTTCCCAGCCTCTAACCATTGACTTTAAAAAAAATAAAACTATAAAGTTGTTCTTTATGTACTCAATCTTTGAGTTCATTATAAACTCACCCATAGTAAAACACCTACTTATCAATTGCATCTACTTCACTTCTTGTCTTTGCTCAGTTGATGCATACTCCATTGCTATGTTTTAAATGTGGGCTAGAGGAAGAATGTTGTATTATTAATTTTGAGTAGCCAGATTTATGGTAACTTAGTCTCATGGTTTAGAAACTGTGCTTCAGTGTGTATTTGAATGTACATAGAAAGAAACTGTGCCTCAATGTTCTATGATTTCAATATTACTTGTAGAAATAAAAACCAAACTATAGTAATATTTATGACTAATACCTTTTTGTTATCTTCTCTTGGCCAAAATAATTTATCTTGTCCAAATTTCTTTCCTGAAAATTATGATTTTATAAATATAAAGACTCTGCCATGGAAGTTGAACGAGTGGTGAAACAAAGTTACTAAAAATAGACATGGTAAAGAATTTGGCAACCAATTGTTTCTAAAATTTGTACTGGTGTCATTATTGACTAGTAAATGGTGAATGATAACAAATCTAAATTTTGAAGATTATAGATGATAATTGGATGTATAGAGCTTTTAAAATGTTACTGAAAATAAATATCCTGGTTTCATTCGTTTAGTACTATATTCCCTTCAAGATTTATCAGATTGACAGTATTATATTTATTTACTGTAAAGATGGTTGTGTTATTATATCTATACTAAATATTTGGTATATTAACTATATGTCTTTTTTCATCAAGGGTCTGGATACATAATAAATTATAGATTAGTTAATTTTTCTCTCTGGACAGTGATGGCCTGGCATGTACGAGATTCTACAATCAAAATTTAGAAATGGGATGAAGCGTTTAGGAAGAAAGTAAGGGAGAAAAGGTTCTCAAAGAATAATTAATATTAACAAAAACGTAAGTAGTAAAAAATTTCAAAAAATTATATTTTAAGGTGGCATGAAATTGCACAACAGTAAACAAAACATTATTTGAACAGAAAATAGTCAATGTTGAAAATTTCAAAGTGAAAGAAACAAGCCTGAGTGGCAAGGATAGTGAATCACATGGTAACTTGTTCACCCAAGCAGAGTGACCTTGATTCCTATTTCCAAAATCAACTTACAAGTCTTTGTCTATAGTACCATCCTGAGAGGTGGTACAGGAAGATAGCTGGAGTTTGCTAGGTAGCTACACTAGTTTATGCTGTGAGCTATAGGTTCAGTGAAAGACCAATTCTCAAAAGATAATATGGGAAGTTTGACAAAGAACCTACTGTGGTTTTCAGGTCTTCACATGTATTATGTGTGGACCAGCACAAGTGTTCACACACATGGTCATATATACACATATACAAAATAAAGCTTGAAATTAGGTGTAGATAATATTTACTAAGTCCCAAGTTCATTAAGCCTATCATTCCTCATATCTGGAGGTTTTGAGGAGTTAGTTTTTCTTTATAGTTAGTTTTCAAATAATATCACAAAGAGTTATTAGGACTTTAATGAGTACTATAATTTCAAATTAATGTCAAAAACTCATAGAAAGGTATTTAAGTGATATCTGAAAACTAGGTACTTGAATATATCAGGGTTTTTTTTTTTTTTGTTCATTTATATTTTAAGTGCTTAGAAGAGTGGTGCACACTAAATAGTTAACAAATAGAATCCATGAGGTCAGCATAAACAATGGATTTTACCTAACATATATGACAACATTGAATAGCTATTCTTATAAGCTTCTGAAAGAAAGGCCTGGTGGACACTTTGAAGAGTTCAGATAAACAATAGATTTTATACAAAATTTATGCCCTTACTTCATAAATATTTTAAAGTGGTGATGTAGCTGTCTTTTACTCTTTATGGGTTCTTCTTTCTTCTATCTTCCTCTACCATTTTCTTCAACCCTTTCTACCCCCTTACTCGAGATAAGAGAGAAAAAAAGAATAGAGATAAAAGGAAAGGAATTCCTAAATAAAGTCAGGGGTCAGAAAGTGGGCAATGTTATTGTTAGACTACTTCCTGTTGATTAGGGGCATCGAGTCTCTTGGGGCAAACTTGATCTTTGCCATTAGATAATTTAGTTTATTCCTCTTGTTGCTTTATCTTTACACATGACTACTTAACAAACCACAATCAACAACAATCATGAACCCTCCAACAACCCCCCAATATCCCACCAATAATCCACAATGCCTCTTGGAGCCCTAGCATTTATATACATCAAGAAAAGTCCCCAGAACACCAAATATCACACAATCACAAAAACTATCTGCAGCACACAAAATAACATTCATGCTAGAGCACGAGGCAAACTATAATCATCTGCTGTGGACCATCTGAAGCAGACCCATATCCCATTCCCAGGATTAAAACAAAAATATAGTCATATAATATTTCCATGTTATTTTTTAAAGAAACCAGGACTCCAAAACTGTCACCACACAGCAGTACATTATCCATTAATTGATATTTTTTTTTTATTTTGTAAAAATTGTCTAAGTGTTTACCAATGAGAAATAATGAGTTTTTATTACTAAAGTTCTACCAACTCTTGCAGGTCTTATTTTCCACTCATTTTCCATTAGAGGGACTAAAACTTGTCCCATTTTTTTAACTTTTGAGATTGCAATTTAATTACATTTCTCCCTTCCTTTTCCTTCTTCCAAATACTTCCCACTCTCATTCAAATGTACATAACACTGTGTTTAACAGGAAGAATTGCCAGTGCCCACAATGAAGACATTACTACTGAGCATCCCTTAATGGAAGGCAAGGCGGTAGCCTGGGACAGAAAGTCTTGAACACTTTATGTCCCTAGGCACAAGGCACTGCCAAGAACACTTGGATATCTTTCTATTTTTACTAGCTTGGCTGCTTTAACAAGTACCATAAATTGTGTGCCTTTCTAGGGCAACAAAGAACTGGGAAACAGATTATTTTCAAGATCCATGTGTCTTTATGCAGCATTTCTTGGAGCAGCTGGGCAATGAGTCTGGAGCCTGGCCCATAGTGGGATACTGGGAAATATGGTATTATAAAGGGACTATTTACTATTTAGTTTATAGCTGTCTGTAAATTGGACTTATTTTCTGGAGATAAAACTATTACGTTGAAAGCCAAACTGGGAGTTTTGCCCCTGATGTACTGGTAGATGTGGGATTCCTTTGTAGTTTCTTGAGATTTGTGGTTACATTTTTGTACATATATATATTTGTACATATACATATATGTATACACACATACTCGAACACAGTATATTAAAAACAGCAAGGTGTAGACTGTTTGCTCACTTACTGTTTTAACAATAATTGTACATATATATAGTATATAAGGCCAAGATTAATAAAAATATTATCTAATATTCTTTCTGACACAGTCTTCATAAATATTTCTATATAAAACTTTAGGGGCTTTCTTCTTTCCCTCCTGACTTTTCTCTCTCTTTTCAACTCACTCTTTCCCATCAACTCTCACCTTGTTCTGTTCTTCATTCCCCTTGCACCCACTCACCTGCCTTTCTTTCTCTCTTTATCCGTTCCTTTTGTTTGATACTTAGATTGCTTCATGTGTTTCTAAAAGCAACAAATAAATTCTGAATCAGGGACATGTAAAAGGAGGCTCATTTGATCTAATGACCTGAGTTGTCTCTAGAAGTCTCTAGAAGTCTCATTTCAAAATAAAATAGCATTCATCAGAAATCCTGTATTTACTACCAGAAAGGTTATGAGAATTCATTTAAAAAATAATATTTTATTTTCATTCTTTACATACCTCAAATGACACATGTTACCCATATCTAAGAACAAAGGAGCTCATGTTCTACCTGTTCCCTCTTTCTGTCTGTATGTTATGGATGGCTTTCTCCTCTTTTTCTACTGGGAGAACACTCACAACTTTATCGTGAAATTACAAGGAGTTTCCTGGCCTGATACACAGTTGGTCTTCATTTTTCGAATTTTGCATATAGATGCTTTGTCTTAACTTGTCAGAAATTTTCTGACTTGGCTTAGTTGATCTTCTCTGGAAAAACTAATTCCACTATGACAGCACAAACACAAATACATATCATACAAATCATAAGTATTTTTATTTTTCCATATACAAATCTACTGAATTAATGTCATTTCTTAGGTCAGGTGAAGTTCAGATGAGGCTTGCAGCCCCAAAGACTTTGTGATAAAAGGCATCTGTCAAGTCATCAAATTTACTAACAACTTTACAGATGGAAAAAATTAGAAAATGATCACACACCTTCCAACATACACACATTTTCTGATACATTAAAATAGACAGCAAGAAAACAAATAAATTCAATGGTATCAAACATACTAAAAGCATAATGATTGAAAGAGTTGAAAGGGTGCAACAATAGTTCATTCACCAGAAGAATGGATAGCATCAATCACCTGCATCTGTTTTATCAAGATCAATGACTAAAGGGAATATATCGTTGGTAGGATTACAATGAGACTGTGGGATCAACACACAATCGAGTGATGAGTACCAAACATCCACCACTCACCCTGAGTTTGCCGTCTCGACCAGATTAGTCTTAGGTACCTCAAAATCCTTCACTTTCTCCTGTCTTCTTTGTCTCTTTTTCTCTGCCTTTCTCTCTTTCTGAAGAACAAAAGTAGACAATACCTGGTGTTTCACAGCACTTTCCAGTTTTGTGCATATTTAATGTGCTTGAATAAAATATAAATTTCTAATTAAAATAGCTCTAGAACCTGGAGTTACTTTATATACCTGGATCACTTCTTTGTGAACCATCTGTAGCCTTGGCATAAATTACAAGACTATTTGTTTTCAGCTTGAGACCAAAATGCCATTTGACCTTACATATA
>JANHMN010000012.1:66838855-66890921 GCA_030674055.1 Rhabdomys pumilio
TTGTTTTCAGCTTGAGACCAAAATGCCATTTGACCTTACATATATTTATATAATATATATTATATATTTATATAATGTATATTATATAATGTAATTGATATAGTTACTTTCTTTATTGGCTTTAATCTTAATATTCCTTGACTACATTGATGAGATATTTGTATTATATGGTTATTAACATCTCTTATTTTTAAAAAATATATTTTACATGTTTATATGACTTTATAATTTATATTTTAAGTTCTGATGTGATCAAAACTTGTACCTTCAAATGTCAAACAGATCTGTTCTACATGGGTGAACTGTTGTTCTGTCTGGAGTGTTAGTCCCTTACCTGATCATTCTTTCTTCCTTGTCAATTTAAGTTTTAAAAAATATTGAAAGCCCTTTACACACATATTATGGCTTCTGGTTTTGTATATTTATGGCTCTCTCTCTCTCTTTCTTTCTCTCTCTCTCTCTCTCTCTCTCTCTCTCTCTCTCTCTCTCTCTCTCTGTGTGTGTGTGTGGGGTGTGTGTGTGTGTGTGTGTGTGTGTTTGTGTCTGTGTCTGTGTCTATATGTGTATCTTAGGCTTTAACATTTGCTTTTTTCTGCTATTTGTGTATTTTGTCATATTCTGTTTTGTTTTATGTTGTTTTTATGTTGTTTTTTTTCTTATATTTAACTTTTGATATTCATCAATGAAGTTAGTATTAGTAGAAATGAAATCAAATTTTTGTTTCATTTAAGTATTAAATCTTAATGTGAAAATAGTTTGTAATCAACATTTATGTCATTTTAACATCTAAAGTTATGTTTGAGAATGTATAACTGTTCTTTCTGTATTTTATTGGCTTTTCTGCCTTTTTAAGTGACAAGTATATTTTAGAATATTTTTTACAAAAGTAACAATGTGCCATGTGAACTGAAATTTTGTAAATTATTTAAGGATGGCTAATAGCTTTATAACATTTTGTCCTTGTGCTTAGGAGCAAAGTCTTCCCTTTCATTTACCTTTCCTTAGCTTCAAGGAAATTTTATCTTCACTCATTTATGAAAATATTTCTTTTTGAAATAATTTCTGCTGATATGTTTTTCACATTATTATTGCATCTACTACTCGTGGGTGTGTATTTTATATCACTTACTGATAGCATGCATAAGTACTCCTTTTAATATTTTTCAACACATCTTAAAAATTGTTGACATTTTAGTAACTTTTAATCATTTTCTTTATATTTCTAAGGTAAAATCACATAAATATACTGACAATGTTGTATCTAAAACATACATTGCATTTACTATTATGGATTAAATTTTGTCAAATATTAGTGGTAGCTAATAAACAAATTTTCTACTAATTTAATGAAAATATTTTAAATATTTAGTGCTTCAATATAACTAGCTGAATTACTAATATTTTACAAAACTAATTATGTATTACAGTTATTTTATAACAACTATAATAACTATAATAAGAACAGATATTACAATATGATAATTTCAAAATTACTATGAGAATGATTATATATTACATTGGAAGATTGTTAAATGGTATTTAATTAATTATACAAGTCTACAAATACATTGAAAAGTACTGAATGTGTGGGTATAACAGTAAGAAAGTGTTTTAGAAAGTCATATAACATAGCTTCTCAGAAGCCAAACACTACATTTTCCCTTCATCCAGTATATTCTCATTTTCCCACTGTCTGGACCTAAATATCCACTATTCTACTCCTCTGAATTTAAATCTCTTACAATCCACATTAAACGGAGAATATGGTATGTGGTTCTCTCTGTGCTTGCCTTATTTAAGTTAATAAAATGCTATTAATGTTATTATAAAAACAGAACGTCCTCCTTTTTTTGAGGCTAAATTGTGTTACATTGAAAAGTGTCAGTGATACATGAAAAATACAGATTTGTATGTAGGAATGCAGATATGTGACTATCTTGAACTGGTAATCACATGGTGTATATAATATTACAGCATAAGCCTGCAATCCATAATTATAATATAATTATAACCCACTGTTTGTCACAGAAAATCAAAGTCATGGAGTAATATAAATTGAAACATTGTCCTTGTTTTTTAAATCAATATCTGTATAACAAGTAACCTTTTCTAATTATCTACACCTATTGTTTGATGCAACATGAATGATAACAAGGACCGAGGTTTGTATGTATGACTGCTGAAGGCAAACAGCCCTAGGCATGTAAGATCCTGCCATGCCTCACATAGTTCATTCATATCCCTTCCTGAGAAATGTAACAGAGTTTCCAGTCGGAAAGCTTTTCTGGACTTCTTCCCCTCACTTTCTTCACTTTTGCACAGATATTTCCTCAATTGACACTTCACTCTTGTTAGAATTTACTTCCTGGAGCTTGCATAAAGAACCAAAATTTCTTCATATTGTTCTTTTATCTAGAATATTGCTGAAATAAGGGTGACTTTATTAAATAAATCTGAGAGTCACCTTTCTTTCTAAGATTATTAAAGACATTTCTTGAGTATGGGAATAATAGTGGAACATAGGTCAAAACTAACTAAATAGAGCACATGCTCTATTTAGGGGAAGGTTTAAGATTGCAGGGAGGAAGGTCATAGTATAGAACGGGGTTCCTGAGAGGGAACTTACTAAGTCAAAGAGTGTAAAAAGTCAAATGAAATTTTACTAACATAACTCAGAATTTAAAAAGTGTTATCAGGCATGGGGTACCTCCTAGAGAATTGTTGGTCGAGGAGGCCCCACAGATTGGCTAAGTAACATGGATCTTGCTTTTGGTTTCTCATCATAAATAGCTAGTGAGACCTGTTTGCTAAGGGCATCAGATAACTGAATGGCAGCACACAAATCAACTTTCTCTCAGATGTCTAGCTCCCACAGAGTTGGGATGTGCTGGAGAGCCACTATGGGCAAAGGGTGGGAAGAGGGAAACACCAGTCAGCTTACTCAACACTAGGCTCAGAATGCGATAATGTTAATGAACCAGGAAAGATGTGCAGTGGGATAAACATGCTGTCTCTGTGTAAGTATGAGGCTTGATCCATAGAAGGAAATTTATGCCAAGTACTGTAATCCTGTTCAAATTTCTTGCCTGGGGACATTAGGGGACCTAAGAGGGACCTATTAGTATTATTTTTGATAAAAATTTATGTTGTCAAACTACCATCTAAATATTTATGCCTATACCTACAGAGATGTGTTATTCTTAACTTTGTTACAAAAAGCTCTTTTTGAGAGAGGCGATGCTTAATATACCCAAGTATTGGGATTAGAGTCTGTGAGTGCTTATCTACAAAGCACTAAAATATATTTATTTATGAGACATCCAAGTCAATTCTCCTCCCCACAATGCTCAGGGAACATTAGCATGGAAAAAGTAAGTACTCAAGGTAGGGGGATATATGCTCACTTTTTCAAAACCTAGTTTAATAAGGGAACGTGCTTTATCCTTCCTTCTAGACCACAACCTACCGGAGGTAGAAGAAAGGAAAGGTTAATAGGGCAAAAGCGGATGTAGAACTGTTTAGAAATAGTTCTTTGGTGTGATTCCAATCCTCATTGTCAGGATATCAACAGTTCAGTTTACTTGAATCAGCAGTGGTACCTCAATCCACTAGCAAATACTATTCATGAATCAGCAATGGCAGTTCAATCTAGGAGGAAAGGAGAGGCTCTGCCAATCAGCCCTAGTCCACGGAATCGGCAAGAAGCCACCAGAACACCTACAAGTTCTTTGGTGTGTTTCTCTCTATGAAGTCATGACAAACAATCAGACAATTGATGATCAGCCAAAAGTGACAAGACAAGCCAACGCCACAGTCATCCACTGTTATATCTATACTTTTTCTAAACATCACATGTTCTCTCAAGTTTCTGCTCTAGAAAACCTTGGATGCCCTTTCCTCAGTCAGCTTCTAGAAAAACACTACATGTCTTTTCTCAACTAAACATACTTCCAAGTGTTTGTTTCAGTAAGATCATCCTGTCATAAAATAGTTCCCAGAGAAATCACTATCTGACACAACTGAGTCTCCAAAGAAATCAGAAATTTCTACTTCAGAATGGGATACTGCAAAATGTTTTCTGGGCATGAGAGGACTTAGGTTCTCATGAAAATCACCTACAGTTCCATGAATTAGATCTGCACAAAATCGATGTTACTAAAATTCTAGTATTGATGGAAAAAAAACATCTTGAATACTTCCCCTATCTAAGGAGTTGGTGGGCATCAAATGAAGAATACTTCTCTTTTGAGGATAGGAGTTGTGGCTACCAGAAAGTTGTCTGTGCTCTAGGGGAGGCTCTCACAACCTTGCACATGCATTCCCAAAAAGCAAGACTATTATGACACAATGATAATTTAAAAAGAAGAATGATATGAAGTCTGGATGAAAGTATACATTGTCAAAAAGCATTGTAAAAATAAATAAATGCCATAAAATTATTATTGAAATATTTATAAGGCATATGTTTTGTTGATCAACATGGGGCAAATTGTTCTGTTCTTGCTTTTTACCATATTTTATATTTTAGGTTATAACATAATCGTACCATTTCCTATTTCTTTCTTCTCCTCTGACCCACTTTCATACACTTCATTGACCTTTTCATACCTATTCTCTCTCTTTTTAAAAAGTTTATTTATTTATTTATTTATTTATTTATTTATTTATTTATTTATTATATGTAAGTACACTGCATATGTCCACCCCATAAGAGGGCATCAGATCTCATTACGAATGGTTGTGAGCCACCATGTGGTTGCTGGGCTTGAACTCATGACCTTTGGAAGAGCAGTCAGTGCTCTTAACCACTGAGCCATCTTACCAGCCCTGATCTTTTTTTTATATTAATTGTTGCTACACACATACATAAATATATAAATACAAATGACTCAGTCTGTATAATGTTACTTGTATGTATATTTTCAGGGATGACCATTTGGTACTGAATAGCCAATTGGTGTGCTCTTTTGGAGGAGAACCTACAATGACTGCTTACTCAATTACAAATCATTTTAGATTTAGGGAGAAGTTGTAATAACGAAGAAGCATGAAGTTTGCTGTGAGATTGTTTCCCCTAACAGAGTCAAAAGCTACACCTACAAAGTCTCATTAACATGACTGCCAAAATCTGAGCTGAGCAAAGGTAGCAACAGCAGACATGCTAACATAGACAGAAAGGGCAGTGTGCCTTGACCCTACCCAGTTAAACAATCCTGAGAAAAGGAAAAACAATCTTGGCCAGAAAAGAGTATCACAGTTGTTTTGCTTTCTTATAGCATTCTATAGTTTTAATCATTTATTTGTATTGTTGTTGCTATTATAAAAGCATTTGTATGATGTAAAATGTGCATAAAAATTACTTAATTGCAGATGTAAAGTAAGCTTGATGATTTTCATTTTTCTGAAATTATAACCAGTACAATTTAAATATGTTAAATTATCTTAATTTATAATTACCTTGTACAATATATTTAAAACATCAAACTATTTTATTAGTCTGTTGGCCATTTGTAGAATTAATAAAATCCAAAAATGTTTTCTATAACAGAGATGGTACAGAGATTTGAAATCTATATGCATATTTTAATTAGTTGTAAAATACCTCATAGTTAAGATTAATTTATTACACATTTATGACTTATAAAATAACTGATAGACATGTATAAGAAACTTTTAATTATTTTTTTTCAGTTTATGATAGAATTCCACCATTTACCCCTTTCCTCTCCTTCCACCATGCCTCTGATATACCCCTCCATTCTCTCTTCCAAATTCATGGCCTTTTTATTTATTAATTTAAATCGTTATTTGACTAAAATAACTACATATCTTTAAAATTATTTACATGTTATATTTTCTTAATTTATGAACTTCAGCTTATCCACACTCATATTACTCTTTTTATTTGTAATCCTTTATATGTACAGATTTTTATTAAATTGTGATAAATTTGATATATTTGATTTATTTTTTGAAGTTTGGGGTCAATTTTAATAGAGTTTTAAAGATAAATATGAGAACAGGAAAGCTGTAAATCTCTGCAGCTGCTAGGATACAGAATGGTGGCAAGGCAGAAAGAAGGCAATATCTGTAAGCAAGATATTGGAGGCCATGCACATGGTATACAAGCAGCCACATGTTGAAAAATGGAACTTTACAGAAGTGTAAAGAAACCCAATGTGTTGGTGAAAGCATGCTTAGAAAAGCAGGAGAAGATAACTCTCTTCTGAAAAATTTAGAAAAACTGAGAAATTTAGGAAGCTGGCCTGACAGCCAGTAATATGATGAGCTAGGACCCTAATTCTGGAAGGAAAAGGGATATCATCTCATTAAATGACTATCCTACCAATCTCTTTAACATGCTTTGAGGTGAATTCAGGCAGCTCTACAGTCATGTGAATGAACTGTCCTACTGAAATGTTAGTTCCTCATAGGTCAGAGCTTCTGTTGTCTTGACTTAAAGAACTTTTTCTTTACTTGAGCTCTGTTGATACTCTGACATCCTCCCCTCCACGTGCCGGAGAAGTAACTCTAAAATCATTTAGGAGTAACATGAGGTATTAGAGATACAAAGCATTTCTGACATCTCTGGATATTGCAAGGATGAAACAACCAAGGGTTTCCTAAGGGCATTTCTGACTTTCAGACACAAAAGAAACTGGTTGCTTTTCCTTGGAGTCTTCTTACCTTAATCTGCCTAACTAATTTGGATCTCCTACTTCTTCATTTGTCCATCTGAAGAGTAAACCTATGGACAGTACGAAATTGTGGCAATGACAATGTGTCTTTTTCTATGCTCTTCATGGAATGTCAGCTGTGGCAGTTGGGATACTTCTTAAATGCACCTATGTAAAAACAACAAAAATTCCCGAAGTGTATCAGTGATATTATTTGTATAACTGTAAAATGTCACAGAGGACTTGACTAGTAATTAGAAAGAGTTGTGCAGGAAAAATAATAAGAGTTATTGGCATAAAATGTCACATGAAACAAGAGAAGCCAGAACACAGGAATTTTCTAAACTATCTAAGTGAATGTCCATTACAATATCTTCATGGGCTCATAAGAACATATGTCCATTGGGTGCTCTTTATTTTATACTTAATTGTAAAAGTCTGATTTTTACTTTTTCTTAATGTTTTTGTTTACTTTCTCTATAGTTCTCTCTTTGTCTCTCTCTGTGTCTCTGAGTTCTCTCTCTTTCCCTCCCTCCCTCCCTCCCTCCCTCCCTCCCTCCCTCCCACTCCCCCCCTCAATCTTTCTCCATGATGAGTTATAATATTAACATCTAAGTATGGGAGGTCAAACATTTTCTTGTCTAAACAGTAGGAAATTGAGAAGCATAGATGAATCTGTCCAGAAAGAATTTGCATTCTAGCAAGGGCTTTCAGACTGAAAAAGGATCAGTCACATAATCAAATTTCTGATAGGGTTAGAAAGTTAACAATAAGATAAGGACATTTACATTTTAATCCTTCTTTTTCCTTGCCCTAGCTAACTTTTGTTGATTTATTTACTTCACTTTCTATTCTTGTGTGTATGTGTGTGTGTGTATTCTGTACAGATATGTGCATGCATGTATGTGATCATAAATGGCACAGGGTCAATGTATAGAGACACAGAAGTATATATCCAGAAAGGTCGGATTTTTTTCTCTATGGCTGTCCATCTTATATTTTACACCAGGTCACTCATTAAACCTGTTGCTCACCAAAAGCTACATTGCCTGGCCTATCAATCCCAGGGATATGCTTTTGTTTCTGCCCTCTACTCAGTGCTGGGTTTATAGCTGAATGCACCCTCCCATCACCTTCCCCTCTTCCTCTTGCTCCAGCCCAGCTCGCTCCAGCCCCCACTCATATGAGGGTATCAGATCTCATTACAGATGGTTGTGAACCACCATGTAGTTGCTGGGATTTGAACTCATGGCCTCCAGAAGAGCAGTCAGGGCTCTCAACCGCTGAGCCACCTCGCCAGCCCCAAATCTGGCTTTTATTAGCATACTGGAAATGCAAATTCATGTTTGTGCAGCAAATACTTTTACCTACTGTATCACCTCCCTATTTCTGTAAACTTTTATTTCCAACAACCATTACTGTTTGCATGGTTTAAATAACAATGAATACTGCAATACTTATGTAGATTCTTTGTAAAGATTTGATTCTTGCTTTTCCGTGTAGACATTATCAATTACCATCTTTTCAATTCATTATAATAATCTCATATTTATTATTATGTCCATTTATTCCATCCAAAATAGTAATTATTTACTTATTTATAGGGAATAATTTTATTTATCATGTGTTTTGTGAAAGGTTATATATGTGGAATTTGTATGCAAAAATATAAAATGAAAAAAAATGATATAAATTGGAAAATGCACTGTGTTTATATGTAAGGATCTTATAATTAGACAGAATGCATGTTTAATGCTATAATAATTATCTTATAAAGGCATTTATTTGCTTTATATTTATTCCATAAATTGGCCAATGCATCAAATTACAGTTTCTACAAAAATGTAAGAGGAATAACAAACACTGTTATTCACCGTGGATGAGAGATGAAACATGGAGAAATCCTGTCAGTGTTCCTGTTTCTGTATCACAAAAGCAGACGTAGAGGTAATTATTCTGGGGCAGCAGCTCACCTCTGGCCAGCCTGTGCATTCATGCAAGCAGTGCTGTTTGAAGCCATTTCAGATTGAATTACCCCAAGAGAGGCTTTGAGTCAGCCAGGCCTCTGGATGCCAATTTTGCCTTTCATTTTACTTTTGGAACTTTATCTTTGAATATTCATCCATTTGTGAATATTCCAATATCCTCTTGGGCTATCTTTTGTCCTTGTTTAAGCAAGAAAAATGAAGATTCTTCTTATTCCACCAGAAATATATACGTATGTATATATGTATTTGTTACCTCTGAAAAGTTTTTCATTGAGTAGCATGCTTTGAGAGCAGATCAGAGATTTTGAGTAGATACAGCAGGTTGTAATCTCAGTAATTACTTTGGCTTGATGTTTCTTAGAATTAGTGCTTCACAGTGTTAAACTTCCCTTTTTAATTACAGAAAAAATATTCTTTATTTTATTTACTCATTTAAGTAAGTTTTATTTACTTAGTCTGTGTGCATGTGTGTATATGTTTATAGATTCTCAGGTCACTGAACAAACAAATGGGAGAATGACAAATTTCAACAGTCAATTCTTCCCTTCTACCATGTAAGTCCTAGGGATCAGAGTTAGATCGTCATGCTGAAAGCCAATTTCTCGGGCTAGAGAATATATTTTAATGACATTTATTTTTTTGGTGAATTCATTTGCATTAGTAGAATATTGGTTGCACATAAACTACTAGTTAGTGCTGCCTAAGACAGACATTTCCCTGCATATTTCAATTATTACTATGAATAGCCCCATATTTTTTTCAGAACTACAAAAGCAGACACTGTGCCATTGATCAAAATTAATTCACTTAATTTTGGGTGACCCAGGTTGATTCCCTCAGCATGGGTTAAAAAACAACCTCTGCCTTTAAATTGAAAGGTAATTTAGGGTGAGTAGTATCAGTATGTGGTGTATCAAGAAGTTGGAGTATGTTGCAGTAATGGTTTGGCTCTTATAAGAGGGGTTTCCATGGAGAGTATTCTTATCTGAAATGTTCAAGTGTGTCTTGATTTAGAGGTGAGGATCAAGTAAGTAATGCTTTTGAAAAAATGAAACAGCAAACTGTTTGAGATGAGGGTTTTGTCAGGGAAATCTTCAGTAAATTTAGAAACTACAATGCCTACTGCAATCTTAGCAATGGCATTTTCAAACAATGAGGGCAACAGCATACTGATGTGAGCTTGCTGTCTGTGAGAAGTGAGAAATAACTAAATAAATACTGCTAGTATTGTTTTTAATTATTTTGTCTCAAGGTATAGGCTGACCAAACCCAGCCCCCCCCCCCCCAAAATACCTGTAATCTTAGAGAGAAATGGGAGTTTGTTTTTGATATTTTCAGCAGAATCCATGGGGATTTTTTTCTAAAATAAATGTCTGTTGTAGAGCAATGACACTTGTGGGAGGTTGCTAATTTCAGGGAAGAAAAAGTGATTTGTCAAATCCACCCCTAATTTTGAAGATAAAAATAAAGAGAGGATCAATAATGTAAAAGTTCCCTTATTGATTTTTATAATTAAATGGTATCACATCATTCCATTAAGTTATTAGTTGCAAAAATACAGTTGGTTACTTAAATAAATGTCACTATTTACCCTCGTGTACCTTCATTATGATTCATGAGATTAGTGAAATTTTCTTGAAATAGTGAAGACTATCTTAAAAATTGTGTTTTGGGTTTATGTCCAATTTAAGAGTTATATATTATATAAATGTAATTAATCAAAAAAAATCTGATTTGTCATCTCATAGTGTCCTCAGTTTGTAAAGGGTTATTCCATTTTGGATTTAGAATGTTCTCTGCATCTTCCAGGATAGCTAGCACAGCATCACTAGTACAACAGTTTAGTTGCACTCATGGTATTTTCTGCACAGATTTCATTGTGGTCACAGTAAACAGTAATATTGAAGTAAGTTCCAATAGTGAGCATCAAGTTAATATATAGGAAAATATGCACTGTTTTTAATCTGTCAATGCCTCGATAGTAGGAATTTTATCATAAAAGGATTTAGATAGACTTAAGATCACATGGGGCCACTATTGAGTCCTAGAAAGTACTGTGAGATTTTTCATTTTGCTTTTCTTCCAGGGCTTCACTCTTTGATGAAGGGAATCAATTTCAATGCAATTGGTCCATATTTTTGTCTGCTTTATAATAGTCTTTTCAGATGATGTATTTCAGGTCTTCAGTTATTCTTTCAACATAGTCTTATACAGGGTAAAGGATGCTGGGTTTCAGGTGAGTATGAGTCAAGGGATGAGGTCCTGCTCCTCAGATCCTCAGCTGGTCATTGATGATCATGGTGCTTTTTAACAGAAACAGGTCTCAATGTTTAATCATCTATTACTTGGGGGTTTCTGAGCAGTAGCATTTCTTTGAGACTGGATGCAGTATAAAAAATTTTTTTTGGTTGTGTTTTTAATTTCTCATCCTGCCATGCTGTCTTCAGCATACTGAACCAGTCCCTTTGAGGATAACTTGCTCCACTAAATCAGTACGTGTAAAATGTTTATGTCTTTAGAGTCATCATGGAAAATGAAAAGGTTACCCGCCACTGCAGGTCAAGGTGCTTCTTCCAGCATTCCTGCTCCTCCACCAACGCTCCACAAATGAGACGGGGTTTACATTATGTTGTGACTATTCTAGGTTTTATCAAAGATTCTCACATTTAAGATAAATTTTCTGCTATTCTTCCCAGGTTATATTTAATGTGAAAAATAATATTTTAAATTTACGTGCTTTTTTTTTCCTGAATATTTCCTAATATAGATTTTGGTTCGACTTGTCACATCTTGAAGAGTTTGTTCAAAACTCTCTCAGTCTCACCTACTCATATTTAACAAGGTAATGATTTTGGTCTAAGGGAAATAATTTGCTTCAAAACAGGATATGCCAGTAAAACCACAAGCATGAAAATCATCTAGTATTTCCCTCTACAGACATGATCCACAATTCTAGATTTATCAAAATCGAGAATCTTAAGATTGTGAGAAAAAATAGTGAAATGTCTTTTGATAAGTATTTTAAGCTATGCATTCCAACTGCACTTCATTCCGGGATAAAAATTATCTAAATAAAAAGATCATTATTTCTTCTGGCTAAGATGCTGTCTTTAATAGCATACAAATAATACTCTTAAAATATGGATTTCATCATAACATAAGAACATTATTTATTAAAGATCTTAGAATTTAAAAACTACTTGATGACTTGTATACTTTTGTCACTATGTAAAAATAACTTTTAAATAATTTCAAATATAATTTATGATCCTAAAAACTATACTACATACTCTTATTTATAAATGATTAATATGACTATACAACTGTTAACATTTCCATGTTTGAGTTCCTTTTGAACATTTTTGTAATTTTTCAGTAATAAGTTCAGTAAAATACTTTTTGCATTCGATTTATTTTTTTATGCAAAAGAGAGCATTGCTATTTCTGTTCTACATAAGTTAAATATTCACCTGATAACATCTGAGCTAAGCCTACATATGTATCAGGACATAGCATAGCCTATCTTTTTTCTTTTATTTTTATATTAATCTTTGAAATGATTTTGAACAAGAAAACTAATATAGAGAACCATGAATTTTGTACAGGTGTTTTTAATACCAGAATTATTTGAAACTAAGTTTTTCAACCCAAAATATTCTGGACCACCCATGGTGGCCATGAATCGATTTAGTTATTTATTCCTGAACCCTTAGGATAACTACATACTGAGTTTCTCATAACAAGGTTTTTGGAGTAGCTAACCAAAGTATTATATAGAGAGTAATTAAGAAAATGAAAAGAAGAACAACAAAAATTATACTAGAATAAAGGAAATATAATTTTAATTTTACTTATTGTTGGACCATATCCGAAAAGTGTGCTAAGCCTAGTGAAATTGAAATATGCCCTGGGAGACCAGGGAACTCTTGAGAAAAGGCAGTAGAGTTACCCACGTGTGAAGTTTTGAGGAATTTTTCAGATTTTATAGTTTCCCATAGAAAGCAATAATGTTCTCATTAAAGTAGAAAGACTGGGCTGAAAATACAGGCAAGCGGATCTTCTTTTGTTCTCAGCATGGCTGTGCTAACTGCAAAGTGATTCTAGCAGTTCCATGAGGCTCCTGATGCCCCTTAGGAAGAAAGGCTGCCTTGCAGTTTCTTTTCTTGGGCTAGTTCATTTTTCTAATCTTGTATGTAAACTTAGGAGAAAGCAGCATGTACAGTCCATTCCCCCTTTTTCCCCAAGACACTTCTTTAGTTCATTTTTTTTCAAGAGACATTAAACTTGGAAGAAACAACTCAGTAATGCCTTAGCCATTTGTTTTGTTATTGTTTAACTAAGAGTGAAACTTTCAAAATACATAACAGTCACCTAACAGATAGCATTTCTTTAAGTACCGTGAACTACTGTAGCACCAATTAAAACCATACCGTATCAAATCACAAATCTTTTGTCTGCCTCTTGAAACAATATAGAGAAATCTGTATGTTTCATATACCATTTCTCTTTTCCCAGTGTTTCTAATTTAAACTTGACAAAGAAAGTGTAAAGATAATTGTGTGTGTGTGTGTGTGTGTGTGTGTGTGTGTGTGTGTGTGTCCACACATATTAGTTGCATGGTTGAGAGAAAAAAAAAACATTAAATTCCATGTGTAATGGGAAAATACATATTTTTTTTTCTGATGAGAGATACATGAGACTGGCAGTACTTCTCTGAGTATTTAGTGGTATTATGAGGTTTTCCCTTTTATTTTTTCTATTCCTCATCAAAGTGAAAATTAAAGCTTGAAAAGTACTTAAGTGATCATATAAAAACAATATTTATCATTGAAATATTATCTGTGCTGTGAATTTTAACTAATAAATATTATTTATCTGAGGTGAGAAAGACAATTCTATTACCAACTAAAGAAATGTTTGCAACTTTTCAGTAATGTTCTTCACAGTAGAGTAAGATGATCCACCACATCTGTGCATGTATCATGTATTAGAGAATTCTTTTTAAATTGATCACTAACAATTAAGTCTTCATCTCCAACTCATGTAATTTCTGTTTTAGGTAATACTGTGTATTTTATTCTTCGGCACTGATACTCAGTCATTTTAAAATAATAATTTTATGCATCTTCAAATATTTTCTCATTTTTTCTGAGAAACTTGCATTTTCTCATTTTAATATTATTAATCAGAAATATAGACTTGTTACTACTTTTTTGAGATGTACAGCTATCCTAAAAAACTAAAACTAATGCTTAGTTTCTATGAATAAAGCTTCTTTTGAATGTATAGTTGATACCAGTTATACTTGGATTCTGATCTAGTTTCACTGGTATTACAGAAGAGATGCACACACACACACACACACACAGAGAAAGAGAGAGAGGGGGGATGGAGAAGGGAGAGTGTAGGAGAGGGAGAGAGAGAGAGCGAGAGAGAGAGAGAGAGAGAGAGAGAGAGAGAGAGAGAGAGAGAGAGTAAAGGAGGAGACTGGATTGATGAGCCCTGCTTAAAGAGATTTCCAGTAACCCAAAGGGCTGGGAAACAGGAAATCAAACACATTCTTGCTCAGACCCTACAGCAACAGCTGACACCTTGATTTCTGACTTCTAGTCTCCACACCTGTGTTAGAATAAATTATATTTTTTTTTTTGCTACCCAAATTTGGTACATTTTAACAGCAGATGTAAGAAAAAATGTTATCAACAAAAGAGTTGCAAAACTAATTCTGAGTTTCCTGTGGTGTGCCTCCATGTCACTTCACTGGAGTAAAATAAAGTGGCACCATCATAGGCATAAGTACCATCTCCTATACTAGCAAAATTAATGTGTCTACTATTTATCAGAAAAGGTATATGGTTACAATCAGCAGCATTTTTAATTTGTGTACTAATTTTAAAGAAAAAAAACTTTTCTGAGTCATATTACATTTTAGCATGTTTTCTTTGTTTGTGGAGTTATTCTATGGATACATATATACTTTTAATCCTCTGCTTGAATATTGAATATTGACTTGTTCCCACTATTGACAAAAGCACTGAGGATGTGAATTTTGAATCTTACTTTCCTACCAGGCAGATCTATTGTCATTCATCATTTGCCATTCTCTTTTTGTCTTCCTTCTGTCTGAGTTTTGTCCTTGTTATTCTTCCCATGACCTCTATGCTAAACTGAATTTCCTTGAAGAAGTAAGAGGTGAAAAGAGTGGAAGGAATCAAACATAAAACCTATCATTTGTCATTTCTCCAGATAAAAATCCTAACCCCTTTAACTTAGGAAGTTAGAGAACAGAATGAGCTTTACTCTTATTCTGTTTAAATAATGTATCATCATTTTGATTGTCTTTCATACTAGAATAGGAGAGGCTCAGCACATCCCATCTGCATTTGTCACTATTCTGGAATCTTAACTTAATATACTACCTGAGATTATTAAGAATAAGATCTTTCCAAATTTTTAATTTGTCAATATTATTTGGTGTGTAGTTTTTATGAGGTGTTGTCTAACTATTAAAAACCAAACAGTAAGCAAAAATAAAAACAAATAATTTTACTGAAAAGACGCAATGCTCTGTTTACAGATTTTAAGCAAATAGAAATTTCAGATCCTCTGAGTTATTGTAGTTTCTGAATTTTATACTTTTTGAACAACATGCATATCTAACAGGAATGTAATCGTAAAAAAGAAGAGTTTCAATTAAAATTAATTAAAAGCTTCAAGATTTTAGTTCTTTGTACAAAACCTTAAAAAGAGTAGGAGTCTTCAGTATCTTCCCTGTGAATCAAATGAATCTTTTTAGATTCAAAAACAACTTCAAATGCATAAAACATATAAAAACATTAGACTTATATTAATGTTACTCTTAAAAAACAACAAAGATGTTAACATGGTTACTTATTTTGTTTTTTAAACATTAACTACACTTAACTAATCATGGAAAATAATTTCAAAGTTATACAAGGCAGACATCATTGGAAAATGTCTGTAGTTTTGAAGCCTTCGAAGGAAATGATTCAGAGTTTTAATGTGGTTTTACAAGACAAAGGATCTATAGTTAACATTAAAAAAAAAACTCTGACTTTAGTGGACTCCATCTGGACATTTTAAGTATTTTAACATTTTACTTGGGAATATTTTAAAAATCAAATGTTCTAAATAAAAAATCATTACTTCATCTACAAAGTGTTCTTTGTATATTGGTATTGCCATGAACTTCAGGATCCACTGTGAGCATCATCAAGATGTTATCATCTTTCCTTCCTTACTTTAAATACCATATTCCTAAGGGGCAGGATCAGAAGAACATCTTGCATTTCTAATCTTAATATTTTTTATGAAAGAATCTCCTTTAATTCCCTCCAGAACACTTAACAGAATAATAAAGGGTATCATGTATCATCTTTTACTGCTGTAGTTATAAGCAATTTATATACAGATGTGTAGGACAAACCTTTCTTTAAGGAAAAATATGAGAAAATATGCCAGAATTCTAAAATATCTAGACAAAATACAGTTTTATTGAATAAAGCCACAAGGTTTCTTTGTCTAAAAGCAAACGATAGGGACAACCTGTGATAGTGACTGATTATTAAAAGAAACCCCAGGAGCTCAGAACCTTATAAAAGATCTTAGAGGAAGCCATTATGCTGTTGAGGGAATAAAAAAGAAAAAAAAACTTAGGCTAGAAAGTTGTGAAATGTTGTCAGTATAGGTCATCTTTGTAATTATCTGACATCTACAGACAGAGTCACCATTTGATCAAAAGGATGAATCATTACAAATATTGATCTGGACCAAGGCATTGAAATAATTAGTTCATTAACAACATAAATTTAAACTTAATTTATACAACAACTTTGGTGTAGTTTTGTAGTAAATAACAAAGAAATTATTTATGGATTTTGGTAATGTATTAAGTGTACAAATGACTGAGTTTAAAATAAAGTAACATC
This sequence comes from Rhabdomys pumilio, assembly GCA_030674055.1. NCBI lineage: Eukaryota > Metazoa > Chordata > Mammalia > Rodentia > Muridae > Rhabdomys > Rhabdomys pumilio. The sequence goes on from JANHMN010000012.1 coordinate 66,855,470, forward strand.
ATCTGAATACCAGGATATAAAATTATTAAGGTGGTTGATATTTATAATTAACATGGAACAATTACAATTAGCAAGGATAAAGAATTATTTGGGCTAAAAATATAGAAAATGAATATAATTTATTATATAGGAAAAGATAATCTAATGTCATACATATTCTTACAAATAAAAATTGTGATTGATTATAGTGACAGTGACAGTTTTGCCAACAAATATGATTAAATTTAAGCTATATTAATTTGGTATAAATTGTATATAAAAAACTTTACGAAGATGGCACATAATCTATAAACCTATAACTTTGGTAAAACAGTCTCAAATGATGAGGTAGAAGAGTCCCGGATGAAATGCATTAAGAAACAGAAATGATGACATTTTGAACTGAAAGGCTGTGGATCGGTGTTCTATCACATGGTTCAATGTATAACAAGTGGCTCCTTGTCTTTTATATTAGGGCCCTTAATATGGACAGAGGGGACACAAGTGGCATGAACTTCTAGGAAACCAAAGACTTACAGAAAGTTGTTATGGTATAAACAACTAAAGAGGAAACATAAAATTAAAGAATGTACAAATAAAGAGAGTAAGGGAGGAGAGAGAAGGAGGGAAGAGAGGAAGGTTTAAGAAGTGAAACAGCAAGCTGGGTAGTGGTGGCTCACGCCTTTAATCCCAGCACTTGGGAGGCAGAGGCAGGTGGATCTTTGAGTTCGAGGCCAGCCTGGTCTACAGAGTGAGTTCCAGGACAGCCAGGGCTACACAGAGAAACCATGTCTCAAAAAAAAAAAAAAAAAAAAAGAAAGAAAGGTGAAACAGCTACAGGTGAGATCTAGAAATGCACTGCTATCAAGAACTGATACTGAGGCAAGTAGTCCTCTTGAAGATAGTAGAACATGGCTACAGCATAAGGAACACAATGAAGAGACGGAGATGGGTGTAGAGACATTATGTATAGATAGATAGATGATAGATGTGTAGATAGATAGATGATAGATAGATAGATAGATAGATAGATAGATAGATAGATAGATAGATACATAATAGATGGGTAGATAGATGATAGATAGATAGATAGATAGATAGATAGATAGATAGATAGATAGATAGATAGATAGATGATAGATAGATAATAGATGTGTAGATAGATGATAGATAGATAGATAGATAGATAGATAGATAGATAGATAGATAGGGAGATAGAGTGATTAGAAGTGGAAATAAATATAGTGATATTGTCTTTCATGTGACAAAGGTTTCCTAGGGAGACACAACAAGATCTGCTCTTCTTTATGAAGAAACACAGAAAACACTAAACTATAGGTACCACCAAAGTCCAACCATTGGAACAACGATTTTTGTCCAGGTACCTATAGGAATACGGGTGAGGGGTTATTTATAATAGTAGAAATGATTCAAAGAGACCTGAATCACCAAAGCCCTTCCCAGCATGTCTAACAGCTCCCAAACCCAGCTCAGCCTGTTGATGGGCCTCTTCCAGGCAGCTCTGCTGACCTCTGCATTTTCCAGGCTTTTCTCAGTCTGTTTTGCAGCCTGTCTCCTCTGAGAGTGACTCATGATCTGCCATTTATATACTGTTAGTTTGGAGAGGGTTTAGCTTCAGAGACTTCCTCTAATTTGCTTGTGTTGTATACTTCCTGCCCTAAGCAACTACACCTCAGCATTTAATATCCCCTTAGGACATCCTTGTTCCTTTACACACTGTCTTAAGATATTTTCCTCCAAGAGGGAAGATTTATTAATGAATACTGCTGCACAACATGATAGATAATGAGGCAAAATGTTGCCACTTAGCTGAAATAGAGTGACTGAGGTTCCAAAACTCTCAAAATCATTTTCAAACTAATACTGAATAGTTTTTGAATGCATCAAGAATGACTAGCCATGTTTTCATTACTGTTCCATTATCATAATATTAAATAATTTGAGATCTTAATTTCCAAATATCTGTGTAGAAATTCTGGCCTCATCATGCATGTGATTGGGAAATTTTTCATTTCCTCTGTAAATGTATATAATTCTCATTTCTTCAGTGTTTTTGAGATGAACAAAAGAATTAAGTAGTCAAAATGAAAAGTGCACTCAGACACTTTCCCCCATGCCTTTATCTGGGAAGCACTTGATGCCCAAGGTGGTGTGAGCTTCAACAGGACAATCATGAAGTAATACTACTAATTTGTCAATAAAGATAATGAATCATAATGATGAATTCTATTTGTTCTTAAAGGAATGTGCCTCTATGTTCATCTATTTTTATCAATTTAAAAAGCCTCTGTGATCTACCACTTGCATGGCTGCTGGAATAATTTAATGTTATAAACATCTGACTACTAATTTGCTTTGATATTTTAAACAACACTAATTATTCAATAAAGGATAAAATTGGGGACAGAAAACCATAGGAAAAAATACTTCTAAAAATACTTCTATGATTCTTACTTTCTACAAACTGGTGCCAATGCCTTGCTTAAAATGTCTCCTCAAAAATCATTTTAACAGTACTTAAGTTAGACACAAAATATTCCGAAAAGAGCTCTTATAAGCTATCAAATAAACAAAGCATAATTAGTGCTGAAATGTTTTGAAAAATCATTCCATTTTCTGAAGCTCTTATTCACTATTCTAAGACATGTATTATGTTACCTGTCTCTACTTTCTCTTCCATATTGTTTTTTCCATTTCAGGTTTTTTATGAGTTTGAATTGTAGCAGATCCACTTGAAACATAAGGATTAAATGAAAAACTAAACTTAAGTCATACTACAAAAAGTCTAAAGGTTAGTCCAAATGCATATAGGTATTCAACCTCTTTATGTAAAAAAGTGCAGATATAGAAACATCTTGCTTTTATTAACAAGAATGTACTGATAGTCAAAAATTAGAAAACTGAGGAAATGGTACTTTATAAGGGGATAATAAATATCATGTGGTGGAGTTCCATGCTCTTTTCTTGAAATTACAGAAAATTTGTGGGTTTCTTGAGAAACGTAAAGTAAGAAGGCAAGCTATTCATAAACGAAAATTCCAAAATCAAATTCCAGCTAGCTTTTAATTGATCCCTGTTACAGGTAAAATACAAACTTTAGCTGGATGGCTTGTCTAGTCTTTACACTTCACTACTGAGTCTAGCACTGCAAAGGAAAAAGGGAGTTTCATACTGGCAGCAGTAGACCACGTTTTTCATTCAGGTAAGAATATGATACTTTGAGATCTCTGTCTTAAATCTTTTCTTAGCTTCTAACTTTTCAGTCTAGAAGTAGTTCCAAAGTCATAATGGATGCTTAACTCTAAATCTATGTAGGTGACTATGTATTCACTGTATCTTTATTTTTATTTTATTTCACTGTACATTATAGAGAAGTATAATTTCTCCATCTTTTTAAGGTCAGCAAATTAAGTGAAAATGGCATTGTGAGATTTTGCATTTTTTGTTAGCAGGTTTACTGATATTGTCCTTGTTTAAGTCTTGATTAGGCAGCTATGTTGTCCTCTTAGACATTTCTAAGAGAAACTGTCTCAGAGCCAAATTCCTGCTTCCTGGCTCTTGCAGCCTTTTTGCTCCCTCTTTTCTAATGATCTGAGAGGAGAGGCCAGGGCCTCAAACCTAGACAAAGAACTATAGGATATAAGAATGCTGGACAATGGGAGAAATAGCTTTTCCTAAATAAGAGATTCACCCAAATTTGTTATCTAACACTAGGTGGGTATCCCTGAAATCATGTACTTACAAATACCTATATACAGAGTGAGCAGAAAGTGTGTGTGCATGTGTATAATATTAAATTATTGAAAATGTGAGCATGGATTATGAATTTGAGTGAGAACAACAATGAGAATATATGGGAGGGGTCAGAGGTAAGGAAGGGGCAATAATGCTATATTTTCAAACAATACAAAAACTATTTCAGAAAAAAATAATTTAAAGTCTCTACAGTCACTCTATTGGAATCCAACCCAACTTTTGCTATCTGTACATTATGGAAACTAGGCCCATTACATGGTTGCTTCTCTAAATGCTCTGTCTTTGTCATATTTATATATGTATGTATGTATGTATGTATGTATGTATGTATGTATGTATATATGTCTTTGTCAGCTCCTGATTGTATAATCTGGATCTGAGTTTAATTTCACCATGGTTTTGCTGAGGCTTCTGAGTTTGTTTTTAGCATTGTGCATTATCAAAGATATTTTCAGCTAGAACTTCTATCTTAAAAATTAAGCAAACAAACAACAAACAAAAAACAAAACTTAACAAACTGAAAATATGTAACCCTTAGACCCTAAACCTCTATCCTAACCTTCAGAAATGAATGAGCAGATCCAAACAATCTTGGCTTAAGAGGAGCAAATGCCTACCACAGAATCATGAGGAATCTGATAAGTGGAAGGAATACACAGGAAGCTCCTGATGATAGATGAGTTTGTGAAGTGAAAAAGCTTATGGGTTTGGAATCAAGAGCACTTCATGCTTTGTAATTCTTCTCAGAGTTTTTCTGCAAAGACCAGGGGTGCAAAGACCAGGGGAATTGGCAAGGTTCCAGGTACCAGCCATACATTATATCCTGTCGAGCAACCCTTGAGTTCAATAAGAGAGCTGTTGGTTACAGCTAGTGTAGAAATGGCACTACTGTACCCTTGCTGTCTCTTGTCATGCTTTCTATTGCTTTGGTTCTCGGCATTGCAGATGAGTAAGCATATTGATACTCCCACAACCCTCACACTCTTTCTGCTACCCTCTACCCTTGCTGTTTTGTTAACAACTTTCAATGCATAGAAACTCTTTTAGAGGGAGTCTTCTAGTATGTAGCAAAAGTAACAGTGAGTCAAGAAGAAAGGAAGCGCACAAAATGAGCTATTCATGTGGCAGGGAATTAATGTCCAGATCATACAAAGAAGCCAAAACATAGTCAAGAAAAATATATATCTAAACATACCTCCCCGTACAATTTAGTATGGATTTTGTTTCTGAACAAAATTCTTAAAGAAAGACATGAATATGATTCAAAAATAAATATCCCAAAATCTGTTTATCATCATGAGCAATTAAGGAAATATAAATTAAATCTTCGTAAAGGTTTACCTTGCCCCAGTCAGAATGACTAACTTACAAAAAACAATTGTCAAAAATGTCAGAAGTGCATTGCTTTTGCTAATACAAATTCCATGACAGGTAAGGAAGGCATTCTTGTTAGAACGATTTAAGACAGGCTCAATCTTGTTTATAAAAGGGGGGAGGGGATGCTGAGAGCTTTTGCGGCTGCCTGTCAGAAATCTGAAATTGGCCAAGGACAAGGAAATGGGCTGCAGACAGAAATCTGACACTATGCTAGAACAAAGAGGTAATTTCAGGCAGGTATTTAAATCTTAGGCTAGAACAAAGAAGTAATTACAGGCAAAAATATAATTCCTAGGCTAGAGCAAAGATGTAGGTTTCAGGTATGAAAATGACTTTAGGCCAGGACAGGAAAGTAGGCTCAGTTATTTTGGTCATCCTGAAAAGCCCTTAGAAATGGTGATCACAGGAGTGATCATGGGACTTTGTTTACTGCCTTGCTTGTTTTTTGATTATTTGTGTTTCTTGTCTTGCTTGTTCCTTGACTATTTGCATCTATTGTACTGCTAGTTCCTCAACCTAGAATTAACCTTAATACTTTCATGCAATTTAAACAGTATAAATGCATAAAAGAAGAAAGAGGGATGGGATAGGGGATTAAAGGGTAGGGGGAATGGGGAAGTGGGATTTGGCATCTGAAATGTAAATAAATAAACTATACAGTAAAAAGAAATTGAAAAAAAAAAAAAAAAAAGAAAATGTCACAAACCAGGACTAGGCTAGGACCCTGCTACAAAGCTTATAAACTTCATTTGGGCTTCTGAGCTATCTCACTTTATACAGATATTTATTTTTCAGTGCTATGCATCAGCCTCACTTTTCAAAATATTTAATAAGGACTTGCTTCTCAAATTAAAGAATAAAATCTGAAATGTTTAAAAACATAAAAAAGTCAACAAATATGTAGAGAAAGGAGAATTGTCATTCACTGCTGAGAATTCAGCTTAGTGTAGACACTATGGAGATTGGTGTGGAAAATTTTCTAAAAGCCAAAAACAAATAAGACCCAGATAATTCAACACATGGCATATTTCCCAAAGGACTCTATAACCTACTCCAGAGGTACTTATCTATGTGCATTGCTGCTCTATTTATAATAACTAGAGCATGGAAATGACCTAATGCCATTCAATAATGTCTGATAATGAAAATGTGGTATTCACCCATTTTGGAATTATTAGCTCTCAAACACAGGACAAATGGCTAAATGAGGTACCGATTTTATGAATCAAAATTTATTTGGCTACCAGATTTTCCCAGCATTCTTTATTCACTACCTACTATAAAGTATAGCTGACATATGTCACCCTCTACCCTAAACTTCTCCAGCCCAGGGGCTGGAATGCCCTTCCCAAAATACCCATCTCTTATAATTCAGCCATTTTGGTTACAGGTCATTTATTTGTCTACCCTATATTGTTTTGGGCAGTCTTTTGGCTCAGGCTGCCCCTGCGGTCAGAGGCTCTCCTTTCCCCTCACTCCTCATCTCCTCAGATGACACAGCTCTGGGTCATGCTCATTTTGGACTCTTCTAGATGTCCATGCTGATCGCTGTGCTCTCATTTATATCTACATTAATTCTCCCCATCCAACATACCTACAGGCAGTCATAATCTTTTCTTTTTTATTTCCTTTTATTTTTCATTCAGAAATGTTATTCATATAGAAGAAGAAGGTAAATGAATGGGAGTATAATATGTTAGGTAACTCATATCCTGAAATACAAACACATTAAAAAAATACCCTGATACTACCAGTATAGCTGAGAGTAAGCACAGAAACCTGTAAAGTGAAACATCTTAGGAAGTAAAAGAAGCTCCAAAGGCGTGGGGGTACTGGGATAACACTGGGGATTAAACAGGAGGGATGCCTTGGGATACTGCTAATGAATAAAGTAGAGCACAGTAGAAAAAGATACCCAATGTCAACTTCAGACTTTCTACACACACACACACACACACACACACACACACACACACACACACACACATTTATGCTTGCAACGTAAATTAGCATACACATACACAAGTATATCCATGAATGTCCCACATTCAGAAACATCACATAAACGTATCTACAGATACATAAGAAAGTAAGTAATAAGTGTGTACTTTTGCAATGTTTATACTGAAAACACAAATGGTACTCAATTCAAAGCTCAAATCTGTATTGCTACTATGAATAGTAGCTACTCTTTACTGTCAGAGACAAGCACTTCTATTTTAAGTAGTTATGTAAAAATTCCGTTCTGTAAATATTTTCAGAGTATTTAGAAAACAGCAAAATTAAGCAATATTAGATAAGTAAATTTAATTGCTCTCAAGTGAAAATCTCAGAGGAAATATTACCTTAAAGAGGACAGGGGTGATTGGGGCTGAGAATATGATATCCCAGTAACAGAAACTCATTTACAGACTATAGTTAGGACCTTGAATAAGAAGTTTAATAGGGAAGAGCATATGTAACTTGCTTTAGTATATGTTTTCATAGAAAATGAGTTGTTCTCAAATTTCAATACTAGTAGATTATAGTATCATTTAATATAGTTAAATCTAGAGATACATAGAAATTTTTGGCCAAAACCTCTCAACTCTCAAACAGGTATATTCAATATAAAATGAATTAAGTAGCATTTCAGTTATGCCAGCAGTGTGACACTACAAATTGTATAGGAGACAATATAATTCCAGCTGTACCGTAGATGCCTCAGACCCCTAACTTTAGTTTTTCAGAAGGACTCAGCCTAAATCTTTGCCTAAACCACCCATGGAAATAGCTATAGATGTTGTGTTTGCTAATATGCTACTTTTGATTCACAGGTTATTTATAGTATTTGATATAGAATGTTATGAACTCATAGACTATTTGGTCACATGACAGCTAGTAGAAAGGTGAACCCAGATAAAACATAGGTAAATGAAGAACCAAATAAAAATAAATTCACATGTGATGACATTTCCAGATTTTGGTTACCTAAAGGAGACAGAACCACTTCCTGTGAGCTATCCATTGATCTCCACATACATGCTGTGGTAGGAACACAAATCTCCCTCAAAAAATAACTAAATGAAAATGAATGTGAAAAAAACCAAAGGGTGCCAGTAGAGCTTCCTGCCCATCATAAGAAAGTTAATGAAAACCGTTCCCATTCCACCAGAGGGAACAAAGCAGTTAGAGCCTGCAATCTACATCTGCTGTTTACGATTTCCTTGACAGACTGAAGTTCACACATGGGATCCTTCGGAAATTTATTGCTTTTTCTTTTCTTTTTTTCTATCAAGATATGAATTACTCACAATATATGATAGTTTTGGATTACAACTATTATTTTAAATGCCAATTTTGATCATGTTAACTAGTTATTAGTAAGAAAATTGAAGAGCACAAACACCTGATCCCATTCTTTTAAACCAAGTATGCCTTTAGTGCCCATTTCCTATGGCATTTAGCTAAATGCTCCCAAATAAGTTCAGGTGATCTTTTTATGTGCTTATTATTGTCCACAATATTTTCTCAAAATGATGTGCGTGTCAGTCATTAATAGTATACAGATTATGATACATTAAGAATCTTGTGTCATCCTGACACAAAACATCCCGACATAATGTTCTGCAGTCCATGTAAATCGGTCATCTACTCTCCCGTAGACAGCTTCACTGTGTTCTATTTACCCATTTGAAACTTTGAGTATAAATTTTTTTCATGATAATTTAAAATAACTATATTTACAGAGAGGCCTTCAGATTCTTTTATAGACTTTAAATTGTTTATATGAAATATTTTTGTTTCCATAGATTTATGGCATGGCTTTTTTATTGAATATTTTATTTATTTACGTTCCAAATGTTATATCCCCTTTCCCAGTTTCCCCTCCGTAAACCCCTTATTCCATCCTCCCTCCCTCTGCTTTCATGAAGGTGCTCTCCCACCCATCCAGCCACTTCCACCTCACCACCTGGAGGAAAGGCTTTTTTGCATGGATTCCTTTTGTTTTGTTTTGTTTTCTTGAATTAATTTTTTGTATTTTTTCCATTTAAAAAAATTGATATTTTTTATTTACATTTCACATTTTATTCCCTTTCCTGGTCTCCCTCCCAGAACCCTCCCTATCAAACCCCCCTCCCCCTGCTTCAATGAGTGTGTTCCCCGACTCACCCACCTACACCTGCCTCCCTGCCCTCCGTTTCCCCTACACTGGGGCATTGTGCCTCTCCTCTCATTGATGTCTGACAAAGCCTGGCATAGCTTTCTTACTAATTTTAGGACATTTTCTTTAAAATATTGGGAAGTAGATGGGTAATTATTATCATTAGTACATTCTGGTAACATAAAACATAAGCAACCTCAATGCACCCTGGTGACAAAAATTATGTGATTTTTCAAGTCAGTACCGTATTTAACAGAAAATATCCATGTTTTTACACAGAATTCATGAGATAAGCATAGAATCAGCATTATTCAATCCATATACACTGAGCGAAAGAAGAAATGATAAATGCACTCAAAGTGCATGAATGTGAGATTTATAAGACAAAGAACTGTATAACCTGCACATAGTGGTCTTCAAAATGAGCCAGGCAGGTTTATTTTTTCCTTTAGTGCTAGAATTTAATGAACTAACCCTGGAGATCATATCTTCAAAGCCAGCATGAGCAACAAAGTAGTCTTACTTTGTTAGGAGCAGTTTTGCTCTTTAAAATTTAGTAATATTATTTGTTGACTTATATACATGCATACTATGCATGGAAACATAATGAAGCAAATAAAGTATATATATATATATATATATATATATATATATATATATATATTATATATTATTCAATATATATATTGAATATATATAATATATATATATATTCAAACCTACTCTTTTGTAGATATAATTAGTATTTAAAAAGGCTTTATGTTTTTTATCCTTTTTCTATGTATTAGTATAATCTGCATTAGTATAATCAGCATCTTTCAAAAGGCAAGCCAATTATAAGCACATCAAAATTGAATTTAGTAATTGAGACCAGAGAATATATTTTACCAGAGAGTGTATTTTACTAAGAAAAAATTTCTACTCTCTATTTTATTGGTTTTATTTCTAAAATAAGTGTATTTAAAACATTCCTGTGCATTCTATTTTAAAAACAGTGCTATTTGATTTTAAAAAAGGATTTTTTAACCCTTGTTTAGACAGTGATGGAATGTGACAGAACACATTAACAACTCAGAATATTTATTGTAGCTAGGTGTCAAAGATTAGTAATTAGCTGTTTTTTTTTTTTCAGAAGGTTTTTATAATTTATTTCTACATCTATTGAGAAAGGTATTTTACATTAAATTATTAATATATCTATTATATTTAAATGTATTTGAAAAGCAGTCACTAAGTATTATATACATAATATGTAATAATCCTATGTATGTAGAAAGATAGAAAGTCTATATATACCTGTTATTAATAAGGTAGGTCACTAAATATTTAGACTGCTTCATACGCTACAATCTTTTCCAACACGCTTCAAACAAATGAAGCCATAAATTATGCTAAAAGGCTTAATTTATGAGATCAAGGTTATGAATTTTGGTTCTGTTCTCTGCCATTGAGTCATGATAATTCACAGAAGATTGTAAAAGTCATGGTCAATGGTTGGTTTCCACAACCTGATAGCAAGACCTTACTTCCAAAGTGAACATTTATTTATATCATTGAACACAAAAAAGTTAAACTGATGCCTAATTAGAAGTTTCAACAATACTAAGTAGTATCATCAGGGAAAAGAAAAAATTCATTTTTATCCAATGAAATACAGCTGGGCATATCGACGAGATATCAGAGCAGGCCCCATGTTTAGAACAAAATAAACGAATTTGAAGGCTCTCTGTGGATATTTTTTTTTCTTTACAGTTTTTGTGCTACTGGTTTTGGCTTGCTGGTTTTGATTTTTTTCAGTAAAAAAAAATGGTGGTTGTTGTTGCTGTTGTTGTTATTTTTCAAAGAGCTGGTAGGAGGGAAGGGGAGCAAGGCAGAGAGACAAAGTTGAGTGAATAGGGAGGTGGGGATAATTTGAGATGATTGGGAGAAGCAAAAAATATGTTCAAATATATTATATAAAATATTGTGTCTATAAGGCAATTGAGGATTGATAGTTGTAAATAATAATTACTTCTAGTAAATAAATAAAGGATTTTAAAACCATGATCAATAAAAAGGAAAATCATAATGTATATGCTATCCCATGAGTGTTTGGACTGCTTAAAGAAGTAGGGGAAGTGTAATATGGGATAGAGTCAGAGCTCCCATAGGAAATGATGAGAATATTCTGGATTGCAGGTTTAGATTTAAAAAAAAAATACTCTTAATAAGGGTTCAAAAACCCTTCGACCCCACCTGCTTCCAGCCCACTATCTAAAGGTAGGGGAGAAAAGATGGTAAATCGAACAATGGGATGTGGACCTGTTTAAAAGTAGTTCTTTGGGGCCATTCCAACCTCTGTAAGGATGTCAGCAGTCCAGTTCAGTAGTGTCAGGATAGCAAACACAAATCAGCATTGGTGGCATAATTCAGCAGTAACATCCATAGAATCATCAGGAGTCATTAAAATCATCCAGTGTCCCAGGAGAACTTCTCTTCTGTGCCTCTCTCAAGGAAGTGAAGAACAGAGAAGATTCAAGACCAAGGAAGCATTGCAAAGCCAGCTAAGCAAGTGCTCAGTCAATGCCCATTGAGCCCTATTTATACTCTCTCCAAACATTATGTGTCCTCCCCTGGGTCTTGCTTTCTTTAAATCTAAAATCACTGCTGGGACAGAAGTTAACGTCTGCATACTATAGGTTTGAGTTCCACTGTGTGCTGACTATGAGATGTGACTTAAATAATTCTGATGTACAGTATATGAAAACATTTAACATCTGACCTAGCAAATAATAACCATATAATACATAATTACAGCTATTTTATTCTTTGTGATTTGTTTCAATTAGAATACTAAACAATGACCAAAGAAAATAATTAACATAGAAATGTTCAGTTTAGATGCATGGATTTTGTTATCAAAGAACACAAAGCTTCACAAAATAGAAACTTCAGTTTCAAAATAGTCTCTCAATTTAATTTTTCTTAAGGTTTTCAAAGATTGAAACTTATTGATTGGAGCTAGAAATAATAAATAAATAAGTAAATAAATAAATAAATAAATAATTCCCCACACCCGTTTTAATCACTTTATTAATGCTCATGAGAGTTTAGTTTAAATCTAATTCCATTCATTTTAATTTCTCATTAAGCCAAATGGTGTTCCATCTGTAGCATAATTGAACATATTCTTAATGAGAAAATAGTAATCATTGAATCCACCATTTCCTCACTGGGAATGGATCTGATATTATTCTTTATCTTGCCTGCTAAACCAGGCCATTATTGCAGCAGTAGCTATGACTGAGAAATTACGTGGCTGCTTTCAAACAAGTCACCGAAAGAAGTCACTAAAGAGGTATGATCTATTAAATAAAATGTCCATATGTTCATAAAACTAGAAAGGAAAGCATATGGCAAAAAATCTACTCACATAAAGATAGATAATTGCTTTTACATAAATATGATGTATGTGTCCAGCCTTAGAAGATTTGAAAACAATAACAGATGCTTCACCATTAAAATATGTTTCTAGTGCAAAAAGGTCTTCAACTTAATTACGTGGGTAGAGAGCAGAGACTATTTACAATGCTATAAATAATGGGGGATATTTTATTTCTACCATCAGATACTAATCACTTTAATTTTTAACAATTTAAAGGAACTTTTTAAAAAGTGGAAGAAAATATAATAATTAGGGATTCTTCAACTGCTTAAAGGTCACAGGTTTGTAAGAAATGGAGACAATACATACACACTCTGCTATGTTTTTATTAAAAGGTTCTTTTAATGGCTTATTGAGCATCTATAAATTTTTAAAGTGAGATTTATCTGATTAGAGTAAAACAGTTTGTAAATGAAAACTCTATATTACACTTCCACAACAAATCAAATATCTTTTAAAAGGATATAAAACTCTATTTTTAAAATAAATTTTCAGCATGAATACTGGGACAGGTATTTGACAGTTGAACAAATCTGGTTTCCTTCTATCTTTCCTTTCTTCCTTTCTCCCTCCGTCGCTCACTCACACCCTCCCTTTCTTCCTGTCTTCTTTAATTCTTGCTTGCTTGTTTTCCAACTGAAGTCCCAGAGGACTGTCGGTAGACCATTTGATAACCTTTTCACAGCTTTTTACACACTCTGTACACTTATAAATCACTGACATATCAATTCTTACACATTAGTTACTATAAGGCAGAGTTTATAATATTATAAAAACTGTTAAGAGGAAATTAAGAACTTATTTTAAAAGTGAGTAAGTAGCTAATGAATCAAGCATATCAACACTGCAAAGTTAATCTTTCTAAGGGAGAAACAAGACCTGACTCAGACTCCTTTGTAGATAACAAAAATAAATGGCAATTATATTTGTAGTTGAAATAGCTTTGATGTGACATAACTATAACTAACATAAGCATATATATGTATATATGCTTATGATTGATACATATATATGTTCTATTTTTACATTTTCATGTTTGTGTTCTGATTCCATCTGGAAGATAATTACAATGCATATAGATGGTTTCAATTTTTCTCAAGTGCTTCTAAATCTGTGCTTTCTGAGGAAACAACCAGACAAAATTACATAAAATGAGAATGGAAACTTTTATTGCTTTGGAAAGCCTACATCAGGCATTTCTCATAGATTCCAACGAAAAGAAACCCAATGCCAAACATATTAACACTCTTTAGCCTAATTCTCCCGTTAAGCCTGCAGAACTCTGGGTATCACATGTCTTCACTAGAGACTCAAAACATACCAACACAACCATGGCTGATTTGAATAGTGTAAACAAAATCAATAAAGCTTACAAAACAATGACATTTTTTGAATATTAAAAAGTGTTTGGTTTTCTGTCAGTAAGGAAAACATATTTAAGTGGATGAAAATACAACATTAGAATTAAAATGGATAACCATGTTTATTTAAATAAAAATTAGTAAGCTTTTAGTCATAACCCAATATAAAAATGGAAAAAAATATTTGTTTGGTTTAATTTGTCATGTTTCACTTTATTTTAATCCTGACATATTTATTATAGTATCACTCAAAATCATTGATTTGGTTCTTTGCCATTAATACTGCATATTCCTAGACTATTATAACACAAAAGATATAAAAAACAGCATAGGCCATAAATGAAAAAAATTTTCCAGGCAGCTACACACATTTTTGAGTTGTAAGATTGTTTCTCCCCAAACCCACTGTGTATATAATCCTGTGCTAGATATAAGCAAATATGTCTTTGAGAATCTGGTGCTTGTTTTCACTGTGATTTCCCTTCTATTTCTACAGTAAGAAAATAGTAAACTCACAATTCATGTGACCTCTGTGAGACAAGAACCTACTTTTAATATAAATACAAAGGAAACCAACCAGCCAAACAACCAATCAAACAAATAACCAAACAAAACCCCTTCCAATGCTTCCTGTTCTCATGTCATCTGCCATGCTCTCTGTCTGTAATGTAACCTAACTTGAAATTCTGATCTCTCAGCCACAAATCACCTATGGAGTTTCCCAAGGAAGGCATTTTCTTTACACAACTTTTAACCTTCCTGAATACAAGGGAATATCCATGTTTGTTTTCTCAGAAGTCCAGCCTTTTGCATCACATTCCATCATGCTCCTGTGGAGGCATTCAGAGTGCAAAGCCATCTACCTCACTTTGGTTGTTTGGCCTCAGCTTGCTCTTCACCTGTAGCTTCAACTTCTTCCTTCCTCTTTATTTTGTCTTTTATTTTTAATACTATAATGTAATCCATCACTTCTGCTTATGCTTTCTTTCAAATTCTTTTCAAATGAACACTTTTCATTAGTTATTTTTGTATGTGTGTACATACATACATAGATATTTTTAAATGCAACCTGGACGTCTGTGTAATATTTATTGTTTACAAGATTTCAGGGACAATGATTTAGTGTCAAACAACCAACCCGCGTGTTATTGACTGGAGCTGACTGTCTCACCATCTCCCAACATTCCTTAATGGGCTATATAGTCTTTGTGTAGAGTTGAGATCCTGTGTATTCTCCCTGTGTCCACTTTGGAGATCATGTCTCATTTAGTTTTCTCATTTGCCTGTTTTACTTCTTATTAACCTTTGTCATTTGTCATATAATTTCCTGAATTTCTGTATTGTGGTTATGTCACGGTATGATTGACAGGCAAAACTTATTTCACCCTTTTTCATGTTGTTCACTAATCTAGTGCAGTGCCATGGCCTGGAAAAGAATTAGAATAAAGATTCATCTAGGAAAAATATTACACACACATTGTGAATCTTACACATGAATGTGAATTAATATTTTTAATTGGGGATTAAAAAGATATGTCCTTGTTTTATTTTCTTTTGGTGATTTAAAATAGTTTGCTCTTTGAAATGCCTTTTTTTTATTGTCTTAAAACCTCATCTTTAAAAATGTTTGAGAACTTTGAAATTTCTGGGTGTCAACAGGACAGTGGTGACTTCAGCATTTGCATCCATGTTACTGTGTCTTAAGTGTATTCCCAAACTTATAAATTACAGGTGTCAATTCTCCTAGCTTTGTTTTTTAAGGAAAAGGATCAATGTTTGCCACTCATCTCAATCTTCAAGTTTGTGAAAAGTCAGTCTAGAATTTTTTGAACTAAGTATTATAAAGTTGTGTTAATTAAAGCACTTGTTTTCATTTATTTTTAGGTGCACACACCTATGAAGGTATGCAACAGCTATGACTTTATGAGACACATAAATGGATATCATAAATAAACACAGAATTAGAGTTAATTAGAACCTAAATTTTGCAGTTAAAGTGATGCAATAAACTAGAAAAGAAAAGGAAAGGAAAGAAAAAAAGGAAATTTCAACACATGTCTCTTGGGGAAGCACAGCACATCACTTGCTTTTAGGTTGACATCATTGTCTACTTAATATCTAAGAACTGAATTTCTTTACCATTTTAAATAGTCTGACATTGAGCATATTTGTGCTTTAAAAGTTACAGTATCACACATTGAACTCAAGAAACAGAGTAAAAACCATCAATGTTCTTAGTCATTGTTGTTTGAGAAAATAAAATATGTGAGCTACAATTTGTCCTCTCTAAAAATGTGTTGGGGTAAGACAGTACCCAATCCATGACAGGTACAACGTGAGACATAGGCCATCAGTGGGAGCCCACTTCTAACATTGCCTGGAGAATGACGACCTGGAGGTTGGATAGCTCAGAGACCTAGGATAATAATTGCTTCCTAATGATATTCTGCTATACTCAGATACTGGTACTTAGCCCAGCTTCAATACAGGGAGATTCCTAGTCTTACTGCAAATTGATGCGTCATGGTTGGTTGATATCTATGGGAGGCCTACTCTTTTCTGAATAAAAATGGAGGAAGACTAGGGAAGAGAAACAGAGGGGAGGTATAGGGGAGAGACTGGGAGGAGAGGAGAGAGAGAAAGTTAATGCAAAGATGATCGTTGATTAAATAAATACTCAGTTACATTAATAACATATTAAACACCTTTCAAAGAAAGAATGAATGTAGAAACAGTGAAAATATATGATTAAAGGAAACATTGCCAATAATTTTGAATGAAATCAATACCTAAATAAATATATACATATTTTTATTTTTATGTTTTAAAATCAATGTTCAATATTAAGCAAGCAATTTTAAGTTTAGTTATGACATATAAAAGGATCTGGTATCATTTGTTCCATCAAATCTTGACAAAGTTGAACAAGAAAATTAGTAGATTTTTTTTTAATCCTTTTAAAAATTGAAGTAGCTCAGAAAACTTCCTTTTAGAGATTTGTATGAATACAGAAGCCAGTTCAATTAACTGATAACCAAACAATAGTAATTTTGAGGCATAATTTGTGTGGAATAACACTTAGTTAAAAACTCATAGGGGCTGTATTTTATTGAGAATTTAACATATTTATGGTTGTTTACTATATTTAGTCCAAAATATTACTATAATGAATTTCCAAAAAGATCTTATTTTGAATGCATTATATTGTAATACTATTAGATACAATCAGATCATTCTTTAGAATGAGTACCAGTTTTTGAAAAACACTATAGCAGAGACATACCCAGGCTCACAGAGGGTTACTGCTCCCATGTCACTTTCCTTTATAAATCTCCAAAGAACTTGAAAGTACTGCATTTTTGAAGGTTGGTACCTAGGGTCATGATCCTCAAACCCTGTGGTTTAATCTGGTTATACATTGTTCCTATTTTCTCAGCTTCTAAAACTCAACATAGCTCTAATGTTAGTAAAGGGAAAGTAGAATGCATATAAAAGAAATACATAGATTTTATGTGAAGAACATCTAAGATAATTAATACTTTAAAATACATTATTCCTTATATGTTATTTATTTATGTTATTTATTTATATATTTTATTTATTTATTTTATATATTATTTACATCTTTAAAAAAGCAGATGTACACACTTGTGATTGTTAAAGTGACTTTCATTCACCTGATATAATTATCATCTTAGATGCTTACTGCTGAATAAGCTCACCCTTTTCATGTTTTCAGATCTTTGTCTGACTAGTTCAACTCAGCATTTATCACTCAAGCCTCTCTCTAAGCTGACTGATTAAAATTAGCTGTTCTCAGCTTCTGACTTAATGTTCTGCTTGGCCTCAAATTAACTTTCATCTTTTGGTACCTTTTCATTCTCTGGCTTGTTCTGTCTTCACCTAAAACCTGTCATTGTAAAACTGTCCTGGTAAAGCTGTCGTTCTCTCTCTCTCTCTCTCTCTCTCTCTCTCTCTCTCTCTCTCTCTGCTTTATACTCTTTGGTCACTGATTTGACCAACCTGAAGCCTGTGTGACTAGAACTCAGAGATCCACATGTCTCTGACTCCTGAGGGCTGGGATTAAAGGCTTGTACCACTATGTGTGGACCTAAGCCTTTTTTTTATTTACCTGAAACTCTATTCCAGGATGGCCTTGAACTCAGAGATCTGCTTTCTTCTGTCTCCCAGGAAAAGTTATGTCTGTATTTGAGATCAAATAGACCTAGAAGGATATTGAATGTGATCCCTTGCCAGAGCAACCATGTGGGTGGATTAAAATTATTCCACATTACCAATACAATTCTTTACAAATCTTGAAAGAATAATTCTCAGTCTCATATGAAAAACAAAAATTCCAAGATAGCTAAAACAATCCTGAAAAATAAAAGAACTTTTGGAGGTATCACTATCTCTGACTTCCAGCTGAACTACAGAGGAATAGTAATAGTAACTGTGGTATTTGTATAGAAAGAGACTGGTGGAATAATGCAACCTAACTGAAGACCCAGAAATCAATCCACACACCTACAGACATTTGATTAAGGGACCAAAACCATATAATGGAAAAGGAAGAGCATTTTCAACAAATGGTGCTGTTCTACATGGGCGTCTGCAAGTAGAAGAATGCAAATAGATCCATATTCATCACCCTGTACAAAACTCAAGTCCAACTGGATCAATGACCTCAAAATAAAACCAGATACACTAAATTTAATAGAAGAGAAAGTGGAGGAGAGACTTGAACTCATCCATACAGAAGAAAACTTTCTGGACAGAATAGCAATGGCTCAAGAGCTAAGATCAACAATTACTAAATGGGACTTTATGAAACTGAAAATCATCTGTAAGTTAAAGGACACTGTCAATAGGACAAAGTGACAATATACAGATTGGAAAAAATATCTTCAGCAATCCTACATCTGACAGAGGACTAATATCCAAAATATAAAACGAACTCAAGAAGTTATACACCAACAACCCAAATAAACCAAAAAAAGTGGGGTAGAGAACTAAACAGAGAACTGTCAACAAAGGAATCTCGAATAACTAAGAAGCACTTAAAGAAATGTTTAATATCCTTAGTCATCAGGAAAATACAAGTCAAAATTCATCTGAGATTCCATCCTACATACATCAAAATAGCTAAGGTCAAAAACTCGAGGAATAGCACATACTGGCAAGGATGGGGAGCAAGGGGAACACTCCTCCATTGCTGGTAGGAGTGCAAACTTGTACAACCACTCTCAAAATCAATTTGGTGGTTTCTCAGAAATGTGTGAATAGTTCAACCTCAAGACCCAGCTATACTACTTCTGGGCATTTACTCCAAAAATGCTCCACCATCCCAACATGACATTTGCTCAATTATGTTCATAGTAGCTTAATTCATAATACCCAGAGACCGGAAACAGTCTAGATGTTCCTCAACTGGAGAATAGTTAAAGAAATGTGATACATATACACAATGGAATATTGCTCAGCTATTAAAGACAAGGACATCATGCATTTTTCAAGCAAATGGGCGGAACAAGAAAATATCATCCTGAGTGAGGTGACCCAGACCCAAAGAACATACATGGTACATACTCACTTATAAATGGATATTAGCCATAGAGTACAGGATAACCATGCTAAAACCAACAGACCAAGAGAAGTAAAAATAACAAGGAAGTCCCAAGGGAGTATAGCTGAATTTCTCTCAGAAGAGGAAACTAAATAGATATCAGGTGGTGGGAGGGAAGGAGGGAGGGAGGGAGGGAGGGAGGGAGGGAGGGAGGGAGGGAGGAAAGTAGATAGGAGAGGGGAGAAGGACTGGAGTGGGTCAGGGAGGTTCCAATGTATGGAGACCAGGGGAAAGAAAATGAAAATTGGTGGAAGGGAATGATCTCTAGGACAAGCCAGAGACCTGGGATCAGAGGAGGCCGCAGCGGTTTTATGAGTGTTACTCTAGCCGAGTCTCCCAGCAGTGGAGGATATGGATCCTGAATTGGCCAATTCCTGTAGCCAAGAAGGACTCTCAGTGGAGGGAAAAGGGCAGCAACTAAGCCACAAAACCTTTGCCCTATAAAGTACCCTACCTAAAAGATTTGCAGGGACAAAGATAAAGCACATATGGAGGAAACGGTCAACCAATGACTGTCGCAAATTAGGACTCATCCCATGGGCAAGAACCTATTCCTGACACGATTACTAAGTCTCTGTTATGCTTTCAGACTGAAATCTAACATAACTGTTGTCTGAAGGGCTACACAAAACAGCCAATATAAAGAGATGCAGAGACCCACTGCAAACATTAGATTGAGCTTGGGGAGTCATATGGAAGAGTTTGAGGGAGGATTGAGGGAGCCAATGATAGCAGGGATGCCAAAGGAAGTCCAACAGAATCAACTAATCTGGACCCTCTGGGACTCCCAGGCACTGAATAACCAACCAAAGAGCAAACTTGTGCTGGATCCAGGCTCCCTGCACATATGTAACAGACGAATAGCTTGGTCTTCATGAGGATTCCCCACCAACAGGAGTGGGGGTTGTCTCTGGATCTATTGCCTCCTAGCCATGAATTCTATTTCCCTAACTGGGCACCTTGCTGGCCTTAATGAGAGAGAATGTGCCTAGTCCTGCATGTAGTCCAGACTTAATGTACTGGGCAGGGAGTGGTGGTGGGTGGGTAGTATGGAGGGTTCACATATAGTGAGGGCCTCCCCCTTCTCAAAGGGGAATGGTAGGGAAAAATGAAGAAGAATCTGTGTGGGGGGTACTGGGAGGAGGTAGAACTGGTATTGAAATGTAAAGTAAATAAATATATAAGTTTAATTTAAAAAATTCTTCTGCACTGATTATGTAACTTCAATGGGTATCTATCCCAGTGTCAAATTTTTACATTTGAATTTGTTCCTCATATTGTACACACAGTTTATAACTTTGATTTGATATGGGGAATATATTAATGAATTGTCATTGTCTAGTACAAGGAGAGTCCTAAAATTAAAGATATTAGTTCAGTGACAGTAAGACATGAGCCTCAAACAAAAACTTGGTTCAATAAATATGACTCCTCACACCAAAATATGATTAACCTCACTATATAGCACCTATAGAAAAAACTAATTTAAAAAGAAAATTACAAGTATTATCGAAGGCAAGGAAAAAGAGAAAAACATCAAGAGGAGAATGTCTGATAACAAGACACAGAAATGACACATATATTTAGTACAAGAGTGTTATTAACAATTCTGAAAATGTGTTAAGGGCTCTAATAGAAAAGGTAGACAATGAGCAGAAACTGATGAAAATGCTAGAAATCAAAATTACCATATCAGAAATGAAAAGTTTTTCTTTTGAAAACACATGTTGACTAAATATAATGTAGGAAAGGAAATTGGTGGAATTTAAGGCAAGACAACATACTAAAGTTGAAAAATAAAGAAAAAACAATGGATAGAACATAGAAACTGATGGAAAAATCAAAACAACATAGGAGTAATCTCAAAGGATGCAATGCAGATCTAATTGAAATGAAGAGAAGAAAAATGGAATTGCAGAACGACAGGAGGCATATATGAAGTGGCAATGCCTAAGAACATTCCAGAATAAAGCTACCTCAAAACAATATATCCAGGAAACTGAAATGAACCTAAGTAACTTAAATAAATATGCAACATTAAAGTTAGAAGATAATAGGTAATAAATGAATGCAGTGTTCTTCCCCGTGGAAACTGAGGAAAAAGAACTTAGCAAGCAAGAAACATGGTTGTATCTCTAGCTGGCATAAAACTGGTGTGGTGCTACGTGTACATCTGTAACCTTAGCTTCTGGGGTAGAAATGGAAACAGGGGTATCAGTAATTCAAGATTATCATGTACTGTGCAGTGAGTTTGAGTATATGTACATATCCATGAGATTGTTTCAAAGGAGAAAAAAAGAAAAAAGAAGGAAGGAAGGAAGGAAGGAAGGAAGGAAGGAAGGAAGGAAGGGAGAGAAGGAGGGAGAGAGAGAGGGAGGGAGGTAGGGAGGGAGGGAGGGGAAGAGGGAGGAAGGGAGAGAGGGGAAGAGGGAGGAAGGGAGGGAGGGAGAGAGAGGAAGGAAATAAATCAAAGAAACTAAAAGGAACAAATGAAAAGAAAAAGAGAACTTCTTTAAATAAAGAGAAACAGAAAACTGAAATAATTCATGAAGTTGAAGGCCTTAGAATTTATACAAGAATAAAATAGCTGTGAAACCTGTAAGCTACAATAACTTATATGAATTCACACACAAGATTAGGGCAAGATCAAACCTGTCAAAATCCCAGCCTGGATGGTAAAGGGGCTCGGGAAGTTCCCAACAGAAGGAAGGCACAACAGAGAAGTTTTAGCCAGTAGAGAAGCAAGAGTCTTTTTCTTTCCCCAAAAATAAGGCCACTGAAAGCCTACAAGAAGATTGTCCTATACCAAACACATAAAGGAATCTGTTGGTTAAAAACAAAGAGCATATGAAATTTGAAGAAGCAATTTAAGTAGAGAGAGATGAAGGAATAAGGGAGATTTGATCATGACATTCTATGTTTATATATGAAATTCATAAAAATATTTTTAAAAATTAAAAAGAAAGGCAAAGAAAGGAGAAAAGAAAAGAAAAATATAAAACAGAAAAGAAAAAAACACAAGTAGATGGTCTTAGAGAAATAGTTCAGTGGATGAAAGTGCTTACCTACAAACTTTATGGCACAAATTTGATACAGGAATTTATATGAAAATCCTGTATTTATGTAGTTGTTTCTAGGACAAAAGGTTTTGCAGTAGATATCCTATTATTCTAACTAAAGTTGTACTGTTATTCTAGCCCATTTGAGTATGGAAAGGAAATTGGATGGATTATAGGACATTTGGATGGGTGGGGTATAGGAAAGAAAGGAGAAAGAAGGGGTGATGATATAGATTTTTTCAATTAAAAATAAGTTAAATGTGGAAAAATAAAATATACTATGCACTTGTAAAAGTCCTCATGTTGTGATATGCATCTGCAATCTTAGCAGCCTTAGAATAGACAGGACATACAGACAGCAGAGTTTCCTAAACTTTCTTGGATTGCCAGCTGGAGTAAAATGGCAGAAACAAGAGACACCCTGATTCAGCAGGATAGAAAGTCAGAGCCTACTCTTGGCAGCTGGACTCTGACCTCTACTACACATATGTCTGTGAACATACAAAGTATGTTTCAAAAAAAACCTAAGTCTTAAAATAGACTTCCAACTAATAAAATAAGCAGATTATTTTTAAATGTTGTCACTAGATGTACAGGTCTTCAATAACAACTACTCAAAGAGGCTAAGGCAAGAATGTGTTCAAAGCTAACTTAAGCAAGTTAGCAAATGGTACTTTGCTCATTGGTAGAGTCCTCTCCTAGCTTATGTGATACTCCTGGATCAATTTTCAGTTTTGTTGCTTTTTATTTGTATAAATATTGGGAAATAATTTTGAAATATCTTTTTTCTTTTAATTTACCTTAAAGGGCCATTATCTTAAATATGCATACATCTCTAGCAGTATTAAGTGATGTTGTAATTCCACGACAAACACTCACATTAACATACTGTGCCAAGGAGGGATAAGAGAAGATACAGAAGCTCAGTTCAAACAAGACAGTCCAAAAGACAGCTGTCAAAGTTTTATCAATATGAATTCAACTTTATCAATAAAATCTTTAAATTTAAATGATCAAAATACACTGGTTAAATAGGAGTAAGAGAAAATATCCTAAACAGAATAATAAATTAGATTCAACACAAACACAACTAATTTCATCATGGTAGCCAAAATGGTAATTTCAACACATAGTGGGGAGTGATATAAGCCAGTGTGGGGTCATAGTAAGATCAAAGCTAGTTTGGAATACTTGGCAGTTCCAATCTTTAAGAACAAAGTAATATTTAAAATCTTTTACATAGAAACATGAATAAGACTAATTTTAAAAATTATATAAGCTTGATAATATATTGTCTTAGGACTACAGATCCAAAGAAAAAATTAAAATAAATGAACATTAATTCAACAAAATAAATATTAGCTAATATTAACTAGTAGAGTAGCTACATTAATTTATGACAAGAGAGATACCCGAAACAAATAGAGGTTTCATAAGTTGATTAATGTACCAGCACTGTAAGAATAAATAGCAATCCTAAGTGTTAGCAACAGCAAAACATGTATTACAAAAATTGGTAGAAATACACAAAAAGAGAAAGAAAGGGGCGAAAGATGGCTTTGTAGAAAAAATACACTTTCTAGTAAGCTTGGGGAATTGGGTTTTAAACTGAGGACACACATTTTAGCAGTAGACTATTGACTGACACTCTTATCTGGCTTCCTCATGCAGGCCACAGTGTTTTTCATGCCCCCCTCCCATGAAAAATAGATAGATAGATGATAGATAGATAGATAGATAGATGATAGATAGATAGATAGACACATCAATACATAGATAGAAGATAAATAACTAAATAATCTACAATTTTATTGATATCTACATATTTAACTTCAGTAAATAAAAGACTACGCAAGCATAATTTCAGTAAAAACATATATGGTTTGGGTAGTTATGATCTAATTGGTCTTTAAAGAACAATGAAGAAGCCCCCGCCTGGATCCAGTGGCTGGGGCAGACACCCAGCTGATCTGCTCCCCTGTGGAAACCGAGTCCGGAGGCATCCTAGAGAGGCCACAGCCTGCATAGTTACAGGTAGAAGCACCCGCACACCACCCTATGACCCGAAAGCACAACTGGCAGCAGGGAGCTCCCAGAGCACACCTGGCACCCAGACCCCGCCCCTGCGGAATACCACTCCCCTTCCACTCCTAACCTGGATCCGGTGGCTGGGGCAGACACCCAGCTGATCTGCTCCTGAGTGGAAACCACATTCGGAGGCATCCTAGAGAGGCCACTGACCTCAGAGCAGGGGACACCATATCCCGAGGCATCCTAGAGGAGCCACTGAACTCAGAGAAGCAGACACCATATACTGAGACATTTTAGAGGAGCTACTACATTCAGAGCAGCAAACACCTAGCTCGTCTACTACTGTGGAGACACCATATCCTGACATATCCTAAAGGAGCCACTATACCTAGAACAGCTGGAGCTCAAGATCACAGAGACATCCAGACCCCGAAGAGTTCTAACACAACCAAGATAACTGAAAAGGTAGATTCCATTCAGAACAAGTAAGTGCAGGTAGCACTAGAGCTAACCAAATGGAGAAAGGCAAGCATACAAATGTAAACAACAAAAAGCAAAGTTACTTGGCATCACCAGAACCCAGTTCTTCCATCATAGTAAGTCCTGAAGAACACATCACACCAGAAAAGCAGAATTCAGAATTAAAATCATTTCTCATGATGACGATAGAGGACTTTAAAAAGGACATAAACAACACTCTCAAAGAATTTGAGGAGAACACGGGTAAACAGATAGAAGCCCTTAAAGAAATGCAAGAAAACACAACCAAACAGGTGAAGGAATTACACAAAATCATCCAGGATCTAAAAATGGAAGTAGAAACAATAAAGAAATCTTAAAGGGAGACTACCCTAGAGATAGAAAACCTAGGAAAAAGATCAGGAGTCATAGATGCAAGCATCATGGACAGAATACAAGAGATAGAAGAAAGAATCTCACGCACAGAAGATACCATGGAAAACATTGACACAACAGTCAAAGAAAATGTGAAATGCAAAAAGCAACTAACCCAAAAATACAGGAGATCCAGGACACAATGAGAAGGCCAAACCTAAGGATAATAGGTATAGATGAGGGTGAAGACTCCCAACTTAAAGGGCCAGTAAATATCTTCAACAAAATTATAGTGGAAAACTTCCCTAACCTAAATAAAGGGATGTCCTTAAATATACAAGAAGCCTACAGAACCCCAAATAGTCTAGACCAAAAAAGAAATACCTCCTGTCACATAATAATCAAAACATCAAACATACAAAACAAAAAGAAAATACTAAAAGTAGTAAGGGAAAAAGGCAAAGTAACATATAAAGGCAGACCTCTAAGAATTATACCAGGCTTCTCACCAGAGACTATAAAAGCCAGAAGATCCTGGACTGATATTATACAGACCCTAAGAGAACACAAATGCCAGCCCAGACTACTATACCCAGCAAAACTCTCAGTCACACTTGATGGAGAAAACAAGATATTCCATGACAATACCAAATTTACACAATGTTTCCCCACAAATCCAGCACTTCAAAGGATAATGGATGGGAAACTCCAACACAAGGAGGGAAACTACAACCAAGAAAAAGCAAGAAAGTAGTCTTCTAGCAACCACAGAAGAAGATAGTTACACAAACATAATTCCGCCTCTAAAAACAAAAATAACACGAAGCAACAATCATTTTTCCTTAATATCTCTTAATATCAATTCACTCAATTCTCCAATAAAAAGATGTAGACTATCCAACTGGATACATGAACAGGACCCAGAATTTTGCCGCATACAGAAAACACTCCTCTGTGACAAAAACAGACAGTACCTCAGAGTAAAAAGATGGAAAACAATCTTCCAAGCAAATGGTCCCAAGAAACAAGCTGGAGTAGCAATTCTAATATCAAATAAAATTGATTTTAAACCAAAAGTAATCAAAAAAGATAAGGAAGGACAGTACACATTCATCAAAGGAAAAATCTACCAAGTTGAACTCTCAATTCTGAACATCTATGCCCCAAATGCAAGGGCACCCACATTCATAAAAGAAACTCTATTAAAGCTCAAAGCATACATTGCACCTCACACAATAATAGCACCCCACTCTCAGCAATGGACAGATCATGGAAACAAAATTAAACCGAGACACAATGAAACTAACAGAAGTTATGAACCAAATGGATTTAACTGATATCTATAGGATATTTCATCCTAAAACAAAAGAATATACCTTTTTCTCAGCACCTCAAGGTACCTTCTCCAAAATAGACCATATAATTGATCACAAAACAGGCCTCAACAGATACAAAAAGATTGAAATAATCCCTTGTACGCTATCAGACCACCATGGACTAAGTCTGGTCTTTAATAAGGACAAAAACAATAGAAAGCCCACATACACATGGAAACTGAACAACTCTCTACTCAATGATGACTTGGTCAAGAAAGAAGTAAAGAAAAAATTAAAGACTTTTTAGAATTTAATAAAAAGGAGGACACATCATACCAAAACTTGTGGGACTCCAAGAAAGCAGTACTAAGAGGGAAACTCATAGCTCTAAATGCTTACAAAAACAAAAAAAAAGATGAAGAAGAAGAAGAAGAAGAGTGCATACACTAACAACTTGACAGCACACCTGAAAGCATTAGAACAAAAAGAAGCAAATACACCAAAGATGAGTAGACAGCTGGAAATAATAAAACTCAGAGCTGAAACCAACCAAGTAGAAACAGAAAGAACCATTAAAAATATTAACAAAACAAGAAGCTGGTTCTTTGAGAAAATCAACAAGATAGATAAACCATTAACCAGACTAATCAAAGAGCACAGAGACAGTATCCAAATTAATACAATCAGAACTGAAAAGGGAGACATAACAACAGAAACTGAGGAAATTAAAAAAAAATCATCAGATCCTACTACAAAGGCATATACTCAACAAAATTGGAAAATCTGGATGAAATGGAGAATTTTCTAGACAGATACCAGGTACCAAAGTTAAACAAGGAGTAGATAAACCATCTAAACAGTCCAAAACCCCTAAAGAAATAGAAGCAGTCATTAAAAGTCTCCCCACTAAAAAAAAGTCCAGGACCTGATGGTTTTAATGCAGAATTCTATAAGACCTTCAAGGAAGAGCTAATACCAATTCTCTTCAAAGTATTCCACAGAATAGAAACAGAAGGAACACTACCCAATTCGTTCTATGAAGCTACAATTATGCTCATACCTAAATCTCACAAAGACCCAACAAAGAAAGAGAACTACAGACCAATGTCACTTGTGAATATTGATGCAAAAATACTCAATAGAATTTTCACAAACTGAATACAAGAACACATCAAAACAATCATCCATCATGATCAAGTAGGCTTTACTCCAGGAATGCAGGGATGGTAAAATACTTGAAAATCCATCAATGTAATCCACTACATAAATAAACTCAAAGAAAAAAACCACATGATCATCTCACTAGATGCTGAGAAAGCATTTGACAAAATTCAACATCTCTTCATGTTAAAAGTCTTGGAAAAATCAGGAATTCAAGGCAAATACCTAAACATAGTAAAAGCAATATACAGCAAGCCAGTAGCCAACATCAAACTAAATGGAGAGAAACTGGAAGCAATCCCACTAAGATCAGGGACTAGACAAGGCTGTCCACTCTCACCCTACCTATTTAATATAGTACTGGAAGTCCTATCTAGAGTGATTAGACAACAAAAGGAATTCAAAGGGATACAAATAGGAAAAGAAGTCAAAATTTCACTATTTGCAGATGATATGATAGTATACTTAAGTGACCCTAAAATTTACACCAGAGAACTCCTAAACCTGATAAACAACTTCAGCAAAATGGCTGGATATAAAATCAACTCAAACAAATCAGTAGCCTTCCTCAACTCAAAAGATAAACAGGTTGAAAAAGAAATTAGGGAAATGACACCCTTCACAATAGTCACAAACAATATAAAATATCTCGGAGTCAATCTAACCTAGCAAGTAATAGATCTGTATGATAAGAACTTCAAGTCTCTGAAGAAAGAAATCGAAGAAGAACGCAGGAGATGGAAAGATCTCCCATGCTCCTGGATTGGCAGGATTAACATAGTAAAAATGGCCATCATGCCAAAAGCAGTCTTCAAGTTCAATGCAATCCCCATCAAAATTCCAAATCAATTCTTCATAGAGATAGAAAGAGCAATTTGCAATTTTATTTGGAATAACAAAAAAACCCCAGGATAATGGGAACCATTCTCAACAGTAAAAGAACTTCTGGGGGAATCACTATCCCTGACCTCAGACTGTACTATAGAGCAGTAGTGATAAAAACTGCATGGTATTGGTACAGATACAGGCAGGAAGATCAATGGAATAGAATTGAAGATCCAGAAATGTACCCACACACCTATGGTCACTTGATCTTTGACAAAGGATCTAAAACCATCCAGTGGGAAAAAGACAGCATTTTCAACAAGTGGTGCTGGATCAACTGGAGGTCAGCATGTAGAAGAATGCAAATCAATCCATTCTTATCCCCTTGTACAAAACTCAAGTCCAAGTGGATAAAGGACATTCACATAAAACCAGATACACTGAAACTAATAGAAGAGAAGGTATAGAAGACCCTCGAATACTTAGGCACAGGAGAAAAGTTCCTGATCAAAGCACCAATGGCTTATGCTCTAAGATCAAGAATTGACAAATGGGACCTCATAAAATTGCAAAGCTGCTGTAAGGCAAAAGACACTGTCAATAAGACAAAACAGCAACCAACAGATTGGGAAAAGATTATTACCAATCCTAGATCTGATAGAGGGCTAATATTCAATATATACAAAGAACTCAAGAAATTAGACTCCAGACAACCAAATAACTCTAGTAAAAAATGGGGTACAGAGCTAAACAAAGAATTCTCAACTGAGAAAATTCAAAGGGCCAAGAAGCACCTTAAGAAATGCTCAACATCCTTAGTCATTAGGGAAAGGCAATCAAAAGAACCCTGTGATACCACCTCACACCAGTCAGAATGGCTAAGATCAAAAATTCAAGTGATGGTAGATGCTGGCGCAAATGTGGAGAAAGAGGAACACTCCTCCATTGTTGGTGGGAATGTAAGCTGGTACAACCACTCCGGAAATCAGTCTGGTGGTTTCTCAGAAAATTAGACATAGCACTACCTGAGGATCCAGCTATACCACTCCTCGGCATATACCCAGAAGGTACTCCAACATATAACAAGGACATATGCTCCACTATGTTCATAGCAGCCTTATTTATAATAGCCAGAAGCTGGAAAGAACCCAGATGTCCTTCAACAGAAGAATGGATACAAAAAATGTGGTACATTTACACAATGGAGTACTACTCAGCTATTAAAAATAATTAATTCGAGAAATTCTTAGGTAAAAGGATGGAACTAGAAAATATCATCCTGAGTAAGGTAACCCAATCACAAAAGAACACACATTGAATTTACTCACTGATAAGCAGATGTTAGCCCAAAAGCTTGAAATAGCCAAGATTCAACTAACTGACCACATGAAGCTCATGAAGAAGGAAGACCAAGTGTGGATGCCTCTGTCCTTCTTGGAAGGAGTGACAGATTGCTCAAGAGACCAAATAAGGTGACAAAGAGTGGGACAGAAAGTCAAGGATGGGCCATCAGGAGACCACTCTACCTCGATATCTGTCCCATATGCAGTCACCAAAGATAGTCACTGATATGGATGTCAGGAAGTGCATGCTGACCAGGAGCCTGATGTAGCTGTCTCCTCGTAGGTCTGCCAGAGTCTGACATATCCAGAGGCAGATGCTCTCGCAGCTACCCATTGATCTGATCAAGGCTTCCCTATGGAGAAGTTAGAGGAATGAAGGAGCTGAAAGGGTTGGTGGCCCCAAGAGGAAAGTAACAGTACTAGCCAACCAGAGCTCCCCAGGGTCTAAGCCATCAGCCTGGGAGCACAAAGGGAGGCACCCATGACTTCAGCTGTATACTTAGGGGAGGATGGCCTTGTTAGGCATGGGTGGGAGTGGAGATGCTTGTTCCCATGAAGGCTGAACACTGAGCGGGGAGGAATTAGAGGGTGGGAAGGGGGGAATGGGGGTAGGTGGGAGCACACCCTTGTGGAGGCAAGAGGGGGGATGGGATAGGGGGTTCCTGGGTGGTGGAGAGAATGGGGTGAGGGGATAAAATCTGAAATGTATTTAAAAAATGCTTTTCTGAAAAAAAGAAGAACAATGAGGAAGAAATGTAAATAGAGAGACAGGGAGCTGGTGAACAGATGACGAGGAAGGAAGCTATAGACAGTAAAAGAAATATTGTGGATAAAATTCAACTCGAATTCAATGTGGACAGCAGCATCCTGAACCATTGTACACAGGGTAACAGAGAGGTGTGGGCAGGATTTTTACAAAGACAGACACTGGGCTTTGAAAATCATAGAGCAAAGAATGGAGGAGCTTCTTTTCTTTGGAACCCGTTTGCACAATTAATGTACAGCTTAAGCTGCTATGTCCTTGATTTTACTTCACACTCCTCTCTCAACCCTGGAAACCACACTTCTCCTCTATGCCAACAACAACTTCCACCTTGCCAGGCCCAGTATTTCAGACTCCATATATATTTTATTCTCAGCACCAGCAATTAATAAGCTTGGACGTCTCTTTTCCCTGCTCTCCTCTGGTTAATCTCCAGAACTCTCTACTTACTGAGGATTTAGTGGCCCTGGCCACACTACCTCACTTTTATCTGCTGATTCTCACATTTGCACTGCCTTTCCCCAGAGCTTTGTACCAGGAAATATTCAATGCTTTTCCAATGAAATATTTAGCAGGAACCAGAGGTGTAACACAACTGAAATGTCACGATTTCTCGGTTTTACCATCCGCTTTTCAACAAAAAACCTCATCATGGCTTCAGGGTAGACAACTGTGACTAAAGGGATTTCTTTTGGATAATAATTAATTATTTTAGATTAAACAATTAATTAAAAACAGTTAAAATATAACTTCAGTATTTTCCCTGTTCTTTTTCTGCCTCCAAAAAATCCCATAATTCCTACCTTGAGTGCTTCCCAGGCTCTTACATAGTCCCTAACCAATCCATATAGCCTGCTTTTAATAAAAATATTTTGATATATATTGTCACATATATTATTTACCTATATTATATTTAATTTTAAGTTTTGTTTCACTCTCCATCTTATTTTTAAGGACATTATACAATTACATTACATAACTCTCCTCTTCACTACATTCAAACATTCACATATGCACTTCTTTGCTTTGTTCCAAATTCAATGACCTTTTTTCTTAAGAATTATATATATATACATATATATATATATATGTATATATATATACATACACACACATACACATACACATACACACACACACACACACACACATACACATACTCATACACATACACATACACACACAATACATATGTATATACATATGTAGGCATATATAGTCCTAATGTGATAACAAGAATGTTCTTTTGTTCCATAGTATTAGGCTATATTTCTATTACACGTCTTTGCATATAGACTGCAAACATTTTTTTCTGATAATTATACAACTCATCTATCACCACAGTTTAGTTAGATACAAGAGAAAAATCTAAACTGCGATGTGGTTATTTCCTTTCAAAACATTTATTGTGCATAGAAATTCAACTGATCCTTTTCTTGTTGTTTTGACTGTGTGAAAAACTGCTTTTTAAATTAGTTGGTTTTTAAACATTTACCACAACAGATTTAATGATTTTTATAAGGTTATATAATTTACAAACATATATCTTTCTTTCTAATTTGTTTTTTTAATGTTATTTTGTTGTCTTGTCTAATAGTTTTTTCTAGATCTTCTTGTATGACTTTGAAAAAAGGTTGCAAGATGATCTATTTTACCTAAGCCTTTTTTTTTAAGATTTCAGTCTTTTACCATTGAGACCTCTACTGGCTATTGAATTTCTCTTCTGTTTCTAGTTTGTTGTGTTTACTGTTTTTCCATGAATGGATAGTAAACTTTGTTAAATGTTTCTTCTGCATCAATGGATATGAGCTTGTGTTCCATGTTATTGCTTTATCTGTTAGTAAGATGTATTTTACATATTTATGCACACGTTACACCATATTTACATCGTAAAAACAAATCCAACTGATTCATGGATCATCTTGAGTGATATTGGAGTCACTTGATGTTATGAATTAATTTTAAATCTTTAATTTTCACTACTTCAGCTTAAGAATTACTTACATTGCTTTAAAAATGAATTTAACAAAACTCACCAGTGAAACTAACAGATTCAAAACTATTCTTTGTTTGGGGAATATTTTTCTGACCTAATTATCTAATATGATATACATGCACTAAGACTTCTTTCTTGTGATTCATTCTTAGGTTTTCAGTAATCAAAAATAAATTTTAGTTAAGCTATCAAATTTTTCATTATATAATTATTCATAATACACTAGTGTTACACTTACATCTGTAGTCATTTTAATTGGGCTATTTAGTTTATTTTGCTAAAAGTTTGCCTATTTTATCTATCTGTTCAAATAATTATATTTTTGTTCTGTTAATTTTATTTTTAAAATACTTTTTATTTTTATTCATTTTTATTTATTTTATTTTTGTGCACTGGTGTTTTGCTTGCATGCATCTCTGTATAAAGGTGTTTAATCCCTTGGAGCAGGAGCTGCAGACATTAGTAAACTGCCATGTGGATGCTGGAAACTGAACCCAGGTCCTTTGGAAGGGCAGCCAATGCTTTTAATCATTGAGCCAACTCTCCAGACCCTATTACTTTTTTTTTTTATTTGTTCAATATGCATATTTTTGTATTCTAATATAACACTTTAATTAACTGACTTTTCTTCTATAGACTTTATATTTCCCTCCTTTCTCCTCCCCTCCCCTCCCCTCCTCTTCTCTTCTTTTTTCTCCTTGTTTCTGCACTTTGAATATGTTAATCCATGGTCAACTGTACTCTAAGATTCTTTTTCTATATTTATATAAAATCTTATTGAAGACTCTATGTTTTAATTGGAAATAGATTTTTTTCCTCATAGAAACACACTTTCCCCTTTATCCCCTTCACTTCCCCAACTCATCCTTCCCCAATCTCCCAGTCTTCTCTCTGACCCAGGTAAACTCCCCCATTTCCCTTCAGAATGGATCAGGCCTCCAAAAGACAAGAAAAAGGCAAAAAAAAAAAATAGATAAGGCAAAAGTCCTCAGAACAAGGCTGGGCTAGGTAATGCAGTAGGAAGAAAGGAGTCTTTAGAGCCAGCAAAATCATCAGAGATACACCTGTTCCTGCTGTACCAAGCTAACTAACATAACATATACACAGAGGACATGGTGAAGATGCATAGAGACTACATGCTTGTTGCTTTAGTCTCTGTGAGCTCATATGAGCCCTGCTTTCTTTTGGATTTAATTGCTGTGAAGAGACACCAGGGACAATAAAACTCTTATAAAGGAAAGCATATAATTCGTGCTGGCTTACAGTATCAGAGATCCAGTCCATTACCATCATGGTGGAAACCAGGGCATCATCCAGAAATACTTGATACTGGAGAGGGAGCTGAGAGGTCTACATTTTGACCTGAAGGTGACCAGGAATGAGGACTATCTTCTGCAGGTAGCCAGAAGGTGGGTCTTTCTTCATCACTGGATAGAGCTTGAGAATAGGGACCATAAGGCCCACCAGTGATGGACTTCCTCCAACAAGGCTACACCTCCTAATCATGTCACCTCCCACGGGCCAATCATATTCAAATCATAAAACCTGCTTAATTGGTTTGGCGTATCACATTCTCTTGGTGTTCTCCATCTTCTCTAACGTCTACAATCTTTCGTTTCCCGAATTCATGGAATTTTCTGAGCTGTGAAGGGAAGGAATTTAGAGAGAACGTCAGCAAATTGATCAATTTCAATTGTGTTGTTCTTTTCAAGTTCACTCACCACTCTAGTTTCTCAAACCATCCTTTGAGTCCCTCCAGTGAAATTTTCATTTCAGTTCATGTGTATTTTTTTAGCTTCCCCCCATTTCTCATATTTATTCTTTAGTTTTCTATATCTTCACTAATTTTTTTTGTACATAATGTTCTACATATTGCTTTGTTTATCTTTGTAACTTTAACATGCTTGTTTCAAAATCTCCAGTAAACCAGCTATTAAGGATATATATATATATATATATATATATATATATATATTGCAGAAAATAGTTATATTGATTTATTCTTTACATTTAGTGGTGGTATTTTTCTGTTCATTTTTTCACTTCATGAGTTTTACGAAAAATGTACATCTGAATCAAATAGTGTTATGAACCTTAGAAACAGTTATCCTGACTGTCTGCTATTTATTTCTTATTGATCTTTGTTCTTCATTATTATGGACTGATTTTTTCTTGATGTTTATATGTGATCTCACCTTAAGACTTCTATTGGGTGTAACTGTCCAAGGAAATGTCGATCTCATTCTAACTTTTGCCTATGTGTATACTTGCTTCTAAGCATCCTATTGGCTCATATCTATTCTGCTGCTAAAACTTGGAATCAGCTGGTAGGACAATGAAATGAGTACATATAGTGCTAGATTTTAAATGTACTAGAGTTCATTTTAGTTTCAGAATTACAATGTAGCTTCTATAAATTCAATTATCACTTATGTT
>JANHMN010000012.1:66915921-66975705 GCA_030674055.1 Rhabdomys pumilio
AAAGCTTCTGTAAAGCAAAGGACACTGTCAATAAGACAAAACAGCAAACAACACATTGGGAAAAGATCTTTACCAATCCTACATCCAATAGAGGGCTAATATCCAGTACACAAAGAACTCAAGTAATTAGATTTCAGACAATCAAATGACCTAATTAAAAAATGGGGTACACAACTAAGCAAAGATTTCTCAACTTAGGAAACTCGAATGGCTAAGAAGCACCTTAAAAAATGTTCAACATTCTTAGTCATCAGGGAAATTCAAATCAAAACAACCCTGAGATTCCACTTCACACCAGTCAGAATGGCTAAGATCAAAAATTCAAGTGATGGTAGATGCTGGCGAAGATGTGGAGAAAGAGGAACACTTCTTTATTTTTAGTGGGATTGCAAGCTGGTACAACCACTCTGGAAATCAGTCTGGAGGTTCTTCAGAAAATTGGACATAGCATTACCTGAGGACCCAGTTATACCACTCCTGGGTATATACTCAAAAGATGCTCCAACATATAACAAGGACACATGTTCCACTATGTTCATAGAAACCTTATTTATAATAGCCAGAACCTGGAAAGAACCTAGATGTCCTTCAACAGAGGAATGGATAGAGAAAATGTGGTACATTTACACAATGGAGTATGGCTCAGCTATTAAAAACAATGAATTCATGAAACACTTAGGTAAATGGATGGAACTAGAAAATATCATCCTGAGTGAGGTAACCCAATCACAAAAGAACACATGGTATGCACGCACTGATAAGTGGATATTAGCCCAAAAGATTGTAATACCCAAGATACAACTCACAGACCACATGAAGTCCATGAAGAAAAAAAAAAAAAACAAAGGGTGGGTGCTGTGGTCCTTCTTAAAAAGAGTGGCAAAATATTCATGGGAGCAAATATGGAGACAAAGTGTGGGCCAGAAACTGAAGGAGAGGCCGTCTGGAGACCATTCCAGCTGGGTATTCATCTCATTTGCAGTCACCAAAGGTAGATGCTGATGTGGATGTCAGGAAGTGCTTGCTGACAAAAGCCTGATATAGCTGTCTTCTTAGAGGTCTGCCAGAGTCTGACATATACACAGGCAGATGCTCACAGCTAAACAAATGTAGGAGTTAGAGAGAAAACTGTAGAAACTGAAGGGGTTTGTCGCCCCATGGGAATAGCAACAATACCAACTAACCTGAGCTCCCAGGGTCTAAACCATCAGCCTGGAAGCACATAGGAAGGGATCCATGGCCCCAGCTGTATATGTAGCAGAGGACTGCCTTGTCAGACATAGGTGGGAGAGGATGTTTTTGACCCACTGAAGCCTGAATATGCCAGTCGGGGAGAATTCAAGAGCTGGAAGGTGGGAGTGGGTGGGTGAGTGCGGGCACATCCTCATAGAAACAGGAGTGGGAAGAGATAAGGGGTTTCTGGGTATGGGGAGAAATGAGGAAAGGGGTTAATACCTGAAATGTATATATAAAATATCCAATAAAAAATTAATTTCAAAAAGAATCATTGTACCCACATGGATATATCATCATTTTTGTAGTGCATAATTTACATTATACTTCACTTTTAACACTGTACTTTTGTGTGTTTATGTATTACTTTTTAAAAGCTATACTTCTTCTTAGTGATTTCACACATGTATGTAATACATTGTGCCCACTCTAAGCCAACCCTTCCACCTACCTCTATACCCTCTCTCACCCCCCCCGACTTCTCACCAATCTTCTTCTCACATTCTCAATTCATATCTATTTATTTTGTTTTGTGAGGCACTGAATTTATGTAGGATTGTCTTGTAATCCAAGGACTGAAGCCTGGAAATCTCAGCAATATGTACATACCAAAAATCAGTGATTTTCCTTCTCCTGCTCTGAATTCCAGAGGTGCATGACACTTCCCCTTCTGTGTCTGATTGTTGATAGAGTCTGTTTTGTGTATGTCCATTGCAAGGAACCATAGATATTGTGAGTAGTGAGTATAATGGAATGCGTGATTAAAGTGCTCAGTGCTTATTAACTAATACATTAAGGTAAATAAAACACTGTGATGTATGAGTCAACATATTCTGTCCAAGAAAATATCAATGTTGCAAAATAATAAGTGGAGCAAGGGATGCAGGAAACAAATAATAACAAAAATAAAATGTTTTGTATGTGATACAAAGAGCAGATAGGAGTTGTAGTTTGAAAATAAGATGTCTGTCACAAACATTGATGTTTTTGCATGTGGTCCAAAGCCAGTGGCACTCTTTGGCATAGTTATGGATCCCTTTAGAAGTAGATCCTTGCTGAAGGAAGCATATCACATGAGTGGCCTTTGGTTTATATAGCCTGACACCACAGTATATTCTCTCTGTCCAGATGAAAGATGCTGATGTAGGCTATGTGTTCCTGCCCCTATGCCTCACCTTCATGTTGCTATGCATACCCCACCACAGTGAACTATATCCCTTTAAATCAATCAGCAAACTCTTTTGCCCCTAAGTTGCTTTTGACAGATATTTATTATCATAACACCAGAAATAACCAAAGAGAGTGAGCATATATTTTTTAAAACAAAAATCTATCCTAAAGAAAGAGTTACAAAGCCTCATTGCAGTATCACTTTATAAGTGTATATTTGAGCAGCATTGGTACATTTAGTAAATAACTAATGTTTTTAATCTTATATTATTGAAAGAGAATTTTTCTATATGTCCTTGGCTTTCCTCAAGTTATATATGCCAAACTGTGCTTTTATCTGTAGAACTCCTCCTGCCTCTGTCTCCTTAGTCTTAGGATTAGAGGGTGCTGCACTATGCCAAACACTGAGAAAATATATTCATATTCGCATGCCTTTTGAGTTACCATAGTTTTCTGTAAATTTTCAGTTGGGAATTATTGATGGTTGAACAATTGAGTTTCATTTTAAAACTGAACATAATATCCCTTGTCCACAGAGCTAGTTTCCTTTGCTATGTTATTCACAACCAGAAAGAAAGATGGCTTATTACTGCAGTTCATGGGGCTACATGGCAGGATAGGCTTTCAGCTCTGTCTGCCCAGGCTTTGCAGACTATACTTTCCAATTTACAACAGGAAATCCAAACCTATAAAAATCTAATTATTTCATATGGTGGACTCAGCATGACTCTCTCCTCCACCGCCATCCCCCTTTGGCTGGGTGATGAGTGCAGTTTCTCTAGGGTTTCATATTTTTTTCAACCAAGCTAGATTCTGAGAACACACACAGAAGAAAGGGATTTGGCACGCATCTTTTCCCATCTTTTTTTTTCCCCGTAATTATAGTTAATGAAACTATGTGTGTCTTTTTACTTGTGTGGTCCTCTGGAAAATAAGTGTTTATTTTATTCCAAAAAAATGTCATTTCAGTATTTTGGTGGGTTCAATATTATTATCTTTTTCAAGGGTAACAAGCAGACCCTTCCAAAAATATGTTAATAATTATGGTATTAACTACTAAAAAAAACTGTTGTACTTCAAAATTAAAATTCATTGTGGGCTGTTCTTCACTGTAATAACTGGGTCATAGGTTGGATGCTCCTGCTTAGTATGCACTTACTATTCATACGTATTCCCTGACCTAGAGGCCTGATATTTTTAATGAGATTATATCAAAGGATGTGAAGGCTAGAGAATGGTAACATCATTTTACAAGATAATTCCCAGAACTCTGATCCATTTCAGTGAGGCAATTAAGACTGCTGACTACAATAAATGATACTAGATTATACAGGTTTTTCTCCATGCATGCAGAGTTTAAAAAAATAATTTAGGTTTATTTAACATAAAAAAACCCTCCCTTCAGAGTGGTAAATGTGGGAAGTTTTCTTTTCATTTTTCAGTGTAATCAAATACGCTGGAGTGATTTTCTCTTGCTGCATCTGGGTGGCACGTCTGTGTATTCTGACGTTAAATGATTTCTGTGAGGCCTATGGGAGGAAGATTTGAATTGTTCACTTTTCCAATGCATTTGCTAATATGTGAAATATTCATTATCATCATCAAGTTATTCCTCAAATTCTTTATTCAGGCAAAGTGAATATGGTTAAGTGTCATTTTTACCAAATGTAATACGCATTGTAGCATCTTTCTCTCTGCTTGGCTTGCAGCTGCCAGGGCTACCAAAGACAATGGGAGACTACACAAAAACAAACACAGGGAAATCCAAGTTTGTTGTGTGGAAGAGTTAATTCTGACAGAGGTGACCTTTATCCCCATATACTCTCTTTATTTTATTTTATTTTATTTTTTATTTTTTCATCATGTCTCTCCAAAGGGACTCATCATATGCAGGGCTCTATGAAGAGAAAAGGCAAAGCTTTGTCCTTATCACCTCCTTCCAGAAAGCGCAGGGTAATAGGACTTTGTAAGACGAAATGAAGCCCAGTCTGATGGCTGCTGATTAAAAATTGACTCTGCCACATCAAAGAGGAGTTGAAGGTGAAAATGATGATCACCTCCCTCTCCCAGGGACCCCGTACCGTTTCTTTTATTCAACCTTGAAAGGTTCTTTCTGAATAAGATAATATCCCTTGAGTCCATTCTGCCTTGGCAGCATGGAAAAATGTAGATCAGTCTGCCTATTCTTTATAAGAAAAAATAATAACACAATTTTGTTAATGACATAGCACTTTAAAGTGAAGGTTTTTATTTGATAAATGCCGAGAAATTAATTATAACATGCTTCTTAGATTACAGATCAAATTAATGGTTGGTTGGCAGTTACTAAAAAAGAGCATTGTAAATCTGAGCTACGGTCATTGTCTTTTCCTGATTGTTTTCATGCTCAGATACAACATTTCTGCCCAAGCCCTCTTTTGGTTTCATCATAGTGTAGAGACACTGAATTCTCAGGAAGGTTGTCATCTGTAGTATGATATCTCTATTGCTAAGAGTAAATACATTCATACTTTTATGTCAACATCTATTTTCTGAGTGCTTTAAGGTACCCATGTAGTAATCTAATCCCTAGAGTATGAATATATACATATATATGATAAGT
Source organism: Rhabdomys pumilio (assembly GCA_030674055.1). Lineage (NCBI taxonomy): Eukaryota > Metazoa > Chordata > Mammalia > Rodentia > Muridae > Rhabdomys > Rhabdomys pumilio. The sequence continues at coordinate 66,920,927 of JANHMN010000012.1, forward strand.
TGTGAATAAACATAGAAATACAGTCTAACTAGAAAGCTTATACATATAAGAGTACCTGTGAAAATAGATTTTACAAAATATCCATAAATTTATAAATCTACAGATACATTTATAACAATACAAACTATGAATCCATGTACATCTATCAAAGACAGGAAAAAATCATTTTATCTTGCTTGGAATACACAGAGCTTTGGTACTTAGGGAAATTTCTCTGCATCTTCTATATCTTCATTACAGATATTTCCCCCACCTCCGAATTTCATTTGGGTGGACACAGTCCTGGCAAGCAGGAAGAAGTACTTGCAACCAGGAATGTCCTATCATCTAGAATTGCTACTACACTCATAATGTGTATGCCGTAGTTTACTTCCAAATCAAAAACATTCAAAATTTGAAGAATATATAAAATTTTAATGTTCAATTAAAATTTCTAATATTTAAATTAAAATACATGGAAGTTATGTTTTTGGATAAATATTTTAAAATGTTATTTTTCTGAATGACTGTCATGATAAAAAACAGTTCATCGCATAGAAACCAGTTCACGAGTTCAATATCTTTATATTTACACATAGAGCAATGTTACAAAGCACACTATTGTTTTTAGTCTTGAAATGATTTTGTATGTGGTGTGATTAAGTACTTACTAGCAAACACAGTCATAAATGTAGTAATTATATTACTATTTTATTGCTATGAAATTTACAAACCTTATTAATGATTCTATAAAAATCATCTTTAATATGACTGAGATTGTGATATAAATATAGATATATTGATATCAGAAAACTATAAGTAAACTACTGAAATTGGTCAAAAATTGAAATATTTAATGACCATACACATATATGGAGATATATAAGATACACAAAAACTGATAATGTGATAAAAAACATTATCTAAAATATATATGATAACGGTGACTCTTCAGGTTGATCTTTATTTCAATATAAAGGAGTAAGGTAAGTTACTTTTAAAACAACATTTGTAATTTGTAATTAATACCTACACCATTTTAAAATTTCAATTATTATGCATTATTTTCTTTCTTAAGCAATTCAGACTATTCTAAACAGGTTAAGAGGACCTGTGAATTGAATTTACAGGAGAGAGAAGTACACAGTCAAAAAGCTAAACACAAACTGAAAGGAGGCAAGCCAACTCAGACACAGTGTTCTCAAGGAGATGCAAGCTCACTCAGACACAATGTGTTCTCATGGAGATACAAACACAAGCTATCATCTGACGCCTTTGTTTTCATTTATACGAAAAATATCAGTGATACACATAATAAAAGGAAAAATATCAGTGATACACATACTAAAAGATCTCCATTTTGATTTATAGAATATAAACTAACAGTACCAAGGATAATGGAATGAATTGTGTAATTTTCAAACATATTTAAATCCTGACCTCCCCCTTCCCCCATAAAGCACCTGCCAAGCGAGGTATATGGAAAGGTTGAACTGGTTCTCAACTAGTGTGCTACAACACGTTCTGCGGTGTCATATTAGTTTCCTGCATTTCACAGAAGGGAAGTGAATAATGGTACTATAAGCTCAAAAGATAAAATAACTAACAAAAAAGAATCTTTATAGAAATGACTATGTTATGAGACTGGATGTAGGTGGGACTCAATAAAATGACTAGCATTCTCATCAGAACACAGGGATTTCTGTCACAGACAAAAAGAAGAAAGGCATGTGAAGACAGGCGGAAGTATAAACACTAAACGTAGCCTTGTTTCTGCAAGGCTGGATCAGAGGAGTAGAGAATTATGGGTATGAGCAGAGACACTCTGAAGATGACAAATCATAGGACCAAGATTCTTGGTCCTGTGAAGGCTCGATGCCTCAGTGTAAGGGAGTGCCAGGGCAGGGAGGCAGGAGTGGGTGGGTGAGTGGGGGAACACCCTCATAGAAGCAGAGGAGGGATGATGGGATAGGGGATTTTTTTGGGGGAAAACGGGAAATGGAATAACATTTCAAATGTAAATAAAGAAAATATTCAGTAAAAAATTAAATGAATGGAGTGAATGAATAAATGAATAGATAGATAGATAGATAGATAAATAAATAAATAAATAAATAAATAAATATGACAAATCATAACCAGTGCTGAGCCTTTCTTTCTGGGAACTTTGAGGACAGTGAGGTGTTGAGGTACCCTGATTTTAGACCTTCAGTTTTCATAACTGTGAGAGTATAGATTTACGTCGGAAAATAATTGATTATTGTTCTTTAAAGCTACCCATTCTTAGAAAAATAGAACCATGAACTTCAGAACTTTTGCCAATAATGTCAAATTGCACATTCTCACATTGGCTTTGTAATAGAATCTCCATGAATGGTGCAGAATTACAGAAGCAATGCATATTTTGGGGTAGTGAAAGTTAGAGTGGCTAATCATAACAAGTGCTAATCAAAGCTATGCTAAGAGAATTTCAGGAAAACTGTGAATATGTGAGACTTGGAAAACACACATACACACACACACACACACACACACACACACACACACACAAAGCATTGATTTAACTTATGACTTCAGAAATTAAAGGTGCCAATTACTTTGTCATGTTGATTTGGGCTGTGTGATGAGGCAGCATTTTATGATAAAGATGCACAATTAATCAGCACAGTTGATCAACACAGTTGATCATGTTCACCACATGGTGGCCTAGAGATGAGGAAAAAAAGAAAGACATACTTATACTTCCAAGAGCAACTGTTTGGTGACCTAACTTCATTTCACTCAGCTGTATCTCTCCAAATGTCAATTCTGTCCCAATATTACAATAGTTGGGGGAGCAGACATTTATAGAATGTCATTCACAGAAGAAGGAAGGCTGCTCATTCTTAGCTCTAGTAGAAGGCTCACGTAAAGTTTTTAAGATATATGTCTGTAAGTCAGAAAGTTTAGGTTCTGGTTAGTCAGTATCACATTGGTATTCTTAAACCCATGGGCCAGAGAGATGGCTCAGTACTTGCACACATAAGCTTGGCAATCTGAATTGAATTCACTGGGCAGACAACCCCCACACATACACAAAGGGATACAGAAAAAAAGAAAAGAGAAAGAAAGAGAAAAAGAAAATGAATACAATCACAATAAACACAAACTTTCATGTAATTATTTAGAAAATGAAAAGTTGACTATCACTCTATTATGACAGCATTTTATTCTGATTTAAATATTTAGAGAACTTACCTACCCACTAAAGTATAAATTGTAAAATGCCAATTTTGTTTGCTTTTTGGTTGCCATATTCCTTTCTGTTCAAGGAGATGTCATACTCTGATTCACAGCTATAACTTCAAAGTTATATTTCAGAGGTGCAAGAGTATGTAGATACAGAGAGATCTTCAAGTCTCTTAAAAAATCTTATCAATCTAAACAAAATAGCTTATTTACAAACTGTTTTTTCTTTTAAATATAATTTTCAAAGAATGTATGGAAGATAATTCCTGTAAAAAGCTAATGTTCAGGATATTCATGAACTATAAGCACAATTTTCCATAGACATAAACTATTATTGGGTTTAAATAATTTATTCCAGTGTAGCTTCACTCTTACAGAGCCAATTTGTCAAGCAAGACCCCATAGTGGGCAGACACAGTGAGAAAGCTGTGTCTAAACTTGTCTCCAATTGTGCTTTTCAGTTTGGTTACAATATTTCAACCTGGGATGTTCACTCTTTCCTGAACAGTGTGAGTGCATTTAATTATAGTCTGACATGTGTATTTCTGAGAAACAAAAGACTGTAGACCGAGAGTGATGATTAAGTGTTCTACTGGATAATTGCTTAAACTACTACTTATATTATACTGCATTATCTCTCTTGAACAAAGTGATTATCAGCCTTTTGTATAGTGATTATACAATGTAAGTGCAATCTTGCTGTTTTAACTCTTGTCAGAGTTTATGTTTAATACACTTCCATATCAAGAAGGTACGAACCTTTCAGTATCTTGCCTTTCATTGAGAACTCTCCTAGACAGAAGCTCTTCTGACTTTCATTTTGGAATCTAAAAATTCTTCTTGTCCTCTAGGAAACAGACATGGTGATATAGGAAGCAGGAGGAAGATTTAAAAAAATGTCCTTACAGTTATGTGTATAGCCACAATTGTCATTTGTGCCAATGTTATGAAAAAAACAGTCATTCAAAACATGCCAGAAGTAGTAGACAAAACAAATTAGTTTGTTTGCACTTGTAAAACCATAGACACATCACAATGAACATACATTTTTATCAATACGTTTAATAGTCTTTAAATGTCTTCATTTGGGCCTATGTCATTTTGTGAAAAGACAATTTGGAGCCATCATTCCAATGACTTAATCACTTTTGGTTGGTAACAATGTCTTAAAGAACTTGGCTCAATTTCAAGTATTCATCTTTACATTACACATTTTTTTTTTCAAAAACAAGCTTTCTCAGGCTAATTGCCTTGCTTTTTACTGACTTAATCAACATTTAATTTAATGAGATCATATTATATTTACTATCTGATGGCAATCATCATAATGAACTGTACATAAATCAAATGTTGTAGCTGATGCTTTTGAAAGTATTTACACATCTATTTGCCATCATAATAACCAAGACAACAATGGTTGGACGTGTTCCTAGAGTTCCCACAGGCTTCACTGAATACAACTGCAGTTTTCCCTATTTTTAAATATTCATGTCTGTCCTCATGTAACCTGTGACTTATATTTCAGTAGTAGTCACTCATTCATAAATTCTGTACATCTAACTACAAATTTAAAAGTAAGAGGAACACTTTATTTAGGTTTCATTCAACAGCTACAATTTTTAGACTAATGCATGAACTAAGCACAGATTTCCAGACCTTCTAAGAAGAAATAACATCAATATTTCTAAACAATTCTACAAAAAAGTAAAGAAATGAATATTTCTAATTTTTTATGAAACAAATATTATTCTGATAACAAAATTAGACAAAACAAAAAGGAAATTATATGCTAATTTCTCTGATGATTCTGGGTGAAAATTCTTAAACATACATGCACATTTATTATAAGTAGCTTGTTAGATGTGGGTGACTTTGTGTCTACACTCTATTCTCTTTAAATACAAAGGAAAATATTGAAGTGTTATTTGAAAAAACAATATGATTCTATACATAAAAGTCCCTTAAGACTCTCCAACAAAATTTCTACATCTGTTAACACACGCAGCAAATAAACAGAATTAAAAGTTATCAAATAACTCAGTATCCTTCCTAGATAACAGTAGTAAACATCCTCATAAGAAGTTTAAGAAAGACTTGGAGGCCAGCCTGGTCTGCAGAGTGAGTTCCAGAACAGCCAGGGCTACACAGAGAAACCCTGTCTCGAAAAAACAAAAAAACAAAAAAAACAAAAAAACAAAACAACAACAAAAAAAAAAAACAAAGAAGTTTAAGAAAACAATCACAGTAGCCACAAAAATGAAGTAAAATCAAGTAGACAAACCAGAACAACAACTAAACAGAACAGCCAGGAACACATATGATGAAGGAAATGAAAGACCTTTACAGGGAAAACGTTCAAAGACTGAAAAAGAAACTAAAGATGACATCAAAGATTGAAGGATTTTGCATGATCAATATCCAAACACAAATTTTCACCAGAAACAATATTCAAGTTCATATGAAAATATACAAGACATTAGGTTGTTTTCACCTTCTGGCTATCACAAATAAAGCTTCAATGAACACAGTGGAACATGTGCCCCTGTGGCATGGAAGGGCATCTTTTGAGTATATGCCCAAAAATGATATAGCTGGGCCTTCAGGTGTATCTATTTCCAATTTTCTGAGGAAACTCCAGATTGATTTCTAGAGTGATTACACCAATTTGCAATCCCACTAGCAATGGAGGAGAATTTTTCTCTCTCTACATCCTCACGAACACGTGTTGTCGCATGAGTTTTTGATCTTAGCCATTCAGACTTGTGTAAGGTGGAATCCCAGGGTCGTTTTGATTTGCATTTCTCTGATCACTAAGAACTTTGAACCTTTCTTTAGGTGCTTCTTAGCCATTTGAGATTCCTCTGTTCTGAATTCTCTGTTTAGTTCTATACCCCATTTTTTGATTGGGTTGTTTGGTTTTGTGTTGGTTAGCTTCCTGAGTTCCTTATATATTTTGGATATTAAGCCTTTATCAGGTGTGGGGTTAGTAAAGATTTTTCCTCAATTTATGGATTACTGATTTGTCTTATTGGTTATGTCTGTTGCCTTACAGAAACTTTACTGTTTCATGAGGTTCTATCTGTCAATTCTTGATCTTAGACCATGAGCCACTGGAGTTCTGTTTAGGAAATTTCCCTCTGTGCCAATGAGTTCAAGGCTCTTTCCCACTTTCTCTTCTATTAGAGTCAGTGTATCTGGTTTTATGTTGAGGTTCTTGATTTATTTGGACTTAAACTTTGTGCAAGATGACAAAAATGGATCTATTTTCATTTTTCTACAAACAGATTGACAATTAGACCAGAAGAATGGATACAGAAAATATGGTTCATTTATACAATGGAATACTACTTATCTATTAAGAATCAGAATATCCTGAGTTTTGCAGGCAAATGGATGGAATTAGAAAATATCATCCTGAGTGGGATAACTCAGACCCAAAAGGATGTGCATGGTATATATACTCACTAATAAGTGAATATTCACTAATAATAATAAGTACTAAATGATACTAAATAATAATAATAAAAATAATTAAATAATAAATACTCACTAATAAGCAATCACAGTAGGCAGAGGGAGGAAGGGACCAGGATAGGAGACAGGATGGGGAGGGGAAAAGGGGAACATGATCAGGTGTGGGGGGGGGGCAGGGGAGAAGCCCTTAAGGACAGCAGAATGAATGGAAATATGCAACCTCGGGGGAGGGTCCAGGAGGGGGTGGCAGTGGAGGAACACTGTAAAAAGTACCAGAGACCTGGAAGGTGAGAGACTCTCAAGACACAAAGGGAGGGACCTTAGATAAAATGCCCAACAGTGGTGAGAGGGAACAGGCCTAGATTGGGATCCAGCTCAGGGGGAGGACCCAAGGCCTGACACTAATATGATGCTATGGTGTGCTTACAATCAGGGGCCTATCTTGGTTGCCCTCCAAAGACCCCAACAAGCAGCTGAAAGAGTCAGATACAGATATTCACACCCAACCAGTGGACAAAAGGTGTTCAATTAAGAAAAAGCTGGGAGAAGCTGAAGAGGAAGGCTACCCTATAGGAAGACCAGCAGTCTTAACTAACCTGGACTCCCAGGATCTCTCAGACCACCAACCAGGCAGCATAGACCAGCTGGTATGAGGCCCCCAACACGTATACAGGAGAGGACTGCCAGGTCTGGACTCAGTGAGAAAAAATGCACCTAACCTTCGAGAGGCTTGGGGCCCCAGGGAGTTTAGAGGTTGGTGAGATAGGGGGTTGGGGTTAGGGGGTACAGGGTGGGAGGGTAGGGGGTGGGGAGTGGAAGGTTGGGGGTTGGGGACATTCTCCTAGCAACAGCAGGGTGGGAAAGAGGTATGGGATGTGGAGCACTTGGACTAGGGAATAAAATTTGGAGTTTAAAATAAAAAAATATTAAAAAAAGAATATTTGTCCCTCTCTATATACCTTCCTTAAACCCTACCTATTTAATCTCCTGTTTCTACTTCCCCTCTGATCTCTGTCTGTATATTATACGATGTGTCCCATTCCTTAGCAGATCTCTGCCTCACTGCTGGTCTCTTAGTAGCTACCTAACCTCTGGAATTACTCTAATTGAAACCTTTGTATCTAAATTTAAAAGTATAATCTCCACATGTAAGAGACAGCATGAAACGACTGTAGGTTTTGGACTGTGCTACTGATTAGGGTGAGTGTTACTAGCTTCATCTATTACTTCAGAATTTCAAATTTACTTTTTTTATTGGATATTTTATATATTTACATTTTAAATGTTATCCAGTTTCCTGTTTTCGCCTCTGGGAACCCCCTATGCTATTCTTCCTCCACCTCTTCCATCCACCTACTCCTGCCTCCCCACCCTGTCATTCCCCTACATTGGGGCATCAAGCCTTCCCTGGACCAAGAGCCTCTCCTCCCTTTGATGTCTGACAAGGCCATCCTCTGCTACATATGCAGCTGGAGCCATAGGTCCCTCCATGTGTACTCTTTGGTTGGTGGTTTAGTTCCTGGAGCTCTGGGTGGTCTGGTTGGTTGATACTGTTGTTCTTTCTATGGGGTTGCAAACCCCTTCAGCTCCTTCAGTCCTTTCTCTAACTCCTCAATTGGGGACCCTGTTCAATGGCTGGCTACAAGCATCTGCCTCTGTATTTGTCAGGCTCTGGCAGATCCTCTCAGGAGACAGCTATATCAGGCTCCTGTCAGCAAGCATTTCTTGGCATCTGAAATAGTATCTTGGTTTGGTGTCTTTATATGGAATGAATCCCTAGGTGGGGCAGTCTCTGGATGGCCTTTTTCATCTCTGCTCCACACTTTGTCTCCATATTTCCTCCCTTGAGTATTTTGTTTCCCCTTCTAAGAAGGGCTGAAACATCCACACTTTGTTGTTCCTTCTTCTTGAGTTTCATATGGTCTGTGAATTGTATCTTAGGTATTCTGAGCATTTGCACTAATATCCACTTCACAGTGAGTGTATACCATGTGTGTTCATTTGTGACTGGGTTACCTCACTCAGAACGATATTTTCTAATTCCATACATTTGTCTCATTATTTTGTGAATTCATTGTTTTTTAATGGCTGAATAGTACTCCATTGTGTAAATTTACCACATTTTTTGTACCCATTCCTCTGCTAAAGGATATCTGGGTTGTTTCTAGCTTCTAGCTATTCTAAATAAATACCAGCTAAACAATAAGGTATTTTGTGAGTCAGGCACACTCCATGAGAGGGAATCCATTCCTGACACTGATAAAGTGGACACAAATCTGAGACAATATTGGAAATGGGTACTGGAAGAAATTTTACTAGTAATATTCTGGTAAGTGGACAAAGCAATGAATTGAATCCTAATTTTCTAGACACAGAGATCACAGCATCACTCTTTCATTCCTCAGCAGACAAGCTTCTTCTCTCAATAGATAAGTAATGCAGAGACACAGATCTCCACAATATTCAGTGAGTGAAGTATTGTGGATTACTCAGCCATTTTAAAGATGTTCTTATCTAACCTTACGTTTCAAGGCTCAGGGATCTATGTGAAAAAGGAAGAGGAAAGACTGTGTAAGTCAGATGTGGTGAGTGAGTGCAGTATGCAACATCTTCCAGAAACAGAAGGACTGGTACACATATGAACTCACAAAGACAATGGCAGCATGAACAAGATATGCACAAATCAATCCCAGACAAAATCCTACCTAGAAGAAGGGGGAGTGGATGCATCATATCAACCCTGACCAAGAAGCTATTTGCAATCAATACATTCTGGGGAAAGGAAAATGAGTTTTCACCTTTAAAGAGAAATTAGGTATATCATCCACACTCCAGGTCAGACCTAAAGCTTAGAAACAGCTGGTCAACAAAACACAGACTCCACGTGTGTGTGTGTGTGTGTGTGTGTGTGTGTGTGTGTGTGTGTGTGCTCTGTTTTGTTTGATATCTTTGTTTTATTGACTGTTTTACATGTTGGGTTACTTTAGTTTTTTTTAATTGTTTGAGAAAGAGAGAGGAAAAGAAAAAATATATAATTGGGTTGGTATACAGGAAAGGAGGATCTGGGAGTATTTGAGGGAGGAAAAAGAACATAATCAAGACATATTATGGGAAATTTTAAGTAACAACAACAATTAGTATGTGAAACTATTATATTTTCATGCAAATGAATAAATCTAGAAACAATCATTCTGAGTCAATCAACAAGATCGTGTGAAAAAATTCCTACACTTTTTCTCATTTTAACTCTTAGCTTTGAATATAAGATGTGTGTTTTTCAGTTGGAGTATTTAGAAGGCAGTTGGACTTCAAAGATGGGGCATGAATTCAGTATTATAAATAGTTTAAGTGGAATATAGAACAGAAAGGGTTTTGGATAGGCAGGATAGAGTTGTGAATACAGCAATGAATAGCACAAGAAGTATTTTTTAAAGTTATATGGAATTCTCTAATTGCAGAAGATTCCTAAAAAATGTCCCAACTAGATACCTGAGGCTAACAAGTAAATAGCTTTTCTGGCATTTTAAAAACTGGTACACACCGAGGTCCATAGACCCTTCAGACATCATAGGCCATTGATAGTTCTGTTGATTATCTCCCAAAACTTGATGATAAAACCCTATGATGAAAGCACACATACTTAATTAATAAAACATGGTTAAATCACATGGTACTAACCTGGAAGATTAATACCTGTTGATTATCTTCAATTAATTGGAAGCTACTATAGATGCTATAGAAAAACAAAATTATAATAAATGATATCCAGCTATGAACCCTGCAATTAATGAACCCTACATTAATGGCTGACTTTATAATACGTGTCCATTAGTTCAATAGAAACATGAACTATCATGAGAGCATTCATTTTAATTGGAATGTAGAAGCTATACCCAATACAAATAACCTATGGCTAATCAATTCATAATCTCTAGAATACATAATATTAACATTTGACATATAGAAAATATCTTCAAAGTATTTCAGTCATTATATCAACAAACCAAAGCTATAATTTTTGAAGGATATAAAGCTCAGTTAATACATCAAAAGTGTTCGGTATTAACCAAGAATCCTACATATAGAGATTTGCCTTAAAAATAGACCTTAACGGGAGAAAGGAAGGTGAAGGAGCAGCTCCAGGCATGGATAGAGAAAGAGAGTTCCAGAGGTGCAGAAATGTAAATGGAAATAGGCAGCTGTCAGGGGTGTGGTTATGGGTTGAGGGAATTCTCTAGGAAATCACAGAGACCAGGGACCTTAGTCGAAATGCCCAAGAGTGGCAATATGGAACCTTAATAGACCACCTTCAGTAGCCAGACTGGATGCCTAGTTGAGAAATGGGGACACCAATTGACCTACAAAACTTCTGGCCCCAAATTGGCCCCACCAAAAAGAAATGCAGGGACAAAATTGGAGCAGAAACTGAAGGAATGGCCGACCAGTAACCAGACTATTTTGAGACCCATCCCATGGGCAGGCAACAATCACTTGCACTATTACTGATGCTATGTTGTGCTTACAGACAGGAGCTTAGCATAGTAACCCTCTGAGAAACTGTACCCAGCAGCTGAGTGAGACAGCCACAGACAAATATTGGACTAAGGTCAGGGTCATCTCTGGAAGAGTTAGGAGAAAGATTGAAGGCCCTCAAGGAGACAGCAACCCCACAGGAAGACCAACAGTGACAACTAACCTGGGAGCTCCCAGGGACTAAGCCACCAACCAAACAGCATCCACAAGCTGGTCAGAGGTCCCATGCTACATATTAGCAGAGAGCTGACTTGTCTGGCCTCAGTGGCAGAGGATGTGCCTAATCCTGCAGAGACTTGATGCACCAAGGCAGGGAGTATGAGAGGAGCTTCTCCCTCAGAGGTGAAGGAAAGGTAAGATAGGAGGAGGAATTCTGGAAGGTGGGAGCTGGAAAAGAGGCAACATTTTTGGATATGAAAAAATAAAAAAATAAAAAAGACAATTTTTAAAATGGGCATTCCTATGTTATAACTGTGTTAGAATTATTTTTATACGTACAAATTAATTTCTGTAAAAATAGTAGCAACTCTTTTTTTCAGGTTTTATGTTTTTTAATATTCCATTGAGTTTGGATTTATACTTGAGTATTTCTTAAACTGCATCCATCCCTTCAAAAACTGGATATTTCTTTAAAAAGAACACTTTATTGTTTTGTGATAGTCATTATATATTTTCTTCTTTCAATTCTAGTCTTTAAGGTCTTTTTTTCTAGTACTAGGTATTAAACGAACTCACATAAAACAGGCAAATGCTCCACCACAGAGCTCAGTCCCAAGCTTTTGTTGACTCATAAGCTCCAAAAATTACAAAACTTCACATAATTAAATAAAACTGGAGTATGCTTCCAGCATTAATTGTCTGTTGCAATTGAGTACATCCTGTATTAAGACTTTCTATAAACCAGATATTTAAAACAAAAATCATTCTGCACTATACAGCACAGAAAAACTGCAAGATTTTTCCTTCAAGTATAACCTGGAGGTCCTGGCCTTGTGTTCCTAATGTGGAGGAGGAAGGAAGTTTATGATGACCAACACTGATAGGATTATTTAAGAGATGGGAGTAGATACATAAGAAGGAATGTATACTTTATTCTGTAGAGCCTAAATATCCATATATATTTAATATCTAGGAAGTTCTGCAATTGCTGTATTGCCTTTCACTCACCCTACCTTTAAGATCCTTTTCCCTTTATCTTTATTCTCAACGTGCTTTTTACATATTTGCTAGGTTTTAATTTATTCAATTTTATAGGTGAATAAAACTGGAGAAGAATGGAACCATAGACCCAGGTCATGCCACTTAAAATATAGATTTTCATTACTTCTTGGAAAATTTCATATGTGTTTTTATAATATTTATACTCTATACTCTATTTCTTCAAGATTCACAGTTCTTATCTATCTAGCCAACCGTGTGTCCTTTTAATTCTTCTAGGCTAATTTTGTTGCCAAAATAGTCTTGGACTGTAAAAAAATTCTTCCATTGGAATTTTGTCTACTTAAAAGACAGTACAATCTTAAAGAAAACTGTCTTACCAGCCAGGATCTAACAGTTTCCAAGAATTCCTTGGCTTAGATTGATAAATCATGGTTTTGACTCTTCTCTCCATGCTAAGGAATAGCCTAGCTTGGCCTCATGCAAACTTTATAGCTACTGTCACAGCTGCTATGAGGTCATATGCACAACTGTCCTGCTGTGTCTAGAAGACACTGTCCCCTTGTTGGCAACAACTGTCTTTAGATCTTACAACCTTTCAGTTCCCATTTCCAGAGTAATCACAGAGACTTATTAGAATGGAGGTATTAGACCTTAAACATTTTTAAAAATTTGAGCCAGTTTGTACAACTCACCTTTATATATGTGTAAATAGGCATGTAAGTCCATCATTCACTAGTACTGAACCCTAAGACTTTGATTTGAGGAAATTTTTATATGTATGCACTTTTATAATTAAATAATGACAATATCTTCATAATATGTGTAAATTTCATGACAAAGGATGGATGTGTTTATTTACTTTTATAAAAGTAATAATTTTGGTAAGTAATACATTATATAAGTATAAGGTATAAGTTTATAAGTTTATGTATAAATATAATTTTAATAAGTAATACATATATATATATGTGTATGCTTGATACTTTAAATAGAGACTATTTCAAAGTTTTTCATTATTAATCAATATTTTAATTATTACACACAATTATATATGTTGTGAACTCAGATTCACTCATACATAATCACAAAATGGCTGAAAGAGAGTCTGTTACTAAACAGTTGAAAGTTTTGTCATAATTTCAATCCACATTTATTTAACAGTAATTTTTGTAAAACCCAATCCTGAAACATCAAACACACTTTAAGAAAAATTCCACCTCAACACAATTCAAGGGTTTGGAATTTAACATTTGCTTATGGAGAAATGATAGGCAAAAAAATAAATTACTTGAGTTTTCATTCTTAAACAATACACTTCTATAGGAGCAGAAATGTATGCTAACAATATTGCAATTCATAATATATGATAATTTTGAGAGTAAGAGAATGCATTACAAGCTTTGTTCTGCATTGGTATTGACTGGTGTGTGGCACAACTTCATCTGAACTACAGAGTCTGGATCAAGTTGTTCAGAATCAAGGTGAACCTAAACCACACTTACCCATCTCTGAAATCCTCACATTTAATGATTCCACTCTTCAAGATCCACAGACCGAGAAGCTTAAAGGAAGAATGTCGTGCATATGGACAGGGACTTTCAGAGACCTGTCAGGGTTCATATTCAGGTTTCAAAATTCACTATTGAGATACATCCTATACAGAACTCTCTGTACTATTTGTGTGTACTGTATGAGTAATACAGTCTTATGCACAGGATAAAGGTTTTAAAAGAAAAATGTTAAATAATACATGTGTGATGCTTGAAATACAATGTCCTGTGAGCAGTCAAACCTCAGAGGAAAATGGAAGCAAGTCTGTTCTATCAGAGAAAATTAAGGAGAGGGCTATAAAAGGTGGAGTTGACTAGAGGATAAAGTATCAGCATCAGGCCAAAGATGCTTTCCACAATCTGTGAGATCATAGCCTCTGCTAGGTGAATAGAATAAGGGCCACAGTGTATTTGTAGGACATAATGCCTGGAGACTTGGCATAATGATAACTGAAGCTCACATATACAGAATATGTGACGTCTCCATCTTTCTCCTCTGTGCTAAATTCACCAACAGTGCTGACACTTTTCTCATCTATTCCACATATATATCAACCATTCATAATTGACATACAGAAATTCTTTGCAACTCATTTGCAATCAATCAGTACAATTTCTTTCTCTTTTGTTTCCTATTTTTTTCATAGCACTGCCTTTTGTCACATGATTTTATCCTGATCTTAGAATACCACCACACAAAAGGAGATTATGAGACTTGGCATTCTAGCCTCAACTACCAGTGCCTCGTACTACAGCACACCTACATATTAAATGTGAGTAATCAAAGGATCTCAATTCGTGAAACAGCAGGTGTGCCAGATGTGATTACAGATTGGAATCCCTGTAAACGTCAGCCATTACCATTCTCATCAGCAGTGGTGGCAGCTCTTTCCTGTCCAGTTTAATTTTCTCAAGATTTTATCTCTCTATCTTTAAAAGAGAATATTTGTAAATGCCTCTTTTTACATAATTGTGAGTTACCAAAGCAATGGTGTACAAAAATTAAGCTAACCTTTTTTTAATGTAAGATCCTTGATCGGTATTTTAAGATTAGTAATGACACTCTGTCACAGCTAATGATAAAATATGTTGACTAGTTAATATCTTTCTAACAGAAAGCTTAACTATTTACTTTCTCTTGTACAAATACTGGTTGTGTGCACTCAAATATTTATTCATAATGCTGGGATGTACGCTGGCTTTAAGGCTTTCTTTTCTTGATACTACTACTAATGTTACTGTGTTTCTTCTCCAAAACCTGATGAATCTGTGGTTTAAATCCCCCAGAAAACTTTGTATCACATGAGTTTCTTCAGTAACAGGCTGGGATTAGGTATTCATTTTATTTTTATGGTCATAGTTTTCAATGAGACTTTTTAATTCTAGTAAAGCATCGTTTACTATTTTCATGTCTTGAAAGATTTCCCAGACAGACTCCAGACTCAGGGAGTTTTAGTTTAGAATTTGGTATCCATATCAATGCAATATAACAGGCTAAAAGTTAATCCTTATGGATTTGCACAGGTTAGAGATTTAAATTAACATTAATTAATTTAAATTTAATTTAACATCCAATATTTCATTAGTAAACACATATCACAAACACTGTGTGTGTTTTGAGGTCAGTGAATGGTCACTACCCTGAAGAATACATATAGAAGAATGTCTGTGCCAAAAGGTAAACTTATGATCCTTTGATTGAACAGGTATTTGAAATGCAGGGACAAAAAAAATGGAGCAGCAACTGAAGGAAAGGCCATCCAGAAAACTCCCCACCTTTGGATCTATCCCACACACAGATACCAAAACCTGACAATACTGCTGATGCCAAGAAGTGCTTGTACACAGAAGCTGGATATGGCTGTCCTCTAAGAGGTTCTGCTGGCAGCTGACTAAGACAGATGCAGATACTCACAACCAACCATTGGACTGAGACCAAGAACTCCAATGCAGGTGTTAGAGAAAGGACTGAAGGAGCTGAAGGGGACTGCAACCTCATAGGAAGACAACAATAACAATTAACTGGACCCCACAGAGCTCCTAGAGACTGAACCAGCAACCAAAGTATACATGAGTGGATCCATAGCTCCTGCTACATATGTAGCAGAGGATTGATTGCATTATCTGGGATCAATGGGAGGGGAGCACTTGGTCCAATAAAGGATTGTGGTCCTAGAGAAGAAAGATGCTAGAGGGGTGAGGTAGAAGGAAGTGGATATGTAGGAGTGGTACCCACTTAAAGGCATAGGGGAAGAGGAATGGGGGAGAGGTTTTACCAAGGGTTGACTGGGAAGACGGACAATATTTGAAATGTAAATAAATAAAATAATTAATAAAAAGGCAAAATAAAAAAGTAAAAATGTAATTAATTTAAAAAAGGAAAAAATACTATCTTGTCAATATTCAGACAGTCCATATATATGAAGAGAGAGGAAAGACAGACAGACAGACAGACAGACAGACAGAGAAAGAGAGAGAGCAAGAGAGAGCAAGAGAGAGAGAGAGAGAGAAACTGTTGACATTATTACTGTGATTGTGACTTTCAACACTGTACACATTTCCATATTAAGACTACGTGAACTCTCATCTGTCATTTTGACATTAGATCTAAAGAAAATTTGCATACAACTTATTTCTATAAATGACATAATTTTAAAAATACAGATAGTAACATACAAAAGACTTCATTTTATGATCAATATTCCTTGAACAAATCAAATGTCAATGATATGCCTCACTGGACATTTTAACCCATTTTATATCCAAAGAAACATTTATTCATTGAGTTGTTCATCTGACATTTTTACAGATTGCTTTGATTGTAAAAACATCATCTGAAAATGACATTTTTATACTGTCTTGGTCTTAAAAACATCAAATTGGGGATAATTCTTCATATGAAGTTATTAAACATGACTATAATCATAAAAGTGCCATTTAAAGATAATTCTTCATTTGACCTTTTTACCCTTACTCACGCTTTTCTTCTTTAAAACATTGATATTAGAAAGTTACTAGAATTTTTAAGGCTATACTTAAAAATTCAAATTGAGTTTCTTTGCTAATGTTGTCATGGGCTTTAGAGAGTGGTTTAGCTACTCAACCTTAACCAGTACATTTCATCAGAATTTGTGTGTATGTGTGTGCGTGTGTGTGTGTGTGTGTGTGTGTGTGTGTGTGTGTGTGTGTTGGAGGTGGTGCAGAATTGAACAAATAGTGATAATCAACTGTGCTTAAGTAGAGCTTATCAAATTATAATCCCTTAAAACTTTTAATTGTATAGCTAAACTTTTTTTGTATGCTATCATCTGTAGGCAAATCATAATACAGTCATGTTCTTTCAGCTGTTGTCACTGACCATATTGGTTTGAAGTAATGCGATTACACAGTTTTACTTTTAACCAGATTCTATGCTTTACTTTATGATAAAACTTATTTGTCTACACATACGTTTTGTCCAGAAAATCAAAAAAGAATAGAATACGTTATTTGGGCTTATTCAATGACTCTTCAGTGTATAATAAATACACTCACATATGTAGCAAATTGAATACTAATAATTTTGTCCTATTGGATCAACCACTCTAAGAATGTAACCTACACAGTGAAGTCTTACAGCAGTTTCGAAAAAACGACTATATCTTTATTCTGTGCTTCATAAGAATGGGACATAAGAAGATGAACCAACATTTGAGAGCAGGTTGATATAACCATTCAGATCAGTTAGTTTTCAGTATATTATTCAAAGCAATTTTCTAAATATCAAGATAAATGTTCTCTCATGTTTACCTTCAAGATTATTACCAAATAGTTACCAATATGTGCTTTATGTTGTGAAGAAATTAAACAGAATAGTTGACATAATGTTATAAAAGTATGTGTTTCCTTTTTGTTTGTTGTTTGTTTGTTTGTTTGTTGTTTTTTGAGACAGGGTTTCTCTGTATAGCTCTGACTGTCCTGGAACTCACTCTATAGACCTCAAACTCAGAAATCCTCTTGCCTCTGCATCCCAAGTGCTGGGATTAGAGGTGTGTGTCATCACTGCCTGGCTATGAGTATGTATTTCAGTTGTTGAAACAAACTGTAACTTGTACCTTAGAGTTACATACTATACAGAAGCAATGCTTTCTTGATGTTGTAAGCATGAAGGAGAAAATTCATAATACACGTACTTATTCATTTTCACTCATTTATTATGTCTGAAATTGTATATCAACTATTTTAGAAGAAAATGATTCTTCATTATCTTGAACATGCTGCATTAATGTGAGGAAATCTCAATCCCACAGAAATTCTTAGGAAAAAAGAATATCTATCATATGACTCAGTTCTACCACTCCTCTGCTTTTCTCCAAAGGACTAATCATCCCACTCCACAAATACTTGTTTAGCAGTGTTCCTTTCTGTTTTATTCACAATCAGCAAGAAACAGAAACAACCCAAATGACCTTCAACTTATAAATGGACAATAAAAATATGGAGCATACATACTATGGGGTATTATACATCTGCACAGAAAAATAAAGTAATAAACTTTGCATGGAGCCAGAAAAATATATTGAATTAGATGATCCAGATCCTAAAAGACAAACATCACAAGTTCCTTCTTATTGGAGGTTTCTAGGTCTAAATGTTCATTTGTGAATACTAATACAGGAGTAACAACAGAAACCAGGAAAGTAAAGAGGGATGGACCATTGAAGGGGTTGGAAAGTGGGAAAACACTAGAGAGCAACAGTGAGGTACAAATGGTTGAATAAGAGAGATGAAAGCATACCAGTTAGCAAAGTAGGAGAGAGATAAACACAGAAGGTTGGAGGAGAGTAAAACAACAGTAAAGATGTCTGAAAAGTCAGCAAGAATGAATCTATTAACTATTATCCCTTCATAAAATAACATAACACACATAAATAAATATTATATGTAAATTCACATATAAAATGTATAAAAAGTTATTCACTGGGGAGACAATATTCCTTACAAGTGTGAAGGAACAGCAAATAAAATGCCCAACAATCAATAAGCATCAATAAGTCTTTTGAGTTGTTGGTCAGAATCTTTGAAGAGACTCCCAAACATATAAGATGATGTTATTGCCTTTGGCTTCCCTGAGAAGTAGAAGATAAGTCCCTATTGCTAAAGATTCTTTTCACTTTACATACAAAATACAGAGGCCTCTAAGCTGAAACTGATTTAAATACCTCATCCTTGAGGACTATCTTTCATGGTACCAAAAGGCACTATTAAGGCTCTCACAGAAAAGACGCAGCCATAGTACTACCCAGGTGTGATACCTATTAACAATAACAGCAACAAAAACAGACCTACATGATACAATAACCCTACAAACACAGCAGTGACATGCATACTTAGGCAGTATCCCCTAGCTAGCACTGCAATTGGACTTAAGACCCACTCAATAAGAGGAAAATCATGCATCATACTAGAAATCTAGCTAGTGAAGCCATGGATCTGAGAGGAGAACCTACAACCTACAACCACCACTTTCACTACTCATTGTCATCCTAATCACTGGTTTCAATATGAGAAAACTCCATGGTACAGGAATCTGGAGTAAATTATGCTAAAACTTTGGGTAGTAGACACCAAGTAGTCTTCAGACCGTTTCATAAGACTATCCTATTATTCTCTGCTTTCTCAGGTTAGTCTTTATTCAGAAGACAACTGTACACCCTGTGACCTTACTACCTAATAATTTAAGGAAAATTGTAGCAGGAAGTTCTGCAGGGCATGAACAGACATCATTTATATCAGATATAGATTTCCTTTTACAGACCAAAGTTACATTTTCATCCCAGCACACCTGTAAACAGATGACTATGTTGGGGTTTCTTACAGGAACATGGAACCTACACATTGTGGTCTTAAAAAGAAAACAAATTGTTTATTAATGCTCTGTTCAGACATTATAAAGAGGTTTCTGTGCTTCTATTGTAATGTGTCTGTTTCTTCTGACCTGACAGGACAACCACCATCATAAATACCCAGTGCTTTGATGCTATGGTCACAGAAACATGCAAAGAGAAATTTTATTTAATGTTTTCTACTAACTATGTTTAAGAGTCACTGAATGTAGAAAGCATTAATGAGAAGAAGATTGAAGTCCAGAAAACAGAGTAGAACCAAATGTTTTAGGGGATAAGCCCAAACTCTCATACTGCCAAGTAATGCTTGGCTACATGTCTCCACAGTTGTGCCAAAAAAAGAGAGTGATAGTAATATGTATGGAAATTAATGTTCAGCACATATGTGAGTATCTCTGTGGAACTGAATAAAGTAATTATTTGGGCTAAACAGTTTTAGAATACTGAAATAGAGGAAGATGATAATTAAAATTCAAGTTATGTCTCTTAAGAGATGTGCAAAGGGAGAATCGATGGGAAAATAACCTTAAACTATTGAAAGAACTTAGTTTCCACTCTGAATGATCCCAGCAGATGTTGTGGTATTTACAAGAAAAAAATTGCTTTTAGTATTTCATAATTTTCAGCTACTAAACCAGGAAAAACTCTCACAAATACCAAACTAAATACTACTAATTTATTCAAGAATATGGAATTTAAAAATCATTCCAACTTGAACCATATGTGAAATGATGACAGATTATCAAAATACTATATACCAACAAAAAATGTATGGTGGCAGTTTAAATAAGAATGACTACTTATAGGCTCCTGTATTTTAATTTTTCCCCCAGTTGGTGGAACTATTAAGAAATATTAAGAGGTGTGATCTTATTGGAGGAAGTTTACCACTAGCAGTCATCTTTTAGATTTATTTTTGGTGTAAAATGAAGGTGCAATCAGCATGAGATATCAATCAAAAGTAGTTGTAAGAAAATGCCTCACAAAGGAAAGCTAGATGTATGTTCAGTGTAATGTGTTCTGTACCCATGAATGACAGGTAATCACAAGTTCTCTAAGCCACGTTAGCAAATCAGAAGTTAAACCCACTGTTACCTAGTGTATCTCTACAATAACCAGCTAAGCTCTACAATGTATATGTGCTAATTTAGATAGAATCTCTCATGCTATAATTACATGTACCTAGTGGATAACCTCAAAATATACACCCAGTGACTGTCCTCCACAATTATGCTTTCTATAGACTAAGGATAAAAATGTGGCTATTTACCTGAGATACATAAAATAGAGAGGCTTAAAAATATTATAGTAACATACTAAATTTTGTGTTACTCTTTTGTGTTGCCATCTATGCATTTGAGATTTTCCAGTTCAGTGTTTCTGCTAAAGGTATAGATTGATTTATTAAGCTATTTTATACATTTAGCAGCTATAGCTGACATATAAAATTTAATGATCATGTTTGCAAATGGCTTCCTTGCTTCTTTTTTCCATGTAACTTATCTGCTCATAGTTGCATGCCACTATTAATTAAAGCTCTGGTAAATTATAATAATATTTCTGTGAAATTATATTTTACATCTACATGATAACCAAAACAATTCAGTATGATTCATGCTCTAACAATGAATACTGAAATAAGAAATAGAAATTGTCTCACTTATTATGTAGCCTGTTGCTGAACAATTATTATGTGCAGTTGATGAACATTTGAATAAGTGCTGTAATATTCTATATTCAATTAGAACAACAGCACTTATAATTAACTTCACAATTATTCATATCAAGTTATAACTGGGTTTTGTTTCTTCTAGGAAATGACAGGAAGGATGAATGTTCATTTCAATTTCATTTATATATTTCTCTGGTGCTTTAAAGTGCAATTTGCATGAAATATAAACAATGATTCTTCAGCATAGCTATAATCCAAAAGAACATAGTTCTCATCTCCTGGAAGATTCAAAAAAGGTATTATTATTTCAAAGAAAAAAACAACATGTGTAAATATTTTTAATTTGTTTTGTAAATAAAACACATAGTAATTTTTGTACTTCATTTAGTAATAAATCCAGTTAGGATAAGTAGATAATCCACACACTAAAAAAGTGTTTGACAAAATATATCTGTAGATCTATTGGTCCTTGATTTGAAATGAAATTTGTGCTTAATTATCAAATTATCCAAGGTCTTATAAATTACTGCAGGAAAACTGAAACTATCAAAATGCTTCATCCATTAACATATCTATAAATATAGTTACATTCTTGGTTTGAAGGATGAGGTCAAAAAAATCATTCTTTAATGATAGACTAGGTAAAAGCATTCAACAAACATGTGGTTGCAATCATATAATTTTACTGTCAAAGGATGCAATAGATTTGAGTACCAGATACCATCTAATTTTGTTTCTTATCTGTCCATGAGAAGTTACAGTATAAATTGGATCATTTTATTCTCTTCAAACTAAAAAGGCCGCCTTAAGTTCTCTCTTAATACAGAACCCCAACTACTTTAAAATAACTTACGCATATTGGAGTCCCTCTTAACCTTAAAGTGTCACATTATATAAAATGTTGCATTTAAAATAGACATAATGTGAAAGGTGAAGGTAAGAGATAAAACAAATATTTTTCTTCAGACTCTAAACAACAACAAACTCTTGGATTTGTAGCCTGCTGGGATCAGTGAATTAAAATACAAATGTTTGTGGCCTTATGTATATTAGACTTTAAGTTTTACTTCAAGGTAGTCTAGAATCTATGTGTGATCAGCAGAAATTATACTTCAGCTTTGAGTTTTGAACTTTTCATGGACCAAGGATGTTCAGTATGACTTCCAGTGATCACAGTAATGATAATTAGCTACAGTTCTCTAACGTCTACTTGCTCACACAGGCATGCTTCTTAGACACTAGCATTCTTCCTTGCTAATCTATGCTATTTACAGATTAGTTGAATTAAATGAATTTCAACTCATTATCTTACAAAATATGTTTATCAGAACATGGTGATACCATAAGTTGAGGAGCACATGTGTTTTTGTTGTGAAATATTTCTACTTTTATAGGTAGAGGTGTCCCATGCGAAACAAAACAAAAGCTACCTTAAGATCCTCATCATTGTGCTGACAATTGGCATCCAGATGCATAAACTAAAACTACCTGCTACCAGGGTGTTAATACATAGAGAGTTTTATTTATGGTATTCCTAATTTGATTGTTTATAATAAAAAAAATATATTTATGTTTATGACTGTGAAGACTGTGCTAGGTACTACACAAATCTCTGAGGCATAAAATGGACACTGCATTCTCTGTAAAGTTGTATATAGTAGCCCAGTCTCCATTTAGTCTGAAAATACAAAGCTCTTTAGGAAAGGAATGTCCAAAGACTCACATAGTCTGTTGTCTTCTCTGTGTGTATTGGTGTGTATATCCATAAATTAGTGTAGTACATTGTGAGATTTGTAACTTATAATAGAACATTACATAATAGAATGGTACATTATCTCAGTCAAGAGTTGAGTGGAGACCAAAGTTGACTTTGATTTCTTTTTTAAAAACCTTTCACATGTCTCTGTCACATAATAGGTTATTCTCTTTTGTCAAGAGTATGAAGGCGATTTCCTTGTGGGTGTTTGCCAATGACTATTGTCAGTATTACTGATTGGTGGTGGTGGTGGTGGTGGTGGTGGTGGTGGTGGTGGTGGTAACTGTGGGTGTGTGTTTCTCACAGTTATGTGTATTTTCAACAATATTCCTGAAGAATATTTTTTTTCTAGAGAAAAACAGTCTATTGCTGGAAGTGCAAAAAAAGTAAGCTCTAAGGTGTTTAAATTAAAAAGTGTGTATTTTCTTTAACTTCAAATTGTAATTTTCAGTTTTCTTGTACCTTATTCAAATGGAGAGTTCTAATACTTAGCTTTTCTTCAAAAACTGCAAGGTTGAAAACTCTGAACTAAATCCTCCAACCAAACATTTCACACAAAATTCAAATATATTTTCTCCCTTCATAGATTCTCTTTTATGGTAAGAGTATTATGTACTGTAGGTAATCAGTGTTTGAAATTTTATGTTCTGTTGACCCTCCCCTTGACCACTGATTCTCAGCTATGATGAAATCCTTCACAGAGACCTCACCCAAGAATACCAATCCAAATAAAAATTCCACAGACCAAGGAACCTCTTTACAGGTTTACCCAGATCATACTTAGTTTACTGTACTATATACATATAAACCAATAAACATCTTCATAAGGATAATTTCTACTGGATCAAAAATATTTTTGACATACACATATAAGGCTAATATTACATTGTAAATCCAAATAAAAATTTTTGAACTGACTGACTCTTAAATATAGAATGGGAACTATCATGATACAGTACAGCACATAGATATGTTACACTGTTTATAATTTAGTTCTTTGATAGAGAAATTCCAAATTATGAAATTTGATAGAGCAGTGAAAATATATTTTTCATTAGATTACAAAAAGTCATGATTCTGAAAATCAAGAAAAGATTCTTCAATCCATAATTCATTCTATAGCAATGTATTTGATACATCATTATTTTTGAAGGTGTATTTACTTATTCAGCATGAAGGCTCATTTTCTCAGCCAAAGGTTAGAGTAACAGTATTTATTTGAAATGTAAACGAGGAAGGCGTCAACAGAGGAATATATATTTCATTGTGCATTTGTGTCTAATCAGAATGCCCTATGAATAATGTAGTTTGGCACCAATGTCTTCATTAAACAAGTTTCCCATTATTGCACTTTCTGATTAAAATCTCCTCATTAAACTTCTTTTACTGTTCTTGCTGATAATCACACAAAAGCTTAAGTCTTCAATATTAATCTAAATACCACACAGATAGTGTCCTGTTGATGAGAATCAAATTATATTGATGACCAGATGTCCTTTAAATAAAGGGTTGTTATCTATTGTATGGCCAAGAAACGGCATGGGGTTGAATTGTTAGACTAAACTACAAGGGAAAATGAGATTCAAACTACTCTCAATTTATATCCATCTATGAGACAATTTCACAATTATGCTTGATTGATGGCAATAGCCAACAGAAAACAATAGCCAAAGAAAAGACCACCTACAATAGATTTCTCGTGTTGTTATTTTCTCTTTCTTTCTTTCTTTCTTTCTTTCTTTCTTTCTTTCTTTCTTTCTTTCTGAGAAATATAGACTCACACATTGGAATTTATAACATTTAAAGACTTCTATATAATCATGTGAAATCTTAGAAGATACTTCTTTAGAACCAGGACATAAATTCCAACTCTATAACCTATGAAAGAAACAAATTTTCAAGAATTTTGAAGGAAAAGTTAGTACATTTTAAATTCTTTGCACTTTGACAAGTTTAAGAAATAAAAATGTAAATTGTACATGGATATTGTTGTTATATTACAAATAGGATGGCTGTGCACCTATAAACATACATACATACATACATACATACATACATACATATACAATGTCCCCATACGTCACATTTCTAGATACAATCATTCTTAAGATTCTTAAAAACAGCATATGTAAGAACCAAGACAATAATTTTGATGATGTATTTCATGTATGCTTCAGCAATTGCTCTTTAATTAGTGGAAGAAAGATCCTCATTTTACACTACAGAAAAGGAACCATGAACATTTTTCATGGACATGTTAAAACTCTAGAAGAGATGTAAAATACATATAAAACATGTACAGTGGATACTTATGAGGAATATGTCAAAAATTGTAAAAAGATTATCATTTACTAATATCAATACTTATTGTTAAGGATTCTTAATCAATATATTATAAGTTCTCATATTTCTAAAAGTTTTTTGAAATAGTACATATTTCTAAAGTCCCCTAAAATAAATATTTTTTCAACAAAAATCTTGTTAAATTACTTGTAGACCATCCTTAAATCTATTTTCATTAACATTGTGCAATTCGTAAGCACTCCAGTAATAATATATTAACATTAATTTTCTCCATGTGATATTTCTCTTAATTTTCCTTTTAGTGACATTTATTTTGAGTATTTCTTTCTTTTCTTTTTATTTTCTCATCAAACTTGTTTGGGTTTTCCTACAAGTTGAGAAGTCATGTGCGAAGATTAAACAATTAAGAGTTGGGTAATACTAGTACCTTAGTATAAATAAGTCTCCTTTCTTTCTTACATTTCCAAGGCAGTTACTATTAAAAATGAATACAAAGCACACCCAGTGTTTCAATTGCTGTTATAAGTTTCTTTAGAAAATAAATTTGACTATAAGAATTGACTATTACTATCTGCTTTATAGTGAAAGTTTTTGGAGACTATTAAAAGAGTAATGCCAACTGTCGAAAACAAGAGAAGGCAGGAGATGGGAACCACATGGCCTCTCGGCCTGTCGCGCCCTCCCAACTTATTGTCTCCAGCACTTCTCTGCCTTATGCGGACAAGCACTGCTCAGACTCCTTCCTTTCAAAGGAAGACAAAAGAAGAATGTTACAAGCCTTTCCAGTGTTTGAGGCCGCAAAGGGAGGTCGTGTCCACACGCTGATAAAATATACCCCTATTAAGGAGCTTGCTGAATCAGTTAACAAATATAGAGTTGATGCTAATTTTACAGTCATGCAGCTTGAGAGACTCGCCGCTATGGCGATGACTCCGAGTGATTGGCAAAATACAGTAAAAGCTGCTCTCCCTAATATGGAACAGTACATGGAATGGAAAGCCTTGTGGCACGATGCTTCTCAAGTACAGGCAAAGGCCAACGCTAATGCGGAAGGCAATCAAAGACAGTGGACGTTTGAATTGTTAACAGGGCAGGGACAGTTTGTTAACGACCAAATAAACTATGATTGGGGAGCATATGGTCAAATCTCCACTGCCCCTATTAAGGCGTGGAAAGCCCTTTCAAAGAAAGTTGAGGCTGGGGGACATCTAACCAAAATCTTGCAAGGCCCCCAAGAGCCATTCTCAGACTTTGTTGCTAGGATGACAGAAGCAACAGGCAGGATTTTTAATGTATCCCCTGCAAAGATTATTGAATGGTATCCAGATGCAGTCGCTCAGCTTGCCCTTCGTGAGCTAAAAGCAGCCATTACCCATTTTGGAAGGGATCCTAAGGTTTTAATAGTGCCATATACTGCACATCAGGTTCAAACATTAACTGCTACCTCTGATGTTTGGGCGGTGTTGGTCACTTCCTTTAATGGTCAAATAGATAATCACTATACTAAACATCCTATTTTACAATTTGCCTTAACTCAGGCTATTGTGTTTCCACACATTATATCTCAGAAGCCGCTCCCAGATGGAGTGGTTGTTTACACAGATGGGTCAAAAACAGGTGTGGGTGCCTATGTAGTTAATAATGAAGTCACAGCCAGAAAATACCATGAGACCTCACCTCAAGTTGTGGAATGCTTGGTAGTATTGGAGGTTCTTGAAACCTTCCCAGGTCCTTTAAACATTGTTTCAGATTCCTTTTATGTAGGAAATACAGTTAAGGTTCTGGAAGTTTCTGGATTAATTAAGCCGTCTAGTAGACTTACAGACGTTTTTCAAAAGATTCAATTTACCCTAGTCAATAGGAGATCTCCTGTTTTTATTACACACATCAGGGCTCACTCAGGTCTACCAGGACCAATGTCCCGTGGAAATGACCTGGCAGACTGAGCCACAAAGTTAATAGCTGTCGCCCTATCTCCAAAGTTGACCTTGGCCAAAGATTTCCATAAAAGATTTCATGTAACCGCTGAGACTTTACGTCGGAGATTTGACATAACCAGAAAAGACGCTAGGGATATAGTGACTCAATGTCAAAATTGTTGTCAATTCTTACCAGTGCCTCATGTAGGAATTAATCCAAGAGGAATTCGGCCACTACAGATTTGGCAAATGGATGTTACTCACATCCCATCCTTTGGCAAATTGCAATATTTACATGTTTCCATTGACACTTGTTCTGGAATTATATTTGCTTCCCCATTGGCCTGAGAAAAGGCGGCCCATGTTATTCAGCATTGCCTCGAGGCATGGAGTGCCTGGGGAAAGCCTAAAATTCTTAAAACTGACAATGGACCAGCTTATACTTCTCAGAAGTTTGGACAATTCTGCTGCCAAATGGAGGTGACCCATCTAACAGGTCTACCATACAATCCTCAAGGACAAGGCATTATAGAACGGGCTCATCGCACTCTTAAGTCCTATTTAATAAAGCATAAGGGGGAGTCGAGGAAGCTCTACCCTCAGTGCCACGAGTCACAGTTTCTATAGCACTTTTTACCCTTAATTTTTAAAATCTGGACAGTCAAGGCCACACGGCAGCTGACCGTCATTGTTTAGAGCCTGACAAGCCAAAAGAGATGGTCAAATGGAAGGATGTTTTGACCAGACAATGGAAAGGCCCGGATCCTATTTTAATAAGATCCAGGGGAGCTGTTTGTGTTTTTCCACAGG
Organism: Rhabdomys pumilio; assembly: GCA_030674055.1. Classification (NCBI taxonomy): domain Eukaryota; kingdom Metazoa; phylum Chordata; class Mammalia; order Rodentia; family Muridae; genus Rhabdomys; species Rhabdomys pumilio. Next base: position 66,949,198 of record JANHMN010000012.1, read on the forward strand.
AAGAAGATAATCCGTTCTCGCTACCGGAACGCCTAACATGAAGAATCTTGGAATCTCAGCTTAATCCTGCCCAGAGACATGAAGACCCTCCTGCTGACGGTGATATTCTGGCTGACACTGCTGAAGGTAGGACATGCGGAGCTGAGATGGGGGATCATCCCTTTCTAGGTTTTTGCTGCAGAATTGGAACCTAAAGTTCGAGAAAACGTTGAGAGATCTTCAGCCTTTTTCTTCTTTAAAGAATGGGTGGGAGTAGGCCTGTTTGGTACAGCCTTATGCTGTGGATTAGTGTTCATGTTATGGTTGGTCTGCAAACTCAAAACTCAACAGAAATGTGACAAAGCGGTGATTGCCCAAGCAGTTGCTGCTTTAGAACAAGGTTCCTCCCCTGGAGTCTGACTGTCTATGCTACGAAAGTAGCTAGCGCTTGAGCCCTCAGCCAATACACCCCACGGGTTTTATCCCATTGCACTGGGTCGGTGAAGCAAAAGCCCCGCTCTCTACATGTCTCTGGGTGGAGTGTATACTGTGATATACAGGGGATGTTCCTCAGGGATAAAATCCTCGAAGGCATGTCTGGTTGCATAGAGGTCGAGTTGCCAAATCCTCTCCCTGTCAAAGGCAACCGGATGGGTAGATTAAAGTACACTCGTGGACTCAACGACGAGGGTGGAAATTCTTTACAATATCCCAACATTCTGCACAAGGGACTAGACCTCTACTTTCCTCTACAAGAGAGATGACTTAGAGCCTTGCCAGACAACCTTACGGTCTCATTTAATAAAGCTAAAAGGGGGAGATGTAGAAAGCAGCCGTGAGTGGTGACAGCATTCGCCATTGCAACATGGCGCTGGCACCTGGCACTCGTGGGTAAACAAGTAAAATTGCGCATGTGCAAGTGGTGAAAGCGTGCCAAGTCACCGCCCAACCCGGGGCGTCATATGGGGTTTTGAGCAAGCAGCCAATCAGATATGTCCACCCCACCCTAGGGTGTATATAAAGCAGCGCCATCTTGGGTCTCTCTCTCTTCCTCCTCACATGGCAATAAAGGCTTGCTGCAGAAGGATCCTGGTGCCCGCGTGCGTTCTTGCCGGCAAGACAATTGCGCGGGCCACAAGTGTCTGTGCTGCTAGTTCTCCTTTTATGGTGATTTTAGTAATCTGGCTGCTCAGGGACCTATCCTAATGTATCTGTATGAAAGTTTCCCATTTGGAAGCTGCTTACAGATAATGCAATTTTCTCCCACATTGCTAATATTTCACTGGAACTTACTCTGTCATCAAAATATCCATTTGTCATAAAGAAATACATAATTATGAAGATCACATAGACAGCAAATATATCTATACCATTTTTAGGTAATTCATCTGTGTCATCAATCAATATTTCCAATTATTTCTAGACTTAATTCTTTCTATATTCTCTCAAAAGTCAAGACCACACAAGGTGAAAGTTCCATCACTGGTTTTGGTGTGCCTTTGAACTGAAATGTAATATGATATCCTCTTCAACTTTAGAGTACTTTGCAGCTATGATTACCCTTTAAAATATCCTCTATGCAAAGGAGACCTAATAGTTTAATCTTGTGTGGGGAGTTGACAGAAGACAGATATCATCCTTGCAGCCATCTTGAGCCATATACCCTGATAAGAGACTTGTTTACAATAGCCTACAACAACTGAGCACACTCTGGTAACATCTTGCTTTAGATACCCAGGATTTTCCCTTGGGTGTGTGAGACTTAAAGGTGTGTGACTTAAGGGCATGACTTAGAGATCAGATTTAGAGATAAGACCTAAGGGCATGACTTAAGGGCATGACTTAAGGGCGTGGCTTAGAAGTGAGACATATAAAAGGCAAGATGCAGATAGAAGAAATTATTAGACACTAGGATTAGGTATTAGGCACTTAGCACTTGGAGAAAGAACTTGAAACTGGGAAAGAGACTAGCAACTAGAACTAGGATTAAGATCTGAGACTTTGTGCTAGGAACTAGGGACTTGGAGAGAAGAAGAGAGACTGAAGAATAAATGGGTTTGAGTCACACTCTGTCTAGTCTCCATTCTTCGAGTCTGTCCTCACTCTCTCTCTTGCTGAACCCCGAGCGGCAGACTAGAGTAGCTTGGGGCAGTGCAGACTCTAACAATTTAGCCCCCAAGGTTTTGGCAGTGCTGGTTCCAACATTGACAGAGCAGTCTACAACATTTTGGCCCCCAAGCGTGGGGTAGAACGGTTCACAACATTTTTGGCACCCAACCTAGGGCAGCTTGGGCTGCAACAATCTTGCATTGAATAAATATTAGATTAATACTGCACAGCAGCAGACATTCTTGGGCTTTGGTTTCTTCAGATCAGTGGGATACCTGGAGGCAAACTGTGCTGACTGTCAGCAATGCCCTATGCCAGTCTTCAAGAGAATCTAGTCTTCACTTCCTTGAACTACTTGTTGTGAGAGAATTATGAAAAGAGATGGAATATATTTGTTACATCTACATGAGAAAGTCAATTATATCAATGTAAACAAATTTTCAATTATAGTCTACATGAACAGAGTCATAAAAGATTGAAGTTTCTTCAGATAATTGTTTCATTTAAACATATATAAGAATGAAGTAATTATACTTGTAGCCTATTTTCTCAGGAAAATCATGGTAGATGTGGGATGATTGAGACAGAAACTTAGGCAGTGAGTCCAATAAAATATATGTTGCAAACTCAATAAAACATATTTTATTTGGAAGCAGTAAGCAAAATTACTGTTGCCCATTTTCACTATGCTAAGCCTTCCAATCCATGAACATGGAGATCTTTCCATCATCTGAGGTCTTCTTAGATTTCTTTCTTCGGAGAGTTGAAGTTCTTGTCATACAGTTACACCAAGATATTTTATATTGTTTGTGACTATTATAAAGGTAATGTTTCCCTAGTTTCTTTCTCAGTCTGTTTTTCCTTTGAGTAAAGGAAGGCTACTGATTTGTGTGAGTTAATTTTATATCCAGCCACTTTGCTGAAGTTATTTGTCAGCTGCAGAAGTTTTCTAGTAGAATTTTTGGGGTTGCTTTATGTATACTATCAAATCCTCTGCAAATAGTGATACTTTGATTTCTTCCTTTCCAATTTGTGGCCCCTTGATCTCTTTTTGTTGCCTTATTACACTAGTAAAACTTTGAGTACTATGTTGAATAGATGAACTTTGCTGTCAAATGGATGGAGCTACAAAAAAACATCCTGAGTAAGGTAACCCCAATCCAAAAGTAATTGTATAGTATGTACTCACTAATAAGTGGATATTAGCCACAAAGTTCCAAATTCCCATGATACACCCCAGAGACCATAGGGCCTAACAAAATGGAAGGCCCAAGTGTGGATATCGGAAACCCACTTAGAAAGGGAACAAAGTAATCATGAGAGGCAGGAGGGAGGAACCTGGGTGGGAAAGACGACGGGACAGGGGAAAAGGAAAGGCATGATCAGATATAAGGAAAGAGAAAGGACTCCCAGAGAACCAGCACTATAAATAGAAATATGCACCAGTGGGGGGTTAAGCAGCAGAGGAAACCTCTAGAAAGTTCCAGAGACCTGGGATGTGAGACGCTATCAGGACTCAATGTAAGTTATTTTTGCTGAAATACCCAATAGTGAGGATCATGTAACCAGAAGAGACCACCTCCAATAGATAGATAAAAACCCCCAGTTGAGGCAGGGAACCAACCGCCAATCTTCAAATTTTTAACCAGAATTGTTCCAGTCTAAAGAAAATGCAGGGACATAAAATGAAGCAGAGACTGAAAGAAAGACCACCCAGTGACTGACCCAACTTGGAATTCATCCCATGCATGCACAGTAAATTCTGACACTATTACTGAGGACAAGGAATGGCTGTCCTCTGAAAGACTCTACTAGCAACTGACTGAGACAAATGCAGATACTAACAGCCAACCATTGGAGATCAGAGACCCATATGAAAGAATTAGAGGAAGGAACAAAGGAGCTGAAGGGGATTGCAACCCCATAGAACAACAATGTCAACTAATCTGGAACCATCTGGTCTCCCAGAGACTAAGCCCAAAATCAAGGAGCATACATGGGTTGGTTTGTGGCCCCAGGCACATGTGTAGCAGAGGACTACCTAAATTGTATGGCCCTGGTTGAAGAGGGATCTGCTTATTCTTGTGGAAGAACTCCCAGGTAAGAGAGATGCTTGTGGGGTTAAGGTAGGGGTGGGTGAACATATGGGGAAAACACATTCTCAGAGGTGCAAAAGAGGGGAGTGGGATAAACTCTGGGAGGACAGACCAGGAAGGAAGAAACTTTTGGAATGTAAATGAATAAAATAATTTAATAAATAAAAGAAAAATACAAATAACATCAAAGTGCCTGCTTAAAAAGTTATACAAGTTTTGCAAGTTGTCTGAAAACAAATAGGATATTAGGTATAATTTCAACAATAACTAATATAAAGAGACATAGATTGTGAAGTATCTTGAGAACACTATAAATGAGAGAGAAAAAAATGGACAAAGATAATGGTCCCAGATTTCAATGGACTCCAACTAAAAACCTGAAAGATGACTCTACTGGATTAGAGCTATACAGTTAATTTAGAAACCAGATAGTCTAAATTTTAACAAAGTGAAAGGATCTAGAAAATGGAATGGTAGGGGAAGGATGATGTCACAAAAAGAAGGTGTGAGGAAGAATGTGTCAGATACCCTGGGAACTAATACAGAGACCCAGAACTGGACAGTTGCAGAGTGAGACCCTATGGCAGTCAGTCCTAGTGGAAGGTCTTCATCAACCTCTCCTTTCAGCCTTCAGGACACTCTGTGGAACAGAAGACAAAAAGAGTGTAGCGACAAGAGGAATTATACCAAAGGAAACTTCTCTTCCAGACAAATCTAAGACATATATGAACTCACACAGTCAGTGGCAGTATGCATGTCCCCTGCAGAGGTTCAAGTCAGACAAGGTACCAGTAGCAACAGTTTGAAGTGGATATGAACGCAAATCTCTAAACCAGGAAGATACCTCCAATTAACAAACACTCACAGATGAAATAATAGTTTATCCAATGGAGTTGACCTGGTAGATGGATGACACTTGAAGGTAAGCATCATGGCCAGCAGCAGACTGCCATCACAAAACGATCTTAATAGTGTTTTCATTGATTATTTGCTTTATATCACTTTAAGTATTTTCTTATTTTTCTTTCCCTTTCTTTTCTTCTTTTTCTTTCTCTCTCTCTCTCTTTCTTTCTTTCTTCCTTCCTTTGTCCTTTCTTTCTTTCTTTCTTTCTTTCTTTCTTTCTTTCTTCCTTTCTTTTTCTTTGTGTAACTAGTCATTTGTTGGTTTAATGTGTTTTCTGGTTTTGTGTTTTGGTTTTGGCGTGTGTGTGTGTATGTGTGTGTGTGTGTGTGTGTTTGTGTGTGTGAGAGTGTGTGTGTGTTTTCCCTGTTCTTTTTGAAAACTCTGTTTTATTTGATCATTGCTTGTTTGTTTGCCTGTTTCTATTCAAAAAGACATGAAAATAATGTTTAAAAAAAGATGTGTAGTTTGGAGGATGGAAGGAGGTAAGGATATGGAAGAAGGTGAGGAAAGAAAACATGATCAGAACATATTGTTTAGAAAAATGTATTTTCAAAACAAAACAAAAGAAAAATTCTGGGGTTAAATACATACACAAAGTAGGTTAAATATTTAAAAGAAAAATAATCTAATAACATATTTATAAAAGTATTAATTGAGTGTTAATCATATCAAACTAATATTGGGATAATTTCATCTACCAAATCATCTAAGCCTGGTTAATTTCCATGATTTTCATGCATTGTTTCAGACAGTGGTTTACCATGAGGAATAGGATTTATTACTATATTGTAAGATTCACTGTATTGAACTGTGTCTCAGACTAGACTGTTTTATCTTTTAACAACATTTTGGAAGCTAATATTCTTCAAAGAAGAAGTGAGCTTTCAAAATTCATGACCTTTGGAAGGAGCCAACTTTGAAAAAAAAATTATAAACTCTACTCAGTAGCCTGCCCATGTCTTTAAAAAGTATTTTGAAAAACTAACCATTAAAACTTATTAAAATTGTTTTAAAGGAATACTGCAAACATGAAGGCATTAATAAAACAACATCACAGTCTAGCATCAATCAAGATTTCAGCTTCCTCCCTTCCTAGGTCAGAGAGATGGATGTTTTACTTCTGGATCTGCCACCAAAACAGGTGCTTTCCTGTGTTTACATTCTAGGTTATGCCTATAAAGTTTCTCCAAGGAAGGCCATTATCAAGATCAAAAGGTCCTTATCTACCACAAATGAAGTCCAATAGATAGAAATAGAAAAAGCTTCCAATCCTATTTTTCAACCCAGCTTCCATTCATAGATCTGATAGAGTGAGAACAACGCTAGTTCCAATAAAACTTTCACTGGCTCATTCATAAACTATAATTGCCACACCAGGAGGCAAAAGTTTAAAAGACTAGTGATTATCTATATGGACAAATAAAGATGGTTAACAAGAATGCCATTAAGCATAGTCTGGTCACTGTCTTATTCCCTATCTCAAGCCAATAATGCATGAAAATATATTCAACATAATTATCATTGTGGGCACTGTAAAACAAAAAATGGTACTACTTAATGTTTACCTTATTAAAAAATTAGAAAGATGATAATAAGTATTGATGAAAATGTGGATAAATTTAAAATCTCAAAAAATTTTGTGTAATTATAACAGTTTTTTTCAAGAAAACAGTTTCACAATTCATCAAATTTTTAAACTGTAATAAACAATATAATCCAGAAATTTCACTTTCCAATATACCATATATTCTAAAAAATGCTCACATTTGTGTACAACGTGGAAGTTTATGGTGGCATTATTCATTATTACCAAAGCCCAGAAAGGATGTTAATGCCCATCAAGGTTTGAATACAAGTATAAAATATAAATGCATTATCTTGTAATATATAAGTGGTATACAGATGTATGTTGAAACATGGATGACCCATGAAGACAGCATAGTCAATTAAGAAAACTTTATGAAATACTACATGCATTATGACTTAATGTTTATGGTATTTTCAGAGATGGCTAACCTGTATGAAGAGAAGACAGATGAGTCATTTGGTAAGAGGCCTGTGTGATAGTTGGACTATTATTCATTGAAGAGCTTCTTTCTGGGGCAACAAATTGCGCTGAAAATGATGGTGTGATGTTGTAGATTGTTTCCTGGGCCCACATTTTCTTGAACACTAAAACTTTTAGGTCCATTTATATACTATTTTATAAAATCCATTTTCCAAGTACAAACATTACTAAATAAGTTTACCAATATTTGTATAACTTTGATAACTATTAGTTCATCATCTTAACCTCCATTTGATGTCTATTTACCTTTATCTATGTTTAGAAAGCATATTCTATTTCACTATAAGTGTAATCCTTCACCCCTCCAAGATTTCTTTTAAGTAATTTTGTAGACAGTGATCCAGTTTTGCTCCTTCATGTTAAAATCTTGCTCATTAAGTACACATTCAAAGTTGAGTCCAAACTTTCTACAACTCTAGTGCCCTTCTTTACATGGCTACATTGTCTACTTCACAGCCAAGTAACAGTATCATTTTCAGTAACAAGATCTTTGTCACCATACATTAACTGTGCCATGCTTGCTTGTTTTTTTGTTTGCTAGTTGCACAACTCTACGGGCGTAACAAAAAACACAAAAGTTGTAATGAGGCATGAATAATATTTCAATATGATTACCAAAAATGTAAAGAGCTTACTTACTACTTATGAAAAACAGACTTTTCACCACTACATACATCTTATAAGTTAAGGCTGCATTTGCGATCATGTATTTTAAATAAAGATTAGAATTATGTGCTTCTTTTGAACAGTCTCAAAAGCTTAGACCTTTAGTAACCAATAACATTTTCTTCTTAGTTACCCTTTTCATTACAATCATTTATGGTTTGGCTTGTTCTTATCTTTCTATAGATTGGCATGACTCAACATATTAAACAAAAGGAGACACTTGATGCAGATTCTTAGCACATTTGCATATCAATAAGTTATGTAAAATTTTTGCAGAAAGACATATTTAAAAAGCATTTGTTAGACCATATTTTTTCTTAGTGTGAAAGTTATTTTTCCTATGTTCAAACTAGATTACAGTTTTGGTGCTAATCTAAATTAATTCTGTAAATATCACTTTTATTTCCCAGATATAATTGTGATATTAAAAGCTTACTGCTGAATAAGTTCACCCTATCTGGTTCTTTCTGAACTCTGCCTGGCTGGTTCCAAGCTGACTAATTCAAATTAGCTTCTCACAGCTTTTGATTGAATTGCTCTGCTTGGCCTCAAAGTACCAGTACCTATAGCAATCTGTTCCTAGCTTCTGTTTTTTTCTCATTCTCTGGCTCATGTTTCTTCGCCTGCAACCTGTCTCTATGAAACTGTTTTTGGTAAAACTGCCCCCCTCTCTCCGTCTCTCTGTATGTATGTATCTATCTATCTATCTATCTATCTATCTATCTATCTATCTATCTCCCTCTTTTTCCCCCTTTGCACTCCTGTCTTAAGTAGCCTCTTTTCCTGTGTGTTTTCTTGAAAGTTGCATGTATCTTGACTCTGACTCAATCTGTGAAATCTTTCTCTGACTTTTTACTTTGCCTGACCCTAAATTAGAGATCTATGATATTCAAACAAGACTACTTCCTTCTACAAATTTACGTTACTTAGGTTGTTTAGTTATAAAGGTGTGTTAGAGTGTGTCTTTATTCCAGCCAGATCATACATCTTTGGATGTAATCCCTTGCCAGAGCATCCATGTTACTGAATTAAAATTTCTCTACAACTGTCATAAAATTTCAACAACTTTTACTTCAGTTTGTTAGTTGTTACTTTGTATTTCAGGTTTCCAGAAATATTAAAGATAAGGAATTATTTTTAAATACATTACATAGTTTTGTTTAATTTATACCTAAAGAAAATTCACTAAAGAATTTTTATTTCTAATGAATCTTAAAGTATGTTTCTCTTTAAGTTTTTATTTGTAAAAGAAAGGGGATCAAGGCACATAGTATTACATCATGTTATGCTATATTTGTGATTTAGCATTGTGATTATACACATGTTTACAGGTAAAGTTTATTAATTTATTTGTTATATTATGTCATGTGTGTATTCATGTATGTATGTATGGTTATATGTATGTACATCCATCCATTATTTATCTTTCCTTGAAACTTTGGAACAAACATATATGTGTGTGTGTGTGTGTGTGTGTGTATGGATGGACTATATATTATGTTTACTTCCCATATTCTGTTTTGTTATACTATGTTTAGAAAAATGCAATTTAATTAAAAGGAAGGTGCAAGTAATTAGAGAAGATAATGCAATATTAGTAATAATAGATCTTGAACAAAACTGACTTTTTTAGTAAGACATCTTTTTGATGTTTCCTTTTATATGTTAATTCCATTACAATGCATGTTATTATTATTCTGCCATTTCCAGAGGCTCATTCTGCAGACAACCTTCCATTTCTTTCTATCTACTAGGCATGCCAGTATTCAACTCAACTCCCACGTATCTTGCTTCCTGATTCCTGCACTTCTCTTCTATTGCTTTGTTTGAGAAAATTCTTTTGTTGTGAAATTAACTTAAAAAGATTAATTAAATAATTAGTTACACAATCCACAATAAGGAACTATTATGTTTTTAAACTCACAGATAAGGCTTTTAGACAAGTTACAATAATACATTCAATGCAGCCTTTGAAAATACATTGATGCCTAGCTGAAGAATTTTACTCCTTTTACTACCAACCTCTAACAACTATCAAAACCACTACCTAGAAGCTTGCAATTTGCCTCTAAGCCAAAACCAGCAGATACATGTTAAAAGGCAGCAGAAAGGCCTTAAGTTTTTAAGCTTGTTAAACAATAAAGTGGTTGATCATATTGGTTTTCATAAATTCTGCCCATAGATAGATAGATAGATGATAGATAGATAGATAGATAGATAGATAGATAGATAGATCGATAGATAGATACACAGACAGATAGATAGATAAACAGCTGGGTCTGTAGGAGAAACGAGAGCTTCACTGCATCTGTTCATGCCTGATATGCACTGTTTGAGGATTCAAGAGATGCAGGAAAAAAAAAACAGCAGACCTTACATGAAATTGTATATGAATGCATAAATAGGACAAATTTGTCCTGCACGACTGTTAATGACCAACAATGAAATGTTAGAAAATTGTAGGGTAAGTTAGCCACATCTGCTGCCTCACTTGACAAATGTAGGTTCAAATATGATTGTCAAATGCCAGATATGAAACATTTCTTTGATACAAGCAGTCAATTGTCTTGCAGAGGAAAATAGTAATCATTCAATGAATGACCTTAGTGACCTGAATTTGAAAATGAAGTAAGTTAATTACAGATGTAAAGCCATACGTTTGGAGTGATTTCCAAGAAATATTAGAAATCGAATGGCTACTAAAAAGAGAACAAACATTTCTTCCTATGTTTTGGAGACACAGGTCACTTGTCCCTCTGACTTCATAAACATTGTTTTCTTTTACAGTTCTGGAGTTCTCCATATGTGTTCCTTATTTAAGCTGTGAATCACTTTCTGGTGATATCTTCTATGCCAATCATGTCCTTAATAATTTAACTCAACTGCTACCTGATTGATTTCTAAACCTATTTTGCTTTAAACCACTTAAAATATTTTTTGAAAGTTTCTATTCTAAAGATACTACTACAACATCAAAAGAAAACACTAAAAGACCAACTTGAGAAATCAAAAAGGTGATTGTATGTATGTTGAACATCAGTCGGAAAAATAAACCCAAAATGTTATTCAGGATCTTTATCTTTTGAGTGGTGAGCTCACACACACACACACACACACACACACACACACACACACACACGTGCCAGGTCAATGATTATGACAGAAGAAGAGATAGGAAAGTGTAAATTAAAGAAGTAAAAAAGATGACTCTGGCATCCTTTCTAGGATGCCAATCTTCACTTGGTGTCCAGATTTGAATGCTATAAAAAATGTCTCCTTATACTTACTCAGCAACAGTGTTTATCAACTGTCTTGTCATCAACTGTGAACTAAGACAAGTCAGTCCACGCATTTAACCAAGTACATCTTTTGAAACCATCTAAGAGTTAAGGTATTAACAGATAAGGTTCTAAAGAGATAGAGGAACTGAGTAGGAATATGTGCTAAAATATATAAATTTGAGATTGCTGCTAAAAGAAAAAAATACAAATACATAACGAGTAACAAAATGTATGTCAAGTATAACAATCAAATATATTTACATACATATGTACATACATACATACATACATACATACATACAAAAATATGAAGAGAAAACAAAGTAAGGTAAGAATAAAGAGAATTTGCTTGACTGGCTGTGCATTGTACACCTTCAATCCCAGCACTCAGGATATAGAGGTGGGAATATCTGTGACAGCAAGGGACTACACAGATCTATGCAGTGAAAATCTCTTATAATATAGAAAAATAAAATAATAAAAAATAAAATGAAAAGAAAAAATATAGACCCAAAATCCTGAAGTCTGAACTTGTAGCAATTATCTACCATATCAGTTGTTAGAAGACTGAATGAGAATTACTTGAGACCAGAACAGGTTGTATAATGAACTGCAGGTCCACCTGAGCTGTGTATTGAGACCCTGTTTCATGAGAACAATGTTAAACACTGAGAACCTCATTACACAATGAACTTGCAGTTTACTTTGAATGGCATGAGTATAATGTAAAGTCTAAAAAAACATTGAGGAAAAATAGATGACTATTTTTTTAATTATCTTTAATCTATTTTTACAGTTCACTCATTATCCCCCTCCCTCCTTGTTTGTCTTTCAAAGGTTCCTCACCACACTTCTCCTCCACCTTGTCTCCAAGAGGATGTCTTTACCCCTTCATGCCCACCCCAGCAGGCCTCCCCTCCCTGTGGCCTCAAGTCTTTCAAGAGTTAGGTGCCTCTTCTTTCACTGAGGTCAGACCAGGTGGTCCTCTGCTGTATACGTGTGGGAAGTCTCTTACAGTGTATGCTGCCTGATTGCTGGCTCAGTGTCTGAGAGATGTTGGCAGGTGACTATTTTGAGTTTATTTGCTCTAATGGTCTAGTTCAATATGTACAAGGCAACGATAAAAATTGTAGGCAGACTTTTGCAACTCTATCACACCGACAAACTATGTCAGCATTTAGGTAGTTGATAGTTAAAATAAATAAAATTATTAATTCTACAAAAGAACTCTATTGGACTGATCAGGATTCATTGAAGTAGCTCTGGATACATACATTCATGTTGAGGATAATATAATTGTTCCCTGAACAGAAAATAGACTTAATTGTACAAACCTGTTTTGAATGAAAGTATTTATAGTATTAATTAAATCCATTTTAATCATATGACTTCTTTATCTAGCTACTAATGAACATTTAAATGTATGATAAATGTTTTCTTTATTATTGTAAGACTTTATAAAGCAGTTGTTATTAATTGTACCCTAAAATAGCTATTCACCATTTATAATTAGCATTTTGTAATAATTTTAGAGATAGGTTAATTATAAATGAATCCATATGATATATAACAGATTACTCAGAATTTAATATATTCATTTTTATGAATATGTATGGAAAATGTTCCATAAACTACTCAAAGCAATCCTTTTAATAAAACTGTATCTGGGAGAATCAGAGCTGTTATTTCTTTGGATAAATGTGGATATCCTGTTTTGCATTCAGAACATATCCTGGATCTTTAATATATAATACTCAGCATTTTAGGTAAAAATTTTAAAAAACTGTTAATGTATTATCATGTAATATCTCATTTGCATAATTTATTTATATTATTGTTCTCTTTATTTATATTGCAATCTGAGGTAGAAATTTAAATTCAAATATGAGTCCTGGATTTTTTTAAAGTAGCATGTGGAATGGCTTAGTCATCAAGAGAGTAAACTACTCTTTCAGAGGATACAATTTAATTCAAGGACTGTTTTAACCACCTGTGATTCCTGCTACAGATTTGGCCTCTGGTGACACCTGTACTCTACCCTCACATAGGTATAATTTTTTTAAAAAATGAGTATTTTAAAAATTAACTAAATAAAAATAAATAAATAAAATGAGTAAACATTTGTTTGAAAGTATGATGAAAGATTTCATTTAGAATCCATCTCCAGATGGAAATCTCAATTTAAGAGAAAACATGAAAGTTGGGAACTTTTGTTTATTTGTTTCGTTTCTGTTTGTTTTCAATGACATATGGTAACCTATTTTATAGAATTTAGGTATTTACATATGTTTGTGTTGCGAGTTTTTGTGTGCATGGATGTGCATGGGTGTGGGTGTTTGACAGAGGTTAACCTATATGACGGATAAATTTTTCTCGCACAATGTTAGATTGTCAAATAATAAAGCCCAGTTCCAGGTGTGAAATATCTTCCCTTGCATTGTTGATTAGAAGTGTTTAGAGTTGCTCTGCCAAACAATACAGGCTATTGTCATTGCTATTAGTTTCCCACTGGAACTTGATGGCAAAAACTTATTGTTGATGACACCATACACTTTAGTCATAGCATACAGAGAAATCAAGTTGATACTGTCTAGGAATCTTTATCCCAGTGGACTAGCTATCAAAGTACTGAAAGGTGCAATGTAGTCTGTTGGAGGATAAAAGTCACACAGTTTTACCCAGTTGTGTACCATGTAACGTATAACAGAGACCAGATTAGCAAGATATTTCCATAAGTACAACAGTGGCACTCAGGTCATGGAAATAACTAACTGCTTTTGGATAAGATAAAGGTCTGACTGATGCACAGGAGGAAATATTCCTGGAATTGTAAATTTGTCCAACAGTGCATAGGTAGAAAACTCATATGCCCTAAGTGTGAACATACTTTTATGCCCTATAAATGTCTATTTCTATATCTATATATTATTATGTCTTTCAGCCTTCATCTGATAAATTTATACATCAATATCATTTAATGCATAAACTCAAAGCTAGTCAAAATGATTTTGCATGGACAACCATGATTAGGAATTTAAATTGCCATCACCAAAGGCTCAGGGACCATCACAGATGACAGGATAGTAAGAATGATGGAACCAGAGGATGGTGAAGTGGACAAAACAGTGACTTAAGGACAGAGCCACATACTCATGGTTTACAGCAGCCATGCTTGCCTGAAGCCAGCCTTCACAAGGTCAAGTCGGTCATCATTTCAACATGGAGAAGAGAGTGGCTCATGAGTGCCCACACAAGCTGAGGAACAATTGAGAATTGATAGCTCCTGGAGAAAAGAGAGTGAGTGTTCTTTAAGGGTGTGGTAGGTTGCCTCGTCTCCAGTAGATATCCCTAAACCCAGTAGATTATGAATAGTTCAAATTGGACACCATGTGAATTAAAAAAAAAGAAACAAAATCAAGTTTGGAAAGAGAGGGGAATCTGGGAGAAATTTATGGAGGGGTAGGGGAGAAATATGATCAAAAAAGATTATATTCAAATATCAAATTTTAAAAGAAGTAATAAAAATATTGAAGGGTCTTTGTTAGTGTATGTACAGCCTCTATAAAGAGTTATATTTTACTTTTATAAAACTGAGTACTTTAAATAAGCTATTAAAAATAAAAAATAATTATAGTCAAATAAGTTTTGCAAAGCAAATCCATCATTCTCTTTGTCTTTGTGTTGGTGTGAATGAGAATGACCACTATAGGTTCATAGAATTGAATACTTGATCACCTGGAAGTGACACTACTTCAAAGGATTAGGAGGTATGGCATTACTGGAAGAAGTGTGGGCCTTTGAGGTTTTAAAAGGCTGCTCCAAGCCCAGTGGCTTTCTCTTCCTGCTGCCTGTGGATCGAGATGTAGAACATGTAGCTATTTCTCTAGCATCATATTTGTCCAATGTCACCATAGTCCCCACCATGATGAAAACAGACTAAAATTCTAAAACAGTAAGAAAGTCCCAAATGACTGCAATCTTTTATAAAAGTTGTCATGGTCATGGTGTCTATTCACAACAACAGTAGATTGATTAGGAGAGCCTTAAAGATTTAGAATTACTTGATTTGGAGCAAAATTTGAAGAAAATCAAAACAATTATTGTAATATTCTGAAGCTTTTAAAATGTTTAATAACTGACTTTCTCTTCTTTCTCTATTTTATTTTTTATTCATTTACATTTTAAATGATATTCCCCTTACCCTTCCTGGCTTTCCCTTCAAAAAGCCCTATCCCATCCCTCCTCCCTTTTGTCCCAATGATGGTGCTCCTTCACCCACTCACCCATACTCACCTCACCCTGGGGCATCATGCCTCCTCAGAACCAAGGGCCTTCTCTTCTACTGATTCCAGATAAGGCAATCCTCTGCTATATATGTAGCTGGAGACATAGATTCTTCCATGTGTACTCTTTGGTTGGTGTTTTAGTCTTTGGGAGCTTTAAGTGACCTGGTTAGTTAATATTGTTCTTCCTATGGGGATGTAATCCACTTCAGTTCCTTGAGTCCTTCTTCTAGCTTTTCCATTGGGGTCCTCAAGCTCAGTCCGATGGTTGACTATGAGTACCTGCATCTGTATGTGTCAGGTGCTAACAGAATCTCTCAGGGGACAGTCATATCATGCTTCTGTCAGCAAGTGCTTTTTGGTATCATCAACAGTGTCAGGGTTTGGTGTCTGCAGATGGGATGGATTTCTAGGTGGGGCAGTCTCTGAATGACCTGCTCCACTTTTTGTCCCTGCATTCCAAATACCTGTTCAATCAAAAGATATTGAGAGCTATAAATATTAATTATATTTTTATCATGATGGTCATGAATGCCAGGATTTTATTCTTATATATGCCCAAATATATCCCGTAAGTTTGAAGTCATGTAATGGATATTGTGAATTTTGCAACAATAACAAAACCGAAGAAATATCTTTAACATTCTGTTTCTCTTTCCTTTAGATGTATAAATAGTAGCAAAAATGATGGGTTATATAGCATAATTCTAAATTTAATTTATTAATGAGTTTGTATTTTGTTTTCCATAATGGTTGTTCTGGCATTCTTCTTTGTCTTATATAAGCCCTGTGCTTTCGGCTTCAGTCTTTGTGAGCTCATGAGCTTTGCCTAGTTGATTTAGAGAGCATTATTTTCTTGGTGTCTTCTATTTATTCCCTCTGGATATTGCACTTTTTTTGTCTACTTTTTCCACAGGGTTCCCTGAGCTCTGAGGTGGGGGGATTTGATGAAGAAATCACATTTATAACTATGTATTCCAAGTTCTTATTGTCTACATAATGCCTGGCTATGAGTCTCTGTATTTGTTATATCTGATGCAGAAAATCTTCTCAGATGATGGCTGAATACAGCCTGATCTGAGTATTGCAGAATTTCATTAGGAGTCATTTTATCACTACTTTTATTTTAAAAAATAAAAACAGTAGTATTTGCTTTTACTATATGTTTCTGGACTATCTAATCTCTGGTTTTTGGTTGCCAAAGCAGTGTCCAAAATGGGGTTTTGTTTTATGGAGTGGGCCTTAAATCAAATCAGACATTGGTTGGTGTGACGATTTGAATATGCTTGATACAGGGAGTGGACCAAGGATAGTAGAAGAACTAGTAGAAGGTGTGGCCTTATAGGACCAAGTATATCATTGTGGGTATGGGCTTTAAGACCCCCATCCTAGCTCCTCAAAAGCCAGTCTTCTCCTAGCCCCTTTCAGATGAGAATGTAGAACTCTCAGTTTCTCCTGGGCCATGCCTTCCTTGATGCTGCCATTCTCCTGCCTTGATGATACTTCTGAACCTGTAAGCCAGCCCCAATTTAATGTTGTCCTTATAAGAGATGCCTTGGTCATGGTGTCTGTTCACAGCAGTAAAACCATGACTAAGACAGAAGTCAGTACCAGAACCAGAGTGTTGCTATAATAGGCCTGAGCGTGCTTTTGTTAGGAAGAATGTGGATTTGGGGAGTTTGGATTTGGAAAGCAATGAAATGCTTTAAGTGAGGTTTATTGGTCTATTCTAGTAGGAATATAGATTTTGTCACTGAGAGTGATTTGAACTGTTCAAACCTGTACCACGAGGTTTCAATAGAATTCAGTAGAAGAATTTCAGTACGTGGCTAGAGAATTTTTGTAGTATTTTGGTGAAGAACATAACAGCTTTTTGCCTTAGTTTAAAGAGTCAATCTGAGGTTAAGGTAAAGAGATTTATATTAATTGCATTGACAAAGGAAGTCTCAAAAGATCCCAGTAGAGACTTTTTTATCTTGTTTAGTCTTATGAAGACTTTTTTAATGTAGGCACCAGCTAGACCTCTCTATATTATTATTGGTGTGGATTTGCCAAAGTTGAGATGTTTGCGTATCTTAGCTTATGCTGTTTGGAGCTTCCATCATTAACTTTGTCCTGTCAGATTTTGTTGAAATATAAAAAATCTGTACTAACAGCTAGTTAAACAGAATTTAATCATATTAGAAATAACTTATTATAAGGATATTTCAAAGATGTATTAAATCTTAATATATATGAGTCTATCAATAGAAGCTAATTTTATGTAAATTGTTTCAGGAGGTTGTTATAATTTTTTTTACTACTGCAATACCTCAGTTGATTGAACATGAACATAAATACAAAAAGCATTTCAGTATTTGAAGGACTTATTTTTATTAGATATAAATTATATATTCAGTGTTAATGTTGTGCTATAAATTATATTAAGACTTTGTTTTTAAAATTATTGTAATTTAATAATTCATTCAATGATTCCATGAATACTTATTGTGTTTATTTGAACATTTATAATAATGCCTTTACTTTTGTTTTTATTGTTGTTAAGATTATAAAATCACAACATTTTCTTTATTATAGAGAAAACATTTACCTACTTATTGAAGATTTAACAGTGAACAAGTGAAAAAGAGGGAATGGATTCTTCCTCTTATTGAACTAATCACCTACACAGGTTCAAAGTAAGCTATTACTCAAGTAATGGTGTACTTTATTATCATTACACAAAATACACATACATATTTCTGTCTCTAGAAAATGTGTAATATAATCAGAGGGATCAATCATATACACACAAAAGCTACCTGACCGTGTAAACAAGTATTGTATCTGGAATGCTGTTGTGGACAGAGAACTACAATTTGAAACATCTATCCCCCTCAACTAAGAACATGTTAACCCAGCCTCCAATTGTCAGCCCCTTTCATTATTTGATGGGACTGTGTAAAAGCACTTTGTATGGGAGCATTCTTCTCTTGAAATGCCCAGAAAATTCTTAATGCAAAAGGAAGACTGGCTTCTATCAAAATGGAGAAATAACTCATCTAGTGGTTCATTCATCCTTATGGGGATACAGTTTGGGTGTAATTTGAGTTTTTCTTGTGCTTAATCTTTTTATCCCCACCTTTCTTTTTTACACAAGATAAAACTTTAGTAATGGTCTGTGGAATAACTCAATTTTCAGCATGCTTCTAAGTAAGTAAAAGTACAAAGTTTGGTAGAATGAGGAGTTCTAGAGAGTCTACAAAGTAGGTGAGAATAAGATTTGCCTCATATTTAGTAGCTGGCATGGAACTCCCCAAAGTGGCATTCAGGGAAGCAGCTCTATTTCCTGCTATGTGACGGATGGGGATACAGTTTTAAAGCTTTCAGGAACAATTAATTTAAACTGATTACTCAGGAGGAAGATGTCAATTGTCAAATTTTCAAACAATAGACTACTTTGTTATTATTTAGGATCTAAGTGGATAAGGGGTGTGGTTTTGTTGCTGATATTGCTACTTTGCAGAAAGGGAAGCATAAGGATGAGGTTTTGATAATTAGCAAAAAATAAATAAATAAATAAATAAAATAAAATAAAATAGGAAACATCTCATTCAGATTGGTCAGAAACAAATGAAACTCTGGTATTGGCCCACATATAAGTGGAGGCCTATGAAGATATTGACCCCACAGATTTTTATTGAATGACATACACTACTATCTTTAGAGTTAATATTTCAAATTTATTTAAATAATGCAGAGGAGTCTTGTTGAACAAAACAATAGCTGTCTTTCTTTCTCCTTCACCAATTATGCCAACAACTACAGTGAAGTTATGGCATGGCCTAGCTGGAGATATATTGAGTCTGAAAGGAGGAAACAAACAAAAAGTGAGTTAGATATCATTCATCTCACCCCCCCCCAACACACACACACACAAACACACACATAAACACTTAAGACACTAGGTTCTGGGAGAGTTTGAGTGATGGTATTGGAATATAAAATAGAATTAAAGGGACATTCATTCACTGGACAACACTGAACTAGATGTAGATTTTAAAAAAATCTAAGCAGTGATTCAGAGGTATCTTTTCTTTGTATTGTTAGGAACTCAAAGATAGGAATTGAACTGACAATAGAAGATGCAATCCTAGAATTTCTGGAAAGATGGTGGACAATAGGATTGAGTATTCAAAGTTATGAGTAATGTTGGGACATATAAAACATAAATAGTTATTTCATATGGAATGAGGATATACCATACTAAACAGGCATATACAGTTGGGTGACAGTGCACTTCTTCATGGAGGGCTGAGAGTAACAGAGACTCATTAACAAGCAGAACAACAAGCACCCTGGTAATTGGGCACTAACATATATAAAAAACAGTGTAACACCAAAGTGATAGAAATGGGTCCCTGATCTACAAAGTCAAAGAGATCATTAATCAGGTACATCTTATTAGCATACCAGAAATGCAGTGACAAAGGTCGATTTAGTTCAAGCAATCTGAAATCAGATGGCAGAGTATAGGGCCCTGTTCGTAACCCTTTTTTTTTTTCTCAGATTTATGAGGCAGACAAGTTTTCAGATCCAGACCCAATGTCTACGACAGGAAAAACTCAACAACTCTGTAACAACTTTAGGTAGAACTGATTTCCTAGTCCCACATTCTTACATCTAAAGCTGTTTACTCAGGAAACTGTACAGTGGATAGAAGGAAGTGCCTGAGTATTTTGAATACTTTTGTTCAAGAACTGAATGATTTCTGAATGATGAAACAGCTGATTCATATTCTTATTTTCTTTAATTATGAAACAGTTACCCACACCCTTCAGCTTCTGTTTCTGATTTTGTAGGCTATCTGTTACGTGTAAGGGGCCCATCTGCAGTGATCTTCCAGCCAGAGCTTGCTCATTGCTAACTAACTCATTATAAATAGGGTTGCAAAATCTGTATCTTTCCACTTAAAGGCAACTTGCTCTGGTTATTTTTATGTTCATGTATAGGCAGAAATGAGACTTTATCAGCTTCATAATTGCCTATGAGATAACCTGGGGGTTCCCAATCGACTCAACAGTGCATGTCTGATAAAACAACTTTTCAAGAATCTGTAGTTCACCCACACACATGTATTTCAGTTCTTCTAAAAGATTTGTCTCTTAGACCTTCTTATGTCTGTAATCTTTTGTGATTTTTAATCTTGTTTCAATTTTATTAAATTTGGAATTACCTGAGAGACACATCTCGAGCATGTCACAGATTTCTTTTGGAGCTGGGAGGATAACTTCTTCCAACTTACTTGCATACTCCCATTCTCAGAAGTATATTTCTCTTCTTCAGTATATTGTCACTGTTTCAATGACTTTAATGGTTAAAAACATATTTTCCTGACATAATTCTTTGTCCTGGTGCACATGAATCTAAAAATTTGAACAAGTTCCCTGTATTCTGATCCATATAAGGTCAGCTGTACCTTCTCAGGGACTGAAGTAGTAATTATGAAAGTAGCTACAGCAAACTTTCTTCTTCTCTGTTTTTTAAGGTGTTAGGATGTGAGGAGTGTAAGCCTATGCTTCTGCCATCATGATTGTTAACATCATGTCATTGTCATCAAACCTGTCCTTTTAAACTTGAGCCAAAGCAAATCTTTGATTTAGCTAATTTTGGTGGGATATTTTGTCAAAGCAGTGAGAAAATGAAATGAAACCACCTATGAGTCTGTTCTTTTACTGTAAAACAAGAGAAGATAGGCACTTTAGACTGCCTTATTAAATTAATTCTAATTCATGTTTCAAATAACAAATACCAAAACCTCTTAGTTCTCCTTTTAATTCACTATATTACAGCATATAAGTTTTTGAAAAGGAATGTGTGTGTGTGTGTGTGTGTGTGTGTGTGTGTGTGTGTGTATGTGTGTTGTGTGTGTGTGTGTGTGTTTGTACATGTGTGTTTGTGTGTGTGTTTGTGTGCTGTAGACATGTGTTTTCCATGGCATGTATATAGAGATCACATGATGAGCTTTTGGGTATTAATCAATTCTCCCCTTCCAGATTGTTTGAAGGCAGATTTTTCTTGTTTGGCAATTGCTCAAGTGTACAGCCAAGTCTCTTGCTTCTCACCATGATTTACCATAGGAATGCTGAATGTTCACATGCCTGCCATCATATTCTTACTAGATAAATTTCAAAACCTGAACTTGGATCATCAGTAAGCACTTTTATCAGGTGAACCATGTTCACAGCATTACACATACCATTTAATGGTTAATGGGTCTTATCAATAAACTCCATATGATTCCTCTTTATGTCCTAAAATTACCCAAGACCTATAATGTCTATTCCACACACATTCCCTGGTTTCTTTCTCTAATATTAAGACTACTGTGAAGCAGTTTCCTCTGGGTATCATATGACAGTTATTCTGAAGCAGAGACTGCCATAGTAACCAGCAGAATACCGTGTCTGCTGTGACAATTAACTCTCATTGTTAACCTGAAAAGTAAAAATCTAGAATCATCAAGGAGACAAATGTCTAGGTTTTGTCCCTGAGGACATCTTTAGATTGACTTAACTAAGGAAAAAAGGCTCAATCTAAATGTAGTAAACACAGTGTCAAGGGTTAAATGTACAGTCCAAATAAAAAGGAGCAAACATGCAAATTCTTCTGCCTCTGCTCTCCAACAGTGGACACAATATTATCAGTCACTACAGGCATTTACCACCCAAATGTGAGCCCAAATAAACCCTTACTTATTCCTTGGAATTGTTTTTAAGGTACTTTGTTGCATCAATGACACATTCAGTGAAGCCATGAAGCAAGCAAAACCTATGTTGATAGCTATCCCTATGATGGTAGCAACAGAGTTTTAACATAATCCAATAGAAGGGACTCATCTGTACTGCAAACGAGAATCCAGCTGCCATTGCCACCTGACCGGAAGCTTCCTGAACCTATATTCTTTTGGAGGTCTGGAGTGCATTAGAGGTAAACAACTGACTTTTGGTTGGTACCCTACTGATGCAGTTTTCACGAGTTGTCATTCAAGCAAGTTGCAAAGTTCCAGTGATAGAGCTGCTTCTAAATTTCCCATGCTTCATAAGTAGTACCAGTATACTGTGTTTTATGAAGACATTTAAATGGATTGTGTGTTTTATCTGTGTGTTCCTTCGATAGGATGAATAGACCCTATACAGAGTGAATGTTTCATTATTATCTATACAGCACAGTAACACAACATTTAGTTATGAAGTAATATTTTAAATTAATGTATCTCTTCTTTGGTAGTATTTTATACATCACATTTAAGGACTCACTGGGACTTGAATACGATGGAATGTGTAAGCAAAAAAACAAACAAGCAAAAAAAAAAAAACAATATGTATAGGTCCTCAGATATATTATTGCAATATTTCCCAAAAGGTGCAATTATATTTTTTTTCAGGCAACCAGGTTTAGTCTTCTCAGAATGGATTAAAAAAAAAAAGTGTTGCTATTGTGAAGGATGGGAGTGTTAGAAGTTATTGAATTTAGAAGTTTCCATTAATTCTGGGATTTTTTTTTCTCTCTTCCTGGCTTCTTTTGCACATATTTTATGACTCTCACTCTTTTCTTTATTCACTTTTTGTAATATTTGGAAACTATTTGTAAGTTTTTAAAGGAAAGCCTCTATCTTCCTTTAAAATGCCTTCAAGGATGTATCATGCCCTATATCCCCAAATCACAAAACTGTCTTCTAAGAAGGCTCAATCTGAGGAGTAATTTTATATGAGTTTTCTTCTTCTCTTAGCCACCTCCTGGAGCATTTTTCATGTATGTATGTATGAATGTATGTATGTATGTATGTTTGTATGTATGTATGTATGTATGTACTTATTCATTCCTCCCTCCTCTTCTCCCAGTCCCACCCTCATGAATTCATCCCTCCACTAAATCCTCCACTTCGCCTCAGAGATGGGAAAGACCCTCATAAGTACCAATCCACCTTGGCACCTCAAGTCAATCAGGACTAAACACATTCTTTTACACTGAGTCCTGACAAGGCAGCCCAGGTAGAGGAAGTCGATTCACAGGCACGCAACAGACTCAGAGACAACCCCTTTACCAGTTGTTAGGGTACCCACATGAAGACTAATCTGAATATCTGATAAAAGGGGTGGCCTAGGTCCAACCCCTGCAGGGTTGTTTGGTTAGTGGTTCAGTTTATCTGAGACTTCATAAGCCCGGGTTAGTTGATATTGCAGATCACTTGACCCCTCTGGCTCTCTCAATTCTATACCGAACTTTTCTACAAGACTCTGGAGTTTCACTTAATGGATGACTGTTTCTATTAGCTGCTGGATGAAAGCTATCAGAAGATTGTTAAACTAGGCTCCTCATGCTAGCATAGAAAATTATCATTAATAATGTCAGAGGTAGGCTTTCTCCCATGAGATGGGTATCAAATTGGGCTAGTCATTCGCAGGTTATTCTCCCAATTTCTGTTCTATCTTTATGTACATCTGTCTTATGTGGATCTTTATAACAAGTGATTTTTATAACAAAGCCTCTAACAAGTAAATCAGAGATTGAGTTAGAGGCTGGAGAATGACATGTTTAGGTAATTTATGCAAAATGCTTTAGTGAGATATAGATGAAGGACAATCACAATCATGGGCTCCTGAGAGGAGCTGATAAATACATACGTATGCTCCAGAAGTTAAAGTATTAGAAAAACAGCCTTGAGATCATGACTGGACCATGAATAAGGAGGGCATTAGAAAATAATACAATAAATCAGAGACACAATACGTGGGGCCTTAATGACAAAGAGAAACTTTCCTTTTGAACTCAGAGTAAAACATCACTAGTATTGATTACTAATAGTGATCACTAAAAGTAATAGTAAGAGAAAGATCCATTATAGACAGATGGACTAGGGAGGCTTACAGGAAAGCTTTCAGGAAAATTACATGAACAAAAGAAATATTTGACATGTATGAGCTTTGTGCTGTTTGAAGTAGTTTTATACCACATGATTTAGTTTAACATAGATGCATGACAAAGAGCTTGGAAGGGACACATACCATAAATAAGAACATGAGACATCTATAAAAAATTTGAACTTTTAATTGTCTCCCTGGAAAGGAGTATCAGGAGTTATGACCTGATTACTTTAACCTGTGAGTAACCAATATATTAAAGGAACAGAACTCTTTGGTTTTATGTATATATATATATATATATATATATATATATATATATATAAAAAATCACTTTAATGACATCCTTCAATTACTTTCTTTGAACAGAAATATTAGGAACAAGTAGAAAATCTAAACCAGCTTGATAAAGACCTATTAAAACATATTTTACCTATTGCTATTCAGATCTGCCATCTGATAATTGTTGAATTAGAAGGTTCTTTAATGTAATGTTTACATGTGTTATTAGTTATGTCACGTCATAGACCAAGTGTCTTCTCAAGAATTGTGAATAGAACTTTGGTATGTTTAATGACTCATAAGTTTTCTCCAGAACTATAACCAATTTAATGAAAATACTTCAATACTTCATAAGGTATTTTGTTCTGTATAAGTATCAGATATGAGTGTGTATGTATCTCTCTGTGTATGAGTTGTGTATATGTCTATGTGTGAGTGAATGTGTGTGAGTTGTGAGTGTAAATATGTCTCTGTGTGTATGAGTGTGTGCATATGTATAGATAGATGTTCATGTGAGTGTGTGTGTGTGTGTGTGTGTGTGTATGTGTGTGTACGCACGCACATGTGCATGTGTTTGTGTGTGAGTGCTATGGATATCCAGAGAAAAATATTTTTTTGTTTATCTTTAAAGGATTACATATATAGAGTCCTAAGTGAGGTAACCCAGTCAGAAAAGAACACACATGATACGTACTCACTGATAAATAGATATTAGCCAAAAAGAAGCTCAGAATTCCCACAATACAACTCACAGACCATAAGAAACCCAAGAAGAAAGAAGATCACAATCAAGTGTGTATGCTACAGTACTACTCAGTAGAGGGAAGAAAATAATCTCTGGGAAGTAGAGGGAGAGAGGGATCTGGGAGGGAGAGAGGGGAGGGATGGAAAGGGTATGGGAGGAGATGAATGAGAAGTACAGAGGGTCAGGAATTTAATAGTAGGTTTGTAGCAGTGGGGAAGGGGGAACTGGAAATAGTCACTAAAGTCCCAGATGCCAGGGACCCAAGAATTTCCCAGGACCCGACAGGGAGGACTTTAGCTGAAATACCCAACAAAGGGGAGATAGAACCTGTAGAGACCATATCCAGTGGATAGACACAGTCCCCAGTTGAGGGATGAGGCCACCAATACACCTCAAAAATATGAATCCAGAATTTCTCCTGTCAAAAGGAAATGCAAGGATGTTGATTGGAGCAGAGACTGAAGGAAAGGTCATCCAGAGGCTGCCCCATCTAGGAATCCACTCCAACTTCTGGCACCAAACCCAGACACTATTGCTGATGCCCAGAAGTGCTTACTGACAGGAGCCTGGTATAGCTGTCCCCTGAGAGGCTTTGCCAGAGTCAGGCCAATACAGTTGTGGGTGTACACAGTCAAACATTGGACTGAGCCAGGGACTCCAAGGGAGAAGTTAGGACTGTAGGAGCTGAAGGGGTTTACCACCTCATAGGAAGAACAACAATATCAATCAACCAGACCCTGCAAAGCTCCCAGGGATGCAAACGAAAGAGTACACTGCAGGAGTGGGGAACAATGGCCATGGCTCCAGAGGATTCCCTTATCTGGCATCACTGGGAGGCAAGCCCAGTGGTTCTGTGGAGACGTGATGATCCAGTATAAGGGAACACTAAGCCACTGTAGCAGGAGTGGGTGGATGGGTAGGGGAACACTCTCATAGAGGCAGGGGGGAGGGAAGAGGAGATGGGGGGTTGTGGAGGGGAAACTGGGAAGGGAGATAACATTTAAAATGTAAATAACTAAAATAACCAATAAAACATGAGAGAACAAAAAAAAAAAAGATTCACATGAAAAGATTCATTACAGATGGTGATTTCTTCATAATCTGAAGCATACTCCATTACTGTAATGAGCCAGGACAGTCACATAATACATACATACATACATACATACATACATACATACATACATACATA
>JANHMN010000012.1:66975715-67066954 GCA_030674055.1 Rhabdomys pumilio
ATACATACATACATACATACATACATACATACATACATACATACATACTCCATGTCTTTGTTCAGGTTGTTCATTGTGGTTGGATACCTATAAGCAGTCTTGTCACTGTATAAAAGAGATTCTTCTCTTCTCAGAATAAACATTTTTTGTCTTTAGCACTTCATTAGTGGTAGGGAAATGCAAAGTGTTCCCCACTGACACTGTGTCATCTTTTTACAGGTCTTGCTTCAGCAGCAACATTTTAAAAGTATTTTAGGTGTAGCTTCCATATCTTAAGCACAATAGCAGCAGGCATTCTTATTCTTTAGCTCTTTACACATGTGCTTCCACAGTGATCCCTGAGACTGTTTGTCTGTTTTCATTCTTATCAGCTTAGGTATCTGGTGTCTTTAAGATTTTCCTTCCATTTGGAGGATAATACATTATTTGTAGAGGTGTTGATTTTCAGTTCATCAGTTATCTTGTAAAGAGAAGGTGTGTGGCACTGAAGCTTCAGTTGAAGGGTGTGAGAAAAAGTTTCACAAAAATTTCACCATAGAATTCCTACAGCTGATAAACAACTTTATCAAAGTGGCTGGATATAAAATCAACTCAAACAAATAAGTAGTCTTCCTCTACTCAAAGGATAAACAAGCTGAGAAAGAAATTAGGGAAATGTCACCCTTCACAAAAGTAAAAAATAATATTAAACACCTTGGTGTGAATCTAACCAAGCAAGTGAAAGATCTGTATGACAAAAACATCAAGTCCCTGAAGAAAGAAATCAAAGATGATCTGACAAGATGGAAAGATCTTCCATGCTCATGGATTGGCAGGATTAATGTAGTAAAAATGGCCATCTCGTCAAAAGAAATCTACAGGTCCAATGTAATTCCCCATCAAAACACCAACTCAATATTTCATACAGTTAGAAAGAGCAATTTACAAATTCATTTGTAATAACAAAAATTCCAGGATAGTGAAAACTATTCTCAACAATAAAAGAACTTCTGGGGGATTCACCATCCCGGATATAAAGCTGTATTACAGAGCAATTGTGATAAAAATACATGATACTGATACAAAGATAGGCAGGTAGATCAACAGAATAGAATTGAAGACCCAGAAATGAACCTGAACTCCTATGGTCACTTATTCTTTGACAAAGGAGCTAAAACCATCCAGTGGAAAAAAGGTAGTATTTTAAACAAATGATGATGGTTCAACTGGAGGTCAGCATGTAAAAGAATGAAAATTGATCCATTCTTATCTCCTTATACAAAACTCAAGTCTAAGTGAATCAAAGTCCCCAACCAGATACACTGAAACTAAGAGAAGAGAAAGTAGGGAAGAGCCTAAAATACTTGGACACATGTGAAAATTTCCTGAACAGGACATCAATGGCTTATGCTCTAAGATTGACTTTTGACAAATGGGATCTCATAAAATTTACAAATCTTCTGTAAGGCAAAGGACACTGTAAATAAAACAAAATGGCAACCCACAGATTGGGAAAAGATCTTTATCAACCCTACAACCAATAAAGAGCTAATATCCAATATATACAAAGAACTCAAGAAACTAGACTCCACACAACCAAATAACTCTATTAAAAATCGGGTACAGAGCTAATCAAAGAGCTCTCAACTGAGGAAACTCAAATGGCAGAGAAGTACCTAAAGAAATGTTCAACATCCTTAGTCATCCGGAAAATAAAAATCAGAACAACCTTGAGATTCTACCTCACACCAATTAGAATGGCTACAATCAAAAACTCAGGGTACAGCAGACTCTGGAAAAGATGTGGGGAAACAGGAACACTGATCCATTGTTGATGAGATTGCAAGCTGGTACAATAACTCTGGAAATCAGTCTGGCAGTTCCTCAAAATTGGACATAGTACTAATTGAGGACCCAGCTACACCACTCCTGGGCATGTACCCAAAGATGCCCCAACGTATAACAAGGATACATGCTCCACTACGTTCATGGCAGCCTTATTTACCATAGCCAGAACCTGGAAAGAACCCAGATGTCCTTCAATAGAATAGATACAGAAAATGTGGTACATTTGCACAATGGAGTATTACTCAGCTATTAAAAAAACAATGAATTCCTGAAATTCTTAGGCAAATGAATGCAACTAGAAAATATCCTGAATGAGGTAACCCAATCACAAAACACACACACACACACACACACACACACACACACACACACACACGGTCTGCACTTGTTGATAAGTGGATAATAGCATAAAAGATGAGAGTACCCAAGATACAAGTTACGGTCCATGTGAAGATCAAGAAGGAAGACCAAAGTGTGGATGCTTCAGTCCTTCTTAGAATGGAGGAACAAAATATTCATGGGAAGAAATACAAAGTGTGGAGCAGAAACTGAAGAAAAGGCCATCCAGAGACTGCCTTACCTAAGGATCCATCCCATATACAGTCACCAAACCCAGACACTATTGTGGATGCCAAGAAGCGCTTGCTGACAGGAGCCTGATGTAGCTGTCTCCTTAGAAGACTCTGCCAGAGCCTGACAAATACACAGGTGGATGCTCACAGCCAACTATTGGACTGAGCACAGGGTCACCAATGGAGGAAATAGAGAAAGGACTGAAGAGCTGAAGGAAGTTGCAATCCCATAGAAAGAACAACAATATCAACCAACCAGAAGCCCCAGAGCTCCCAGTTAATAAACTACCAACCAAAGAGAACACATGGAGGGTCCCATGACTCCAGTCACATATGAAGGACTCCAATGGGAGAAGAGGCCCTTGGTCCTGTGAAGGCTTAATGCCCCAGTGTAGGGGAATGCCAGGGCAGGGAGGCAGGAGTGGGTGGATCAGGGGCTGAGCACCCTCATAGAAGAAGGGGGAGGGATAATGGGATAGGAGGTTTCCTGAGGGGAAATTGGGAAATTGGATAACATTTGAAATGTAAATAAGTAAACTATCACGTTTAAAAAAAAGAGTATAGAAAAAAATTTTTTTAGTTTTGTAATAAATTTGGCTAATAAATGTCATACAGAATAAGTCTATTAATTAATAAAACTTGTCTTTCCTATAGTAGTCAAGAAAAAAAAGAAGAGAGGGATAAGTTTCACTACTTGAAGATTCTATCTATATGGTTAAATGAATAAAATTTCAATATCACAAATAGTCTTTGTTGTTGTTCTTGTTGTAAAGTTTGCAGTCAACTTACTTTGTGCTGTTTTTGGATACTTTGAAAACCATGCGCTGCTCACCAGGGCATCCAGTCTAAGTCTTTCTATGAAAGCTTGAAAATATTCTTACTCTGCCATTAGACTTTACCAATCCAAAAGTTAAAAGTGTCATCAGATATTGAAAACTTATATCAAATTTTTCCATGTCTTACTGTAAATTAGCCACCTGTTCCCCCAATAACAAATATGGTAAATATTTTGATAGGACTTTCTTGACTCATCTGTGTTCCTAGCCCAGGGCCACTTATATTTGGCTCTAGAATAAATTATATAATTCGTTTTGTTCATGTAAACAAAGGCTTTTAGAAATCAGTCAAATGTGTTCTATATTTTCAGTACATTTTACAATAACCAGTAATGCGATACTCGTCCAATATTACACAAATATTTGACATCTTTAAAATACCTTGAATTATAAATGCACTGTTTTATGGATGATAAAAAATTTGAATTATTTGGATGAACTCAATATTCTCCACAATGCTGACTAAATCAAAAATAAGTAAAATAATATGCACATAAACTATGATAAATGTATATTTATGAAAACATCAACAAAAATTAAGCAGAACACATGTCATTATCACAAACTCTAAAACAATATTGTCTATTCACATATCCAGAACTAATTACTGTTTGGAAATCAGATGGTAAAATAATGATTTAATAAAATTTTCATTACTTGTGTGTTCTACTGGGAACATTACGAGAAGCAACCTAGAAATATTTAAATTGCCATGAGAATTCAGTAAATATTTATTTTATTAAAGAAATATGCAAAACTAAGTACCATTATTAAATATCTGTAAAAAGAATTGTTGCTATGTAATGAAATACTCCAAAAATAGAAATAGCTAGTCATTTTAGAAAAATGATAAAATGGTATATTCCTTCCTTTAATGTGTATGAAAATATATGACTGAAAAGTAAACAAGTTTACAAAATCTATAACATTTGTGATCAAAAATGATTTTTAAAATATTCTATTTTGTCTTGGATATTATATAAAAAAATCCAGTTTCCATAAATATTCTATTCACATATTTGATAATTAAATCCATTCTAATTTTAGGTATTTTGTACATCTTCCAAATATCATTCAATCTAATACGCAGCATATTTAAAACTACCTATAGCTGAATGAAACAAAAATGGTAAAGAGGACATGAACACAGAGAAATTAAAATCTTCGCAATGTATTATATCCACATCAAGATGCCACTCAATACATGATAACTGGGGAAAGAAAACTGAAGACAACGTTGGATTATACAACTAACTAAAGAGAAATACAATCATCCCTAGTAAAACCAAGAATTTTTATGTGGACAAACAATCGAAAAATCTTAGCTTTAGCCACTAGTTTTAAGTGACTCCATGGGAAAACACAGGAAACAATTTATAATTATTGATAAAGACACTATATGTTGCTTAGTTTCTAAGACAGGAACAGTGACTTAGGACAGGTGAGTACCAGTAGCCCTTTTCTGAGCTCAGCAGCTCCCTTTCTGGCCACCAGAACAGCTTGTCCTTTGCATGTGCAAAACATTCCACAAGCATGTCACACACTCATGCCAATGTGGAGAGCACCGCGTCCTCAGCTGCCTTCTCAACAGCAGCAGCGCTTAGGGAGTTCAATGTGTTTGGGCTGTGGTTGGTGGGCAGATACAATATTTTCAGCAGCCATGTTATAGAAGGACCATCTCCAGGTGTTGATTCTCAAAGTTTTGCCTGAGAAGGAAAGGCTCCAAAACAGGAAGAGGAACACTGACTTGTCTGAGTCTGGTGTTGCTATCGCTGGCTCAATTGGCTGAGAACTGGAGACAGTTCAGCCTGAGATTTGAAGTCCAAATGACTGAGAACTGAGGGCTGGGGCACCAAGAGCTTGAAGTCCCAAACAGCAGTGGTGGCCAGGGAGCTTACACTGTTGTTCTGCTGTGCGCTTGAAGCGTCAGGAAATGGGCTCAAACCCAGTGGTTTCAACTTTAATCTGGGAGTTGGAGATGTTCACCATTTTTGATTGAGCCAACTCTCCAAATCCACCAAGGACGGATAACAAACTCTGAGGAGAATATGAGCTGGTTAGAAGTGGAGTTTGCAGTCCCTGGTACCATCTGATTGTTGTGCTGAAAATTTGTGAAGTCGAGGGCTTGGCTAAAGTCCTGCTGCTGGAACATTACAAAGGAATTGACTTGCGGCTTGGGTGGGAGGAGCAGGCTTGTGGAGTAAGGCCACCAGATCAATGCTTTGCCCAGGTGTGACGTGATTCTCTGCTGGAACAGATGAAGCAGTGAATACTTTTGTTTCAGAAAGATCTTCAGTCCAGTCGTCTGTTGTCTATTCTTCCACAGAATTCTTCCAGGCACGTTTAAGTCTGTAAGAGCTTTTGCTCTGCAGCTCCTGAAATACACTGTGAGGCTTTGTCAGCGCTTCAGGTCCCTCATCTGTACTGTTCTTAGAAGTGTCCCAAACTACCAACTTTGTCCCGCAGTCATCTGTAAACATGG
Organism: Rhabdomys pumilio; assembly: GCA_030674055.1. NCBI lineage: Eukaryota > Metazoa > Chordata > Mammalia > Rodentia > Muridae > Rhabdomys > Rhabdomys pumilio. The sequence goes on from JANHMN010000012.1 coordinate 66,981,433, forward strand.
ACTCTGAATAGTCTGCAGGATTGAATGTCCCCATGCTTTGAGCAGAGAACCTTGCTGTCCCTCTGCCCCTGCCAAGTCCAAATTCTCTGCCCCTGGCCAGCTTGCCTTGTTCAGAAGGCTTGTTTGTCTCCTTGGCTGCAATCAACCCCATTCTTTTCACCTTTGAACTCGCAGCCTCAGTTGCCACCTCTTCCCCTGTGGTTGTTCTTTCTCCGTCTACGACTTGCTTCTCTCTGTGTGTCTTTTTCTCTCTGCTTTCTTTTTTTCTGAGCTTTCTCGTCCAAAATTATTCTTTCTTCCTATAGTCTACCCTGGAGTGGTGTCGGAATCCCCTTCCAGCACTGTAACGATAGCTTTGTTCACATCACCGTTACAGTCATGTAAAGCCACAATGCATCCATCCTGATTTTTTTCCTGTCACTTTCATAAGCTGTTTAACTTTAGCTTCAAAATCTGAATCATTCTTATCAAAGATCTCTTGAGCAAGCCGTGTCTGCTCAGCTGTTGCTGTACCACTTGTTTCTGTGACTGTGCTGCGTTTATTGTTGCCATCTATGGTTTTGCCCCCAGCACCTCTGCAACGATCATTGCTCACAGAAGTCATCATACACAGAATATACAAAATGTATGTACAAAATACAAAATCGCTGCTGCTCTTATCGGACTCAGAACCCATTGCTGCTCCTCATTACCTGCCAATGTGCCTCTTACTGTATATATGTTAACTATCTGTAATAGAAACATAGAAATACTTAAAATTCAAAAGAAAGCAATAACTGAGAAAGATGTTAATGAAGGAAAACTTACTGAATCTTGAGATGAGCCTAGGTGTTAAAATAAGTCACCAAACACTTCAGAATACATAATTTTTATTTTAATATATTTAAAATAAGCTTAGCACAATTTATCTGTACTTAGAAATTATTATAATATTAAAAGTAAGTTGTTATAATACTATGATGGGTCTTATATTTCCTCCCATCGTTGTATTCACTTTATAGAGCCTAAAGTTAAATTCAGAATAGTGTTCTGCCAACAGGGTGCTATCTTCAAGTGTTAATGCATAATTTTTGTTTTTCAGTCTATTCAATTAAATCAGTGCTCTACAGATATAATTTGGTATGTAACTCACAATAATATAAAAAGTATTTTCAAAGCTGCTTGTAGTGCCTGCACCATAGCCTGAGCCCATGTCTGCTGTGAGTCACATCCATTATTCACTTTAATGAATAGTAACACAGAGTTAAGAGAAACTGTGTTTTAGCCTTCAACACTAATATTTATTTTCCTCCCATTTGCCCTCAGCCAGTTCATTAATCAAGATAAATTAGTGAAAAAAGTCAATGTTATGAATCTAGAGTTTATGTATGTATTTGAAAAGCACAATTATATAGGACAGGCATCATTTAAAATGAGTAACATTTTTAGAATATAAACTTGATTGACTCACAACTTTACCTTTTATGAAAATAACAATGTTATCATAATTAAATTAATACATTTAAATATAAATATAATATTACATATATATATATATATATATTATTAGCGTCACACAATAATAGCAATTGTCATTAAATAACTTACTTTTCTAAACTGATACTGAGTTTCGCCAACAGTAGACAAATGCTCTGCCATTTACATATGACCCTAGCCTGGCAACACTAGCTATTAATTTCTTTAATAGTTATACAAATAATCAAATAGCTTCTTTTTGTGAAAATTGCATGTGCAACTTCTTTTATATCCAAGTTGTAGCTTTTGAAAGCTGGACATGTTCTCATATGTCTGTAGCCTTTTCTCTTCTGACACACTAAACTTGCTCACACTTCTGCCGTAGTTTTCTAGAGACACTGATTTTATTGAACTTAAACTAAAAAGACTTTGTCTTTCGCAATGGACCTTCTTACAACTAAAAACCATGATTGTTTGCCTTATGCTTTTAATACTTTGTTTCTTCTGCTTGATTTCAGTTTAATTTTCTTTATATTCAGTAGTTCTCTGGTATAAACATTTGAGTTTTCTTTTCTAATATCTGCATCCAGAGATACAAAACTTTCCTCTATGATATATATACTCCTTGGAATGAGTTTCTACAGGGTATGCTTTCAATAGTTCAAATTTTGAATATCAATTTTGAGGTTTGTCTCATATAGAAACATATTGTTCACTGTCAGAATAGTTACAAGTGTTATGTATCTGATACCAAGGACCAAGAACTTGTTGCATCCTTTGTTATGGTGTCTCCTTTCTGATTTTATTAATACTTTCTTAGATTACCTTGAAAATTACTGACACTATGGATTTTTTCAAATAAATAGTTTGATTATGGTCCTATTGCTCTTTGCTTAATATTTCATTGATTATTATGATGGTTTTATTCAAATTTGTAGCTTTCAATTCAATTTATCCCATATTTAAAATTTTATTCAATTATGTTTTCAATACCACATAGTTCAAAATTTCTCTTTAGAAATTTCCCACCACCATTATCTCAATTTTGTGTACGTGATATGATCTCTGAGTACACAGGCATTTCAATTTACTTCTAAAAAATAATTTCTAGTTTAACTTTTATTTATATTAGGTTTATAAGACAAATTCTACAACCATGAATATGAGTTATCTTGGTGATTTTTATTTTGTGTTTGAGAAGAATGTAAGATTTGCTGTTGTGTCAGGAATTGAACAACAAAGATGAAAGACTTAAACTTCACTACTTTATCTTTTCTATCTCTGATAAAAGTGTGTTAACGTGTTTGCTAAAGTGGTTGGAGAAATGGGTCAGTCATGAACAATGCTTGCTGTTCTTGCTAAAGAGCCTGATTTAATGTCTAATACCCACAACAGTTGTCACACAAACATCTGTAAAAGCAGTTCCCATGGAACCAATTGCCCTTTTCTTACATCTACAGCACCTGCATACAAAATAAACACATATAGACAACCAGGCATGCATGTGCAAGTGTGTGTGTGTGTGTGTGTGTGTGTGCATGTGTGTGTATACACACACATGCACACACAGAGAGAGACAGATACAGATACAGAGTAGTGAACAAAGGAGGGAGGGCATGGGAAGACAGAGAAAGAAAATTTAAAACATTTTTTTTAAATATATTCTTTTATTTTCCCTTTCAGTTTTGCTATGATTTTTCTAGTGATTTGGCACATTTTTTTAATGCAGATATATTTAAAAGTCTTATTTCCTATTTAGAATATTGACCCTTTAACATTATAATATAATTATCTTCTGTTTTTTTTTAACTTTTCTTGTTTTGAAATCAGTACTGTCTAAAGTTAATTCTGATATTATTCATAAAATCAACATTGATTTCTGTAAACACTGTTCACTTTGTTTATTCAACACACTAAAAAGAAGAAGAGGAAGAAGAAGAAGAAGAAGAAGAAGAAGAAGAAGAAGAAGAAGAAGAAGAAGAAGAAGAAGAAGAAGAAGGAGGAGGAGGAGGAGGAGGAGAAGGAGGAGGAGGAGGAGGAGGAGGAGGAGGAGGAGGAGGAAGAGGAGGAGAAGGAGGAGGAAGGCTTCTCAAAGGTAGACTATTTGTAATGGTCTCCAAGCATCAGTATTTCAGTATTTTAGCTTTGTAAACAGTGATGTCATTTAAGATACTGTAGTTCCTTAGAAATCCTACAGTCCTAAGGAGAAGAAAAGGGGATAAAATTGAGCTTGAGGTGATGTGGAATGTTCTTGATTTGAACTACCTGAACTCTGCTTAAATTATACTACAATGTTTGGTTTTCTTTACCCAATATTGACTCAGAAATAAAATATCAAACTTAAAAACATCAAAAGTTATAAAGAAGCTGAAAGAGATTAAGTAAGCTATGGACATCTGAGGCATTCTCTCTTCTACTACTCCAGATGAAAGCTAGTTCCAAGAGAGCTTTCTGTTGGAGAAAGTTCAGAGTGCTTGCTGACTTAATCTTATTGGAGTCCTTGATCAGTGGAAAATAACCAGTTTATAGCAGACATTCTGAATTTCTACATATTTACTGAATAAATGAGCCAGTTCAACTAATCACAAATCACTTAATGCAAAAATAATATTCTGGTGCATCAAGCTTAGAGGTTCTACAGTGTAAAACACTGTTTGCCTTAATTACATTTGAAAAAATATTAAGATTTGAACTCAGTGAACGATTTTTTTGCATTGAGTGGGATTTTCTGTCTTCTTATATTGAGTTTCCGGATATATTTCCTGAAATCTATGAGGTCCTCTAGAAGCTGAGAAAGATACCAAACAAAGGATAGTCTACTTCTTTTTCTAGTTGAAGTTTGGGGGTTCTGAAGCTCCACATAATTACTTGTTAGGGGTTTTTGAATTCTGATCTAATGCTTATGTGTTATATTTTTCAATGGCACTGATACCAACTGGTAGCATTGACTCGCATTTACATGGTGAAAACATGTCTTTTTAACACTTTATGACTTGTACAAGTTCATTCTTCTAATTCTTTAAATGATAATTCATTCACACCCATATTTACCGTCATATATAAACTTTCCATAAAATATAGAAATTAAACATTACCATATGCATAGTTCTACATAAGTACACTATATATTCCTTCTTTATGAAAAAACAAAACAAGAACAAAAAATAACTACTGAGTTTTAGTGCATATTTCTTTTTTTAATTCATATTTTACTGTGACTAGTTTTCTTTCTCTAGCTCCCATTCTTCTAAACGTTCCACATTATTTGATGAAGGTTGTGTTATTTTATTTAACTTTATTGAATATATTGGTGTTTTGTCTGCATGTCTGTCTGTGCACATCATGAAGGCCAGGAGAGGGCACTTGATCCTATAACATGGAATTACAGGGGTCATAATCCTCTATGGGTATGCAGATCAAATTCAAGTCCTCTGAAAAGAAAACTTGTGCTCTTAACTACGAAGAAATCTTTGAGTCCCCAAAGATTGTGTTAACAAAGTCTAGTCAAGCTATCCCGAAATATTTTACATACAGGTAGTTCTTAAGATTTGAAATTCATCTCTGTTTTTAGTCGTAATAAGCTAAGACTCACCAGTTAAATCAACATTTAAGAACTTTCAATATGGCAGGCACTGTTATAGGTACATTCCAATTATAGTTTATAACAAGCCTTAAGCAGTTTATAATAGGGGTTATGTCTCTAATTTATGGTAAGGATGCTGAGCCATCATGTGATTTAACAACTCAACCACAATTCAGCCACAGTCAAGCAAGTAGTAACCTGAGTCCAGATGCAAATCCAGATAAGTGGAGCTCTCTACTCTGTACTTCTACAGAACACCGCTGTTGCTGCCATCCTCCTCAGAGCTTATGAAGAAAGAAGTCTTACACACCAAGGGCGTGAGCCTCTTCCACTTCTGTTATTCCAGTCAATGTCTCTCGATGTTTCCATCCTAGTATCTGAAGGACACAGTGAATTATTCAAATTTAATCATGTGAAGGCATGAGCTTTCTAGTGACAATAGAATTAGCATACTAGTTCACTCAAACATCTATTATTTTGTATTGAAGAGAGGATTATATAGAGAGAAGAGAACAAACCTTTCAGATAGGTTAATGCAGAGATAATCCCAGCACAATGCTGTCTGCATTGTTTACACCAAGTCAGGCTGTTAGAAATCTTGCCGCAGTATTACTCAACCGCATCTTTTGAGGGAAGAGCCATGGCTCTGAAGCCATTCAGTCAACTCTGGCAAAAGTGGCTAATTTTGTACTACTGTAGAAGATAGGATGGCAAACTACTCGGCATGCTTCTTATTTGGGAATTCAAATCAATAGTGTAAGACTATAGAAGAAAGCAAATGTAGAGAAAAGTTAGAAAGCATGAAGGGTTTCACATGGAAATCAGTAAACTATGGTGGCAGTGAAGTATTTTTCAGGGGAGATAAAGGATATGTCAGAAAACAGAAAATGAAAGATTGGACTGTGAGGCCCAGTGCAGCCTAATCAGCTGGTAGCAAGTAAAATAAGAGAATTGAGTTATGACAGGGAGAAATGACCCAAGCTGGCAACTGTACTTATCACATAAAATCCAGGAAATCTTTCTTGTTTCTATTCTCATAGACCCTTTAAACTTTTCACTAAAATCCATGGTTGACTTTGCAAGTGTCTAAGTTCCTGTGGCTGTTACATCAAAGGACTCCTTATTGTCTCTCATGACTGAATACCTATTGTTCTCTACATTTTGGCCTATGGCGACATCCTTACTAACCAGGAAAATGGCCTATGGTTGTATGTCAAAGAGCAACAGTGGAAAATGACAGAAGTAAAACTCAGCTGGAACATTACTCTGTTCTCATGAGACAGGATAGAGCTCAGTTGTTTGGAACTTGAAGGACCTTTTCTGAAGGAGAAACTAGGAAAATATTAAGAAGTTGGAACTTCATAAAGCCTATCATTATTTATAAAATTGTTAAGTAAGCAATTATATATGAGATGTTCACTATATTTTAGCAACAAAGAGGGGTCTATAGTCCAACATAAGAACTATTACTGCACGAAGATTCATTGATTTTAAATGCATGTGTTTAAAAGCATGTAAACTGGTTTTTTTATTGATAACAATCAGGTTGACCTAATGTTTTGCTTTAGTTGTTCAAGCCAGTTTTTAAATAACTTTAAATATAAAATGTGTGCATGATAGCAGGGTAATATGCATAGCACACAGGTAATGATCAGAAGAAAACTATTATCAGTTCTCTACTTCCATTATTTTGTGGCTTTCAGAGATGAAATTCAGATTGGCAGCCTCAAGCACATTTCCTACTAAACCCTGTTGCAGGCCCTTAAATAGAATCTATAAGATGATACATTTTGCATTATTTGAGCAATTACATATTGTACTTGATACTGTTAACTATTTCTTCTCCTGCTGTATATTAGTATTTTATCACAGTTTTTTTTACATTTGTATTGATTATGTTATATGACATATATACCATGTATGGTATGTTACAACATCAATTATGTTACATATGTTATAATATATAACATGTGCTACATATGCCATGTTATCAATTAACAATTACTTTTGTTGTAAACATTTTAGTTCTTTCAATAAGTTACAATATATGGTAAATACTAGTCTAAATATACTGTAAAACTGTATTCCTTTGATGTGAGTAATACATGGTATTAGCAAAATATTTTATTTGTAATTTGCATAAATAACTCATCTTCAATCTTTAATATTGTCTGTCTTCGCCAACTATATTTGACCAATAAAATATGTAACATACATTTGTGTAATATATATATTACACAAATACACACACACACACACACATATACACACTCACACACACACACACATGCACACACACACACACACACACACACACACACACACACCTTTGCCTACTTGTCTTTTATCTCTTATAAAAAACTCTTAAGCACTTAGCTTTAGGAACTTGGTATAGATACCTCTTATTATATTGTTAACTTTCCTGAATACATGACATATCTCAGGTACTTCCATTTATGGTGAGGAAATTGTATTGTAAAATGGACTAGAACTTACCCATACTCACAAACCCTTGTAACTAGAGTCCAGAGCCAAACTTGGCAGGCGTGGATCCTCCACCCTCTTACCATCATCTCCATAGTTGCTATGCATTTAGTTAGTGTTACTAAGCCAGACTCACCACTGGATCTATAAACTGTTCATCTTCTTAAGTGTCAGTCCATTTGTCAGAATTCTTGTTTAAGCACTGAAAGACATGATGCTTTCTATTAAAATCCATGTGTTAGTTTCTGAGCACAAAAGGCTTTTCTAGTGACTGTGAGAAGCTCTACTCTCAGGTCATTGTTTTATTTTAAAAAATCTGGGATGTTTTTCAACTATATTCAGTCTTATGAAGAAGTCAAATCAAATGCCAATGCCAAATGGGTCCAGGCTGTAAACTAATTTCAACTGCTCTTGCTGGGTTCAGAGCACAAGGTTTCTATCAACTCTCACTAAGTGCATTTCTGAAATGATCCATTTACAGGAAAGCCCATATCTTTGTTTGAGATTTTTAGACTTACCCTAACTTCCTGAAAGTGGCTAGCTTTTTGGTGAGGGTGAAAGACTAGGAAACTGGTCGGTGGGGGTCTTTTCTTACAAGGAGGAGTAGCCATTAATGGAGGAAAAATGGGAGGAGGTTCAAAGGGAATATGGTGCATCAAGGAAAGTTTAGTAAGGCAGGAGGAGCTGGGCATGGAGATCATTAAGGTAGGTAGGGTAGGATAGAATGAAGTATTCTTCAGAGAAGGAAAAGTGATAGGGTAGAAGGCAGAAAGTGGTTTGGTCTGATGGCAAGTCTGAATGCAGGCAGGCTGAGAAGGCTAGAGATGAATGCAATTCAGAAGGACAGACAGAAGAGAGCCCTGGGAAAGAGGACGAGGCTGACAGAAAAAATAATGCTAGAAAAATGTCTTCTCATCTTTCCAGATGCCTTTCAAAGATGTTATTCCACTGATATCAGATAGCGACTGAGTTGGTGCTTGACCATCATCTCTGGCAATTACCTCTTGGGTCACTCCTCACCTCATCCTATGTCTGAGTGCCCATTATGAAGCAAACACACTCACTGTGCTTTGGTACCTCAGCCTTGTCACTCTGGAGATACAACCAGAATTTAGCTCTCAAATCATTATGGTAAAAGAAGACTTAGCAAAAGTGAAGGTTTTAAACCTGTGTCTATGCTTAAGGTAACCTGGGGTTTTCTTATATTGGCAAGGCACGGGTAGGCTTAAACAATAGACCTGGGACAAAAGTCCTGAAGCACAGATACTGGGGAAATACATAGAAGTTTGCCTTTCATCTATCTCTTAGTGAAAAAAGAGATTATTTGAGAATTGATCTTCTTTCCATTTTAATTAAAGAAGGAAAACACTTGACTCTAGGAAAGAAATTGTCATAGGTAGAGAAATCCATCAATTGATATTAAATATATACCTGTTTTCATATTACAATTAAGATTCATAGAGACAACCTATAGTGTGGGCTTTTCTCCATCTTTTATTAGGTGAAGCTACATTACTGACATAGTAGGTAATTGATAGAAGTTGGACCACTCTGCAATATGTTCATTTTGCTTCTTTATTTGGTTCCTCAATCTTGTCCACAATTGCTGTCAAATATACCTTTTCAACCTTGTATGTTTTAGTATATTATATAAATCTATGTTTCTCCATTCTTTCATTCTTACATACTGCACTTCCTATTTTTAAAGTTTTATTTTTGGGTTCTCTAGATCAGCTAATCCACACAAGATTAATTTAAATTTATGCTCAAATAACATTGTATTGCTCAATGTGTAATGAGAAACATTATAATAGCAATGGCATTTTATCAAATTTTATGTAAACTATTCACATATGCTAATTGTGCAGAGAAATGTGTCTCTCTGATATTCCTTAAATTTGCCATTATTTATGAATCTCCTCTTCCCCAAACTCTCTTGGTTTTCCTTCTAAATTTTAATATTTTTTCTTCCTGCTCCTTATATGTTTGTAAAATATATTACAATTATCTAAGATGATGAATATATATGCAGATGACAATATGCTCATTCTTATATACATTTCAAATATAATTCAGTATGTGGTTATTTTGTGCATTTAATTTTTATTAGAACTTTACTGCAATAATGCACTTAAAATCTTTTTAGTCATTTTCATATACTTTCAGTGGTATAGTTACGTAGTTATAATTTTTTCTTCTTTATCCTATTATACTCAAGATTCCACATTTCATCTATAGACAGGAAAGATTCATTTGTTGGCAACTCTGGTGCTTTGTTTTAAATATAACTATGGGTTTATCATTTTGTTTTATACAGTATATCATCCTAAGTGGTTGAGTTTTATGTCTGTGACTTCTAAATATCTTTCTCATTCTTACCTTAATCTCTATACTGTTTCACTTTAGTTGAGGTGATCAACCCTATTCTGGATTCACTCTGTCATCGATATCTGAAGTTCCAGTTTGATTTGTTTTGCTATAGGTTTTCAGCATTTTTTTTTTAATTCCCATCTGTGATCTCCCCAAAATGCTGGTCAGATATCCAACTAACGTTTGGTTAATCCTGGAGGAAATCCCTTCAGACAGTGTGTAGGTCCATGCTCACCTCTCCTCAAGCCATCTGATCTGTGCTGTACTTTACCTATGGTTTATTTTCTGTTTGGTTTTCTATTTCACTCTTTTCTTTGCTTCCTTGCCAAGTTTCCTTTTATTCCTCCTTTTCTTTTGTTTTTCTTTCTTCCCCCCTCTTCCCACACCCTTTTCCTCTTAGCTTCTCCTTTCTTCCTTCCCTTTCTTCTCCACTGTCACCTTCTTCTTCTTCTTCTTCTTCTTCTTCTTCTTCTTCTTCTTCTTCTTCTTCTTCTTCTTCTTCTTCTTCTTCTTCTTCTTCCCCTCTTCATTCCCCTTCTCCCTCTTCTGCTTTATTCCTTCTCTGTTTGCAGGTTTATTTTTTTCAATTCTTTGTGCTTTAGTTTAGAAAGTTTTACCTGTGATATCAAGATGAGAGTTGTTGTAACTGGCTATTTCTCTTTCCTAACACACTTATGGTACCATAATGTTTTACAAAAATATTCTTCCTTTTGGCTATTTCTTAGTTTCTATGTTTCCATTTCTCTTGGGACTATCCTACCTTTTTATTTTCACTATTTTTCTTTGAAAGTTCTAACTTTAAAAAACATGCTTTGTTTGTCTATCTACTTTGGGCATTATCAAGTAATTGTCTGTTTTTTCTACCACATGTGATTCTGATGCTATTCATTTTCTTCAACTTGATCTTAATTTCTTTTCTTCCTTCAGTACCACGTTCAGCTGTCATTAAAATATGGGCATTTCTATCTGAGTGTTGAGTGATACTCTTTGTAATGAGAGAAAAACGTTTGCTCACTCCAGACAGCAAAATGTTTGGTGTTTGTTTGTCTGTTCTTTGCCTCCTCTCTGTGCTAGATCATGAGTAGATTTTGCTTTAGTCTTACCTGTTATATATTCCAGGGCTGCATACTCATGTTTGTCCTGACTGATTTCCAGGAACTCTCAGGAACTCTCAGCTAAGCCACTACCTTTCCAGGGATGGCTCTAAGCATGGAGGTTCTACTTACACAACTTTCTTTTCCAAAAAAACTACCCTTTGTCTATTTCTGCTATGCCAGATGCAGAAATTTGTACTGTGCTCTGTACCCTCTGATGTATGTAACAGTGTATTGTTGATGTCTTACTCTGCCTAGCTTTTTTATTTGTTGTTGATACTTGTTTTTATCTTTTGTCCCCATGTCCATGTGTCACACCACAAATTAGAATTCAAAAATGAAAGTTTTGAGATGAAAAATTAAAATGACAAATTTTCTCAGGCAGAATCAATACAAATGTCTAGAGTATCAAGAATTTATTGATGAAAGCTCAACATAGGTGAGGAAAATGTTTTAAGGCAATGTACTTATAAGTGGAGATTAGATCTAGAGTAAAGGATGATCATGCTACAGTACGCAAACCCAGAGAGGCGAAGTAACAAAGAGGACTCAAAGAGGATGAATCAAATGTTCTGAGAAGGAGACATAGAATACATTTTGTATGTGGACTGTGGCCAAACAGGAATGGGAGAAGGAGGGATCAGGCGAAGGAGATGGAAAGAAAGAAAACTGGGGAAGAAGACTGGAATTTGAGGCATGTGGAAGCTAAGGTAAAGGCTTAGTGCAAGAGAAACTCTCAGGAACCCATAAGGGTGACCATAGAGAAGACCTTAGTAATAAGAGATATGGAGCCTGAAGCAGCCATCTTCTATAAACAGGCAAGTCTTCCAGTGGAAAGATTGAAACTGCAACCCACTCATTGTGGGTCCTCTGTTCCAGAGGGCATCTTACGACAATCTCTGGCCCAACCTGGTGCAGGGCTCTGGGCCAAGGAAACAAGAGTGTGAGCAGGGAGGGGAGATCGCCTGTCTCCACTGCTGCCTCTGCTCCTGTCTCTGCTATTGCCACCCAGTCACTCTCAGGTGCTGCACCTGTCTCTCCACACTGAGCCAGTCCAGGCTGGGCAATAAGAAGTCAGCTAGCTGGAAAGGAGGCAGTTTGGTGTCCCAGGCAGGTTTCAGGAGAGCAGATCTCTTCCCAAGTGTTACAGCTCTTGTGACAGAAACTCTCTGACACCAGGATGTCTGGCACACCTTTACTTCTCCTGAATAGAGCTCTTATATACAGTTTCGGGATGGGTTAGGGTCTGGCAGCAGATAATGCCTATTGGCTTGGTCTGAGAGCTTGGAGATACCTCATTTACATGTGGGAGAGCCTGAGGCACTGTTCCTCATGACTGATGGCCATAGACCTCTTTGTGGGAGGGGGTGTAGAGGACTGAAGCAAAATGAAAAGAACCGGGGCCCAGGAGCAGAGCTGAACACCTGCCAACCGATAAGGGTCCAGGGTTCGAAGCCTACGCTCAACCAGGCACCCAACTGCTTTTCACAGCCCACCAACCCACACGTCACAAAACTTTGACCTACTATTTGTCATGTCTGCAAGATATGCAAAGGTAAAGATGGCACAGGACTGGTGGGAGTGTCCCATCAAAACTGGTCCTTCTTGGAGGATAGGGAACATATGCCTGACACCATTTAGTAGGCTACGACTAGAGGCTGTATACCACAGAGACCTATGATAGAATCAAACATGACCAGCAAACAAACAAACAGCAAATTTCTGCTACTATACTCATAAAACCAAGCCTAGTATAATCATCAACAGAGAGGCTTCATCCAGCCACTGATGGGAGCAGACACAGAGACCATCAGCCAAAAGTTAAGTAGAACACTGGAAAACCTTCTGAAGTGGGTGGGGATTTTAGAAACCAGAGGAATCTATTTATCATCTATCTATCTATCTATCTATCTATCTATCTATCTATCTATCTATCTATCATCTATCTCTATGTATGCATATATTTTGAATTACTAAATCTAAGAAAGTTTATCACAGAATTGTCTGAGAAAATGTTCATCTTGGTATATTGTTGCAACCGGCTCTGCTCTACCTGGCTTGAAACAAAAGACTTAACCAAAAATGTTACGGCTTGCTCCGGTCTTCGGGTCAGTGTCTAGAGGGAAAGAGACTGGAAATAAGGGGATGAGACGCTAGGAATGGAGACAAGACAGAGGTTCTGATCCAGTCTCAAGTCTAGTCTTGAGTCTTTTATTGAAAAGAAATCTGGGGTATTTATATACTTTTGCCACTCCCCTTGTAGGCAAGTGGATATGATGTAAGCCTTGGAGGTGTGGCTAGCACGTGGGCCTTACAGGCATGGATAGCTGCTTTCTAGCCACTTTCTGTTAAAAGTCAGCTCCCAACAGTATATATGTGGATATATATGATTTTCCTTATGAGTATAAAATTGTAAATTATAAAATAACACATTGCATTCTAAATTCCTTTCCCGTGATAAGTTTTCTGAGTGCAGAATGATACAATTATGTGGAGACACAGGGCTTAAAGATATCATTATGTCAGCTTTCCTTCACCACTCTATGGCGGAAATGTTGGGTTTATTCCCAAAGCATTTATTTGGGGAGGCAATGAAATAATTCACGAAAGCAAACAGAGAATTTGCAGGAAATCTGAAATTAAATGTGGCTACTGCTTAGAATGTATTGCAGAAGCATAAAATATGTATAAAATTATGTAAATAGGCTGGAGAAAGTATAAACTAGTTGTCAGCTAAACTTGACCACTAGCGATCTGAAGGCTTGCCAAATTCCAAATAAAGGTTCATTGAGTAGAATGTTTAGACATCTGGATACTTACTCTTGAAGTTCTGTAAGTGCATTCCTCATGGAGTTTGAGATATGGCTACTTAATCTGTTGTTTCCACTGCAGTTAAATAGTTATCCTTAGTCATTTCCTGGTTTTTTTTTTCATCTTTTTAACCAAATGAAGATCAAAGATGTAGTATTTTTTCAACTGGTTTTCCTGACTAATTTTCTAGTTAGTATTTTAGCAGGCTTGCCTTGGCAAGCAAAGTTTCTCTTTGACCTATTCTTGCTTTCAATCTTTAATCTTTGTCTTGCCAGAGCTATGCAAGATATTAAAATTAAATTGAACACTGTGAAAAATATTAACAAACTTAAGCAGTTCACTGAATTTAATGTTTATAATTATTTTTCCAGTCATGCTCATGTCACAGGAGACTCTTTGAATACAGAATAAATCTGTATTAAAGTTCAGTCTGTAATAAAGCCAAGAAGTGGGCATTATAATCTATGTAACCATCTTTTACAAATCTTGTATGCTAGTCTGTGTAGGACAAAATGTACTTTGCTCAGTTCTATTATGTAAGCCACATTTGGTGTCCTTATTATTTCCCTGGGAATCCTCCAGGCTGATCAGAGCTCAGTCAACATTTACTTAATCACATATTAATAAAATGCAGACAGTTAGGACAGGATTTGAGATATGGATTTACACAGTTAATGCAACTTCTGCTTAAAGAAATTGAAATTCACAGAAGTTAAACATATGTTCCATGGAAATTGTTGTGTTTTCACAACTGTATTCAATATATCTACTGCCATGTTGTTTCTCACTTGATTTTTAATGACAATCAACATGTATTCAAGCATATGCTAAATATAAGGGCACATGCCACTACAAAACAGAAATGTCTGCTCACCAAATTTGAAAATGATTCAAAACTTGAATTCACAAATGATCTGTGTCTGGTGACACATAAAGGAACAGTTCACTCTTGATTACATCATATAGTATTTTCTGAGTGTAGACTCAAAAGGAATACTAAGACCTGCATAATTAATTGTCACAGTAATGTCATATATTAGCAGACACTCTGGTTATTTTCTTTATGGGCAATTAGAAACCATAATTCTTTTACATGCTCATTAGTATGAATAAAGATCAGTATATATATATATATATATATATATATATATATATATATATATCTTAAATACATAGATGTATTTAATTTTAATTCCTTGGAACTGCTTGTTCTTTGCAGAACAACCTAAAACAGGCTCCGTCTTACTTATGAAATAAAGAATGGTAAGAGGCAGAGAACTTTTGGGGCTGCTTGACGGGAATCTGACATGGGCCAAGGACAAGGAAGTGGACTTCAGACAGGAATCTGATAATAGGCTAGAACAAAGAAGTAATTTCAGGCAGGAATCTAAATTTTAGGCTAGAATAAGGAAGTAGGCTTCAGACATGAAAATGACTTTGGGCTAGGACAGGGAAGTAGGCTCAGATATTTTGTTCATCCTGATAAGGCCTTAGAAACAGTGATCACAGGAGTGTTTAAGGGACTTTGTTTATTGTCTTGCTTGTTCCTTGACTATTTGCTTCTATTGTATTGCTAGTCCCTCAACCTAGAATTGATCTTAATACTTTCATGTAATTAAGATGGTATAAAAGGAAAAAGGAGAAGAGGAGGATGAAATAGAGGGTTTCTAGGGAGGAGAAATGGGAAAAGAGGATGGCATCTGAAATGTAAATAAATAAAATATCCAATAAAAAAAGCATTCGCTTTACAAGATTAGATGCAGCCACTCCCACTGAGGCCACAGAAGCCAATCCTATGATACATATGTGCCAGAGGCCTTGGACCAGTTTGTGTATGGTATGCTCTATGGTTGGGATGTAAATTAAGAAATAATTAATAAAATAATAATTAATAAAAATAATTCCATTTTAAAAAAAGAAAAATAAAATATATGCAAATCAATAACTATAATATGTCTATTCTACTCAAAGTATTGCTATTAAGAATATAATTAATGAAAACGGTTCTACAAATGTTAGTGCTCGAAGTAACCTGTTACAGATCACAGCAATAAAAACAATTGTATATGTTAGAAAAATTCAAGTGAACATCCCTTCTTAGCTTGTATTTCTGTTCAGGAGTGATAATGGAGCTTACAAAGGCAAACATAGACTCTGAGAAGCCACATGAAAATTATAGACTTTCATAGTTTTAAATTCTGGAAAATATATTACTGTATAAATAAATAAACTTACCACTGTGAAAAGATAGAGTAGCCTATGTCCCAGAAAATGTGTTACAATATTATTATTAAAGTCTAATCATTCTGAAGGCAAAAAAGGATACTATTAAGTTATTAAAATACACCTTCAACAGTCTTCTCTGTCTTTCCTTGCTCAGTTCCTTTGCCCTACCATTAAATTTCCCTCAAGAAAGACTTGATTATACTTTGTAGCACATCAAAGTTCTCCTGTCTATTTTCTGTCACAATTACAGAGTAGTTTTCTTTGTTTTTGTTTGTTTATTGGATATTTTATTTACATTTTAGATGTGATCCCTTTTGACCATTCCCCCCATTCCAGGAAACCCTTATTTTATCCCCCCTCTTCCTACTTCTATAAGGATGTGACCCCACCCACCCACCCACCCACTCCCACCTCCCCACCCACAGATTCCCCCATACTGGAGCATCCAGCCTTCACTAGACCAAGGACTTCCTCTCCCACCTATGCCCGAAAATGCCATCCTCCCCTACATATACAGCTGGAGCCATGGGTCCCTCTCTTTGTGCTTGGTGGTTTACACCCAAGGAGTTCTGGTTGGTTGGTATTGTTGCTCTCCCCATGGGGCCTCAGACCCATTAAGCTCCTTCAGTCTTCTATGTCATTCCTCCCTTGGGAACCCCATGATCAGTTCAATGGTTAGCTGTGAGCATCCACCTCTGTATACTTCAGGCTCTGGCAGACCTCTATAGAGACACCAGTATCAGGCGCCTGTCAACATGCACTTCCTGGCATCCACATCAGTATCTACCTTTGGTAACTGCACGTGGGATGGATACCCAGGTGGAACAGTCTCCAGACGACCTCTCCTTCAGTTTCTGTCCCATGTTTTGTCTCCGTATTTGTTCTCATGAGTATTTTGTTACTCCTTCTAAGAAGGACTGAAGAAGCCACACTTTGGTCTTCCTTCTTCAATGAGCTTCATGTGATCTGTGAGTTGAGTATTGACAGCTTTTAGGCTAATATCCAATTATCAGTGAGTACATACCATGTGTGTTCTTTTGTGTTTGGGTTACCTTACTCAGGATGATATTTTCTAGTTCCATCCATTTACCAAGAATTTCTCGAATTCATTGTTTTTAATAGCTGAGTAATATTTCATTGTGTAAATGTACCATGTTTTCTGTATCCATTCCTCTGCTGAAGGACATCTGGGTCCTTTCCACCTTCTGGCTGTTATAAATAAGGCTGCTATGAACATAGTGGAGCATATGCCTTTGTTATATGTTGGAGCATCTTCTGGGTATATGCCCAGGAGTGGTATAGCTGGGTCCTCAGGTAATGCTATGTCCAATTTTCTGAGGAACCGCCAGATTGATTTTCAGAGTAGTTATATCAGCTTGCAATTTCACGAACAATGAGGAGTCTTACTCTTTCTCCACATCCTCTCCAGCATCTGCTGCCACCTGAGTGTTTTACCTTAGCCATTCTGACTGGTGTGAGGTGAAATCGCAGGGTTGTTTTGATTTGCATTTCCCTGATAACTAAGGATGTTGAACATTTCTTTAGGTGCTTCTCAGCCATTCAAATTTCCTAAGTTGAGAATTCATTTTGTAGCTCTCTATCCCAATCTTTAATAGGGTTATTTGGTTGTCTGGAGTCTAATTTCTTGAGTTCTTTGTATATATTAGATGTTATCCCTCTATCAGATATAGGATTGTTAAAGACAATCTGTTCTCAATCTGTTGGTTGCCATTTTGTCCTATTGACAGTGTCCTTTGCCTTACAGAAGCTTTGCTATTTTATGAGGTCCTATTTGTCAATTCTTGATCTTAGAGCATAAGCCATTGGTGTTCTGCTCAGGAACTTTTCCCCTATGTCCAGGTATTTGAGGCTCTCCCCCGCTTTCTCTTCTGTTAGTTTCAGTGTATCTGGTTTTATGTGAAGGTCCTATATCCACTTGGACTTGAGCTTTGTACAAGGAGATAAGAATGGATCTATTTACATTCTTCTAAAGTAGTTTTAAAAATCAGTTGTCCTGAGTGGATAAACTGTTAAACACAGGAGATCTCTCCTGATTTTAGGTTAGATATAGCAAACATAAACTTTATCAAATAAGTATCAAATAAAATATGTATTAAAAAGCAACTAATTATTGTTTGCATAGTTCCATTACAAAAATGGAGGAGTATATGTAAAAAATATGAGTTAGGTTTAAATATATTGTCTGATTTCATAACTCACAACAAAACCATTTTTACAAGAACTCTAAGAATTAAAAACAATGATGCCTTTATAGAATTGAAGAAATAGAAAATAGGTCTACTAAAAGAAACCTATAACATTTACTAATAGTTAATTAAATGAACGTCGGATAAATGAATCTTTAATTCAACAAAACTGTATATTTTAGGTAAATACTATAATTAGTGTTGAGTCAATTTCTTGCTATGTTGTTTGGTGCAGCCTCACATGAAATGTCTTTCTGACTAATTCCTGTTTTCCTTAGATAAAATTTTAGCTGCACAGAAAAAGAGTTTAAAATCTAATAAACATAAAAATCTAATAAAAGAGCATAGTAAAATGGTACAAAATTATCTGTTCTTCCTTGAGAAAAGTTGTTGAGAACATATTATAGCAGGAAGTACCCACTATTATAAATACACTAGACTAAATACATCTGGAATTCTTTAATCCATATTACACAATATGAAGAGAAGATTATAATGTAGAAGATCTGGAATTGCCCGAACAAATCTAAATAATTACATTTTTGTTTTTTTTTATTTTTCTAAATATAGTCTGTTACTATAATTTTGTTCATAAGAATACCCCAAAGATTTATTTTGTGGAGGATTGCTCTCATAAACTTTCACTCAAGATTTTTAGAGACTCAAGTTATGAGAGCCAATGATAACCAGAGGAATATTTCCCATAAAGGTACTATTCATTACAATTTTAGTCATATGAGGACCAATGAATGAAGGTAATTTCCTCAAAAGTTAATAACTTATCTGAAGATACAAAATACATACTTGCAGGAGAAAGATCATATCATCAATGTTTCTCTGACTTTTATAGAAGATGGGATATGCATTTAAAACTCAGATGACATATCAGAAAAGAATATGTCTACCATCTCTACCCAAGACACACACACACACACACACACACACACACACACACACACACACATACACACACACACACCATATAGAAGTTTCTTAATATAGTTAACTTAGGGAAAATTCTAAAAAAGGTTACAAAATAATTGAAAAACAATGCCCTAACTAGTTGTCTTTCATAAACAACAAATTTTTAACACCAGGAATGGGTTGGATACAATTAAGGTCTTAGCAATAGAGGCCTCATGGAAAACCCCTAAATAACTCAGATGAGTGTCACAAAAACTACAAATTGAGCTTTGTGAATGTGTTCCTGCCCCCCTCTTTCTTTTTCTTTTTCTTTTTCCTTTTTCTCTCTCTCCGTCTCTCTGCTTAATCATTATTTTTGATGTTGCTATAGGGTAAAGTCAAGGGCTACAAAAAAACTCCTGTGCCTAGGGTTCAGAAATCACTATGGTAAAGAGAGAAGTTCAGAATGCTTGCTGTGAGTTTGTCTCACAGTAATGTCAGAGGCTACAGCTATAAAGCCTCACTGGCATCACTCCTTAAATGAGTAGAGCAAGAATAAACAATAGGCATGCTAACATGACAGAGAGATACAAAAGAGTGACATAAAGTAAAGTGACATAATTCTGAGAATGAGAGGAAGGCAGATCAATTGGTTATAAAATACCAAATAGTCAGATCTAAAATCTTACCTGAAGAAAAGACAAATCCTTTCAGGAGACAGATCATATCATCAAACATTTTTCAAAAGTAACTAAAGATTTTACCTAAAATATAGACTATTGTTGAATTTAAGATTCATTTATGTACAAGTAACACCACACAGAGTAAGCAAAGTATACATACATATTTAGGAATATGTATATACATATTTGAATGTATTAACAACCAATTTAAAAAGAGGGTATGGATTTGGAAGACAGCAGTGAAGTGCATATGGGATGGTGTTGTGTAATTATATTAATCTCAAAAAATAAATAGAAATTTATACTGCCAGGTAGCAACTGACAAAAAGAGAATCAATTAAATTATCAGGGTGGAATTTAGCAAGTGATAGAATTCCTGCTTAGCATGAGGGAGACCATGGTAGTCAGCATCACTGTTCTTCTCTGCACACAGCAGCTGTTCTTGGTATCGTGACAAGTTGCAGATATATGTAATGCTTTGTATATGTTAATTAAAGACATTTCTGGGCAGAAGGATGACATCTGCACTTAGGTGGGGGAGTAAGTACAGGGGTTTAGAATGCAGTTAGAAGTCATACTGGTTTAGGAAATTTGCAGTAGTGTGTTCTCTACCAGGATCCGTGATTTTATCAACCAGAGATAATTCATTAAGTTCACATTGGCAAAAATGAATTTTCCATTTTGAGTGGGATTTAAGTCCAACTAGATAACTATCAGTTACCTCCAAGACGTAATGTCACTAATGTGCCCTTAGGAATTTCTTGATAGGATGGTTTTTGTTGTCATTTATAGGTTTTATAGCTAAGAATAAGTATTAATTGTTTTTCACCCATAATATTTTATATAACAACTTTTTAAAATTTCTTGAAAGGTAATCCTCAGAGAAGAGTCTTCCAGATGATTTCTCCAAGTCAATATATGTAATGTCTTTAGCAATAAGGCTTCAAGTTCTGAAAAAAGGCAAACGGGACTAGCCTATATTATTTTGAAAGTTACTTTGACTCCACTGACTAACAACTTGAAAGAACTTCAATGCCTGACATTATGGTAGTTTACCTTATGGTGGTGTACCTCACCGGATTCACCAATATTGCAACTTTTACACATAAGGCTGAGGGAATATTATGGAAATGGGAGTAGAAAGACTGTAAGAGCTAGAAGATAAAGGTGTGTGTTGTGAGATACTTTGTTGTGTACATGGCTGGGAATCTACAACTATGAAATCTTAAATATATGGCTGTCTAAACAATCCTGTACAGTGAAAACATGAGTTGACATGGAAGCGTAACAGGAATAATCTTCCACGGCCTTATTCCTAGATTAAGAAGACCTACAGCCAAGTATTAAATGCTAAAGAAAAAGAAAAAATGAAAGAAAACATAATCAATCTTCTTTATTGAAAAAACAAAAAAAAACACCTTGAAAAGTTATCCATTCCTAAGTGGTCAACCCTAAACACATATACATATGGCCAACACTAAGTGAACTCACAAGGATGTCCTCATGTCAGGATAGATTAGATTACCCTGTAAATAAAAAATTTTTAAACTCAACAAATATATGTTAAATATTGTAATTTATATTACAATAATTAAAGGAGATGATAGAATGGCCATCCCTGAAATCCTGCATATTTATATGACATTATAGGAACTAACTAGGTTATGTTTATATATTGTCATACACAGACACACATACACAGACACCCAGACACACACACACACAGACACACACAGATATACATATACAGACACACATACATGCACACATACACAGATACACATGTCATATATGACAACAGTTAAAAAATAAATTCATAAATTTGAGAGAACAAGGGGTAATATATAGGAAGGGTTGTAAAGAATAATGGAAGGAAAATAAATAGCGTAATTATAGTTTCAAAAAACAAAAGTTTCTAAAAAGAGAATAGGGATACATGGGTGGAGAACAAGAGGGGCAAAGAAATCGCACGTATAGAACTATAGAATTCTCAAAAGATTAAAGAAACATGAGATTACAGGATAAAGACTTTTTTAAAAATTAACAAAATTTAAAATAATCTAAGAAGGATTCAGAGGAAGTGAGGTATAGAAAAAGCAGATTAGATAACTGCAAAGGGGTTGGGGTGAGAGTTTATATAATGATGCTCACACAACAGGAATGGAAAGTGCAGATGAGTGTCTGCAAACTACATGTGTAAATGAACTCGAAAGAGAAGAACAAAGACAAGGAGGCAAAATCGTGCTTCAGTAGAGATCAAAACTTTTGAAAAATGTTGAAAAACATGAAACCACAAATTGAGTAATCTCCAGAAATTATAAACTTAATCAATGAACACATGTATAAACATTTATAAAGTCATTTTTCTTGCAAAGTAGTAGTGATGACAAGTACCCGGTTACTCTAGAGCAATGATAGTAAATAGAAATGAACCATACTATCATGAAACATAATTAAATGCCCCAATTAAAATGTGTAAAAACAAAGGGGCCAAAAGAAAGACTGAATTATCAAACACAGAGAAAAAATCAAAACTATATGGTTTAATTTATGTTTGACAATATATAACAATGCCATCTTGCATGATACCTCATAGCTGTTAAGAACAAAATATTGTACCATTTTTGGAAAATATATCATTTAGTTTGTTCCTTAAGTGCAGAGAAGGTCTCACTATGATGATATTGGACTGCTATAGAATTTTCTGAAACATGGCCTAATGGATGTCTTTGGCATCTTAGAGAGTATTTCTTCAATGAGAAGTGGGGGAGCCTGATTGATTCCTTTCCTATATTTACTCTGTGTTCTAAAGGTAGAAAGTTTCATCTCAATACATGTTCCTGCCATATAGTGTTACCACAAAAGTAATAGGATCAGACAAATAATCATGAACTAAAGTTGTTCACTAAAATTGTGTCATGGAAGAAAAAATTCTTTAAAAATTGATTATCTTGATATTTGTCAGGTTAATGCAAAACTGTCAATACATTGGCATACCCACTAGACCAAATTAGTCACATTTAGAGAACATACAAATTAACCAGCTAAAGTTTTATAGGAATATCAGTTTCTAAGACAAGTGATTAAAAGGTAGTAAAACCCTTAGAAACCAGTACTCATAGTCTGAGAGGCAAAACCCTTGAGCATCAGAATATTTTATTGATTCCTGATTCTTAAGATTTTTATACTTTGATGGAAGAGAAATTGCTAACAGTTCAGGGCTGACTATAAATGCTGAAGAGAAAGTAGTAGAACACACATTCTGAAATTAGACCTCAATTCAGGGAATGTACCATTCAATTTTTAATACCTTTGGCAAATTAAAACTATTAGTTTTAATTTGTAACAGTCCTCAGTGTACACTTAAAGAAATCATACTGCTACGACTAATCTGACATATATCCTGAAGGCTTATGAGTCATAATACTTTTCTATGAGGTGAAACTAGTGATGTGATGGAATCCTTTGTCGGTATGTGTAGGGCCCTGAAAGGGGTCTTGGTTTTTGGTAGAAGAACTGGCTGAAAGTAACCTGGAGACCCTGCAAGAGATGGAATTTATTTCACTGTGCTCCCAGAATCCAGGCTCCTAACATGTGGCATGGAACTCCATTAACTTGCACATAGGGCAATACAGTCCCTCCCTAGAGGTCAGGACTATAAGCCTCAGCCTCAAGAGATTTACATACTAATGAGATACCTGAGGGCCAGAGGGCCTAGACAATTAAGCATTCTTTCCCAGGTCCCCCCACCCCCCTTTCTCCCTCCCTATTTAACTCAGGTCTGCCTGAGTTTCACAGGGGTGCATCCAGATCCAGCTACCATCTGCCATGAAAATAAAGCCTGTAAAACTCATGGACTTTCTTGTGTCACTGGGGCCACACCATGAGGAAGCATGGAGAAGGCCTTTAAAGAGCTGCTGTAGCCACAGCTGCCATGCCTAACTTCCTGCCTGGAGGAATGTTCTTCATTTCCAGCCACGCTACCCACAGGTATGAGTTCTGTATCACTAGGGATAGGATATTGAAGTTATCCCTACTAGTCAGCTTCTTGCCTTACTCTCTGCTTCCTATCCACCTTAATGTGAACAGAATCTACTGTGTACTCTAGCTTCCATTCTTTCCCAACCATGATTATTACTTCACCCCCTCTGAAACCATTGGCCATAATACATCATTCTACCTTTATTCCTGCTTTTCAGATATTATGGCCTTTGTGACATCAAAGTAGCTAATATAGAAAATCAATAAAAAAATATATATAGGGCTATTGCTATAACTAAGCCTGACCGGCATCCAAACATTTGGAAGGAGTTTCTAGGAGAAATTTGGAAGAATTAGAGATATAATTCTATTAAATATTTAAAAAGAGCTTAGTGGCTGATTCTCATAAGATTCTGGCATAATGCTAGAACAATTTAAAAAAGCAGATAATGAAGATGGTGTTCATAAATGTTAACAAAACAATTTTTTTTTCTCTAACAGATGATTTGTTTATACTTTGGCCATGTGTTCAAAATTTAAGTAAAGCTATGTCTCAAAAAAAATGAGGAATTCATTTTGTAGCAGAAATCAAAATACAATACTATTTAAACAGTAGCCTGATAATTGATGGACACTTGTAGAAAAGTTTTTAGTGAGAATGAGGTAACAAAGGTGTAAAGTAGTGTGTCCAGCCAAGTGGCTCAAGTAAACTTATAAGCTGATGATCAAGGGATTGAAGGGTTACAGGGATTTGTAACATTGAAGAGAAGGCAAGCAAATTGCACTGGGCACATAAGAAAGGTGTCCTCAGTCAGGTCATTTCCTGAATTGATGACAGTTCTGTCCATCTGCCACCACGGCAGTCATCAGGGTACAAAACTAAAATTTCATTTGTATGACTATCCTTTAAAAGGATACTGCCCCTTTAAATGCTATACTTGCTCAAGGTCATCTAAATAAGTTTTCCCCTAGTCTAGCCACACATATTTAAGGGTCACTGCACTTATGGTCCAAGGGAGCACAAGTACTACTTAAGGTGGTGACAAATTGAGTATGGACTCGATGTTATCAGTCAGTTTCATGGGCATGCAAGAGGTAAGAGTAATTGGGATCATGGATGATTCCTGTAAGATTTTGATAAATGCATGGGAGGCCAGGCATGTGTATGAAGTTTAATTATTTTCTGGGATACTGACATTGTCATGTATGAAACTGTGTGAATCCTCAGTTCCAATGGAGAGTTAAAGATGTTGGACATGTCTGGAACATGCAATGTATGTCAGAAAAAATAATAGCTATCATATAAAGACAAATTCCCAGAGCTCAGTGTACTGTGACTGACAAGACCACTGAAGTAAGGAAAGTCAAGTCTAATGGAACTCATGCCTTGATGGCATGTGTCCTAAGAAAAGGGCATAAAACTTCAGGATGCAAGCTTCACCCTCTTGAGTTTTGGACTTTTTCTGTTGAATTGTTTGTCTTTATGAATGACAACATTACTTTTTGTAGAATGGGACAAGAAATTTTCTTAGGTTTCAGTAGATACTCTGGACACCTAGACTTTGGAATAATTGCTAAGACTTTTAGAACTCTTAAAGACAAAGTAAACTCATTTTGTGTTCTCTGATGGACATGAGTCCTTACGGGTCCCTGGCCAGAATGTAATGGTTTGGACGTGAAATGTTCCTCATAGACTTATATTTCCAATACTTCTTTCCTACCCTCTGGCACTATCTTTCCAATCCATATAGCGTGCATACCAGCTAGTGGGACTAGATCACTGGAGCAGCCTTCATTATTATCCTTCTGTTTCCTACCACTATGTGTGTAACATTCCCTACCACAGTTTTCTGCTTCCAAACTGAATTACTCTATGAGTTTGTTTTTTTTTTTTTAACAAATAAAAACTATACTCATCTAAGATTGTGGCAAAATGAAAGTTTGCTTTCTAAGTCTTGGAGAGAGGTAAATTAATATTTGTAAGTATATGAGTATATTCATTGTATTTATTGTATATATACTATTTATTATGATATGATGAAGTTACATAACTTGCAGAAAAATGCTGGAAACCATCAAAATAAGAAAAGTAAGCAAGACTCTGAGTGACAAATACTATTTTTTTTTAAGGAAATCTAAATTTTTAAACATTTTATAAAAGTAATTTTGGAAACTTAGCCACCATGAGCAGTAGAGAAATTCTGTTTTACAAACAGGATCAAATCAGGTCCCATGAAATATACATGAATACATGTGTTTATACACACACACACAGAAAGAGAGAGAGAGAGAGAGAGAGAGAGAGAGAGAGAGAGAGAGAGAGATTCCTTTTTTCTTGAAACTTAACTCAGTAAATGGAGATGAATTAGAAGGCTTCTTGATCATGGAAATAAAGCAGAGGATTCTCTATTTAACTCAAATAGTGTCGCTCTAACTATAAACTGGCGATATTTTTATGTATTATAAAGAATATGTGTCTTATGTTAATTCCACAGCCTAAGTATAATGTATGAACATTATACATATGTATACTGTGATAACAAGGACTAAATAAAATATCAATATATAATTTCAGATAATTGAGAAATAATTATCATTCTTCAGAGTTGCCCCAAGCAGTACCACTATACTGTATCTAAACTTTTGACTTGATTGTTCAGTGCCCTAAGGAAATCCCCTCAAGGTGGTATTAGTGGCAGAGTCATACATACCTGTGCTATCACTATTCTGCTATTAATAAGATCACCACATATCCTTTAAGTAGACAGTCATATTCCTAGAGTGTTTGCCTTAAGTTAACCCAGCATGACAGCAAGTTTAATATTTTATTATCATTCTGGGGTGAAGGAGTATGATATTTGCATTCAAACAGACTCAGCAGACTTATTTTGTCAAACTTTATTTTGCTAGTGTTTAATTACACAGTTAACAGTACAGAACATACAGGAGCAGTGACCTAATCTGACTTAATCTGAAGCCATATTGTCCTCACTTTAAAACTGTTTCTGTCTTGATTGTTACTGGATATCACTGAACTCCCTTGATGACTTATCCCTAATTTTTGTGACTTTTACAGCACTGATTTAAGGAAATGTTAACAAGTAATTGGTAATCTCAAATAAACAGAGATATCTGTCACTTGCTGACAAGGATATATCAACTAATACATTATTAGGTATTTTTTTTATTATGTTAAGATGATAAAAAATACTTACAAAATGTACTTAATAATGAAAAAAATGTAGGATATTGTGTTTTCAGTCTGATACGTCCTGCCCAAATTTGTGCTTTTGGAGTTTTTCCCAAGCTCATAATACCAATTTCAAGGCTGAAAGCAGGTCCAGCCAGAGATGGGAAGTTGCTGGTGGAAATGAGTCACTCAAACTAGGTCTTTGAATTCTCAACTAGCTTCTTGCTCTAATTTGCTTTATTCTTTTCTGGACTGCCATTGTATCATGATCCTGGCCACAACCAACTTCTGCCATGATCACTGCCATGCCTTCTTCACCATGCTGGATAAAACATTTATGAATTACAAATTAAAATAATACTTTCTTTTCTTAAGTTGTTGTTGTCACATGTTGGATCATAGCAATCCATCAGTAAGTAATAATAAAAACTGACGTGTAGGTATCAAGGTTATTTGGATGAGAAATCTGATTATGTAAGTTGTTAGGTCTTTGAGCCTCATTTGTGGGAGAAAGTTTGAAGCATTAAGAAATGCAGGTTATACAAGCCACAGAATCAAGAATACTACATTTATTGGCTATTCTAGTGACCTCACATGCAACAACAACATGAGTTCAATTCTCTAACCATTTACATTTAAAAGGAAAGCATAGTGAGTGCTGTTCACTGTCTCAACACTGGGGAGATAGAGACAGGGAAGACCAAGAGTCCAGTCTTGCCATTCGACTCTAGTTGTAGATGCCCAGAACAATGAGATACTCCTTTTAAAAAATAAATTTGACTAACATTTAATTACAGAAATATAGTAAGTTTACTCCATTTTGAAACAATTTCTTCTTGGGTAAATAGGGTATACAGTGTATAGTATTTTACATGCTCTACCAGATTTTCCTGCTACCATGAACTGAATTGCTCGGTGTGCCCTTTCTGCCAATATAAAGTATAATCATCTAAGACTGTGGTAAAATGCATGTTTGTTTCCTTAAGTTATGTCTGTTAGACAAACATACATACATAAAAATTTTTTTACTAAAAATACAATAGAATACTTCTATTTTAGAATCACTCAGGTTGCTAGTAACACTGAAAATCTTGGACACAATTAGTTTTTAATTAGATCATAACTTGAAGTCATCTGGTTTAGTTAGTATATATGAATGATAACCAATCAGAACGAACTTTAATATCACTATTAAGAAATGTATGTCATATATTTGTAGATTTTTACTTAATGTTACTTTCCTGTTCTATGATCCCATCTGTGATACTACATTACACTCAACTGTCATGTCGTCATAAGACTTTTATCTTTTATGTTTGAATTTATTTCACAGATTTTCCCTATTTTGATGACTTCGGTGATTTTGAGGTATGCTGCGAGCTGTCTTGTACGTTATCTACCAGTTTATCTGATGTTATTTCATGTGATTAGTTTATTGGGTGAAAACAGTATGAAAATAAAGTGACATTGTCATGACATGGAAACAAATAATTGAGGCAAACACTAGGTGAGGAAGAATAGCTGCAACATAAACATGCAAATGGCATCCAGGAGGCATAGTTGGGAAGTGAGGCACACCGAACCGAGAAATCTCTAAAGGAATCAAGAAACATCAGTGAAGTACATGCATAGCCCTCTTTCAGACATTGTGAACTCTATTCAGATAATATGTGTGTTTGGTTGTCATAGTCATTGAATTTTTAATGTGAAGTTTTTCATTTATTAAAAACTTAAGTCTTTCTTCACATTAACTGAAGAAACAGTGAACCATTCACTCAGATACCCTTCTTTTAAGTGAAACCAGACTCCTTGTTATCAAAGAAGGCTGCAAACAGACCATAGAAGAAAGAAACTTCATTCTGGCCAGGGCCTTTCTTTTCTTTACCTTTCTTTTCTTTTCTTTTTTTCCTTCTTTCCTTTCTCCTTTTCTTGAAAATATTTTACTCCATGCTGTATGTACAAGCATGTGCAGATGCTTTAAAGTTGGAATATATGATTACCTAAACAAAACATATTACAGAAATGGATTGAAGCGAATGGAAAGAATGTTATTTGTTTTGTGGCAGCAATAGTGTAATAAGTTCACTTCATCTAGTCTCTGGAAATCTACTTAACGCTATAGAGAAAGTTGCCCACTGAAAGACCCACTGCTCAGAAAAAGTTAATTGAGTCCCTATGGTGAAGCACCTTCCTCTCAAAAATGATCCTTCCATTCTCTACTGTTTTCCACAGTAACAAGTCAATCAATAATGATGTGCATCTCTGAAACTACTGTAATTAATAAATGTTTCTCAAAATTACCCTAATTACTTTCAGCAAGTTGAAAATTTTTCTACTTACCAACTTGTTTGAATCCATTTTTCTTTAATGAGATATTTTTAAAGACAAATCCTTTCCTATGAACTTGTCTACTGAAACCAAGGTAAATGCAGAAAGTAGGACATTTAAAGCTCATGAAATGGGCCAATAGATACACCATATATGTGTTACCAGCATCTAGCAATAGTCTCTAGTGTTAGTGATTCTCATTGTTATTTGAATCATCCATTCATAATAGAGGTCATAATCAAAAGCCACTGATTTATTATTATTGATCTCTGATATCTGTAAACAGTATTTTGAAAAAAATATTGTCTTAATACTGCCACTCTATTCTATTCACTCTACACTGGTTTTACTATTTTTATTTTATGAGAATAAACAGGCACTAGAAATTGAACCCAGGTCCTATGAAGAAACAGCCAGTGCTCTTTATCACTGAGCCATCTCTCAAGTCCCCTTATTAACTTCCTTATGTCCAAACTTCTTTAATATATTATTATATATTAATATATATAATATATTAATATATCCAACATTTTAGTGGCTATTTCTCCCTATGAAACTTTAAGTATTTAGAGTATGATTTCTTTAGGCAAACTTGGTGTGAATTCTAGGAATAGGATTGCTTATGAATGATAAGCCCCTGTGGAAATTTTATTCCAAGAATTGTCAAGATATATTTTCATCAATGAATTAAAGATTTACAATAAAGTAAACTGGTTTGAGGCATAAAATGCCCTTTTAAGATCATATGGAGTGACTGTGCTTAAACAACCAAATCAATTTCCTGGTTTGTTTTGAAGTTTAGGCTTAAAATTTAAAGTTCATTTTTATTCAAATCTTTAAGTAATGAGTTTTTGTATAAAGTTCTGGAGACATCAATAATAAACTATGATGTGTGTGTGTATGTGTGTGTGTGTGTGTGTGTGTGTGTGTGTGTGTGTGTGTGCAAGTGCATGCACGCACATTTTGAATTGCTTTGATTACACAGATTAAAATCAAAGAGTGAATTACAGAGAAATTGTTACAAAAATTAACAATGCTTGTCTTAAACTCTTTTTGAAGTTAAAAATCTGTAGAATTGCTGCAAGAAATCAAATATTCTAGAATTCAAATTTCAATGTATGTCCAGGATGTGGATCCCTCTAGAAATCTTTCCATTCTGGTAAATATCAGTGACACTAACAGCAGCAGTATTAAGAAACACATATGCAACTATTTCACTCCTAGACCATAATGGAGGAATTAGCTAGAAAATCACAATCAAAAAAACACCACGGCTTCAATCCCGAAGTTCAGTGGTAGGCTGCTTACACAGGCATGAGAAAATGCTGGGTTCCATTTACAGCACCAGAACAATACCACTCACTTTAGCTGATGTATATTAAGTGCCTTCCAAATTTCAGGTCACAGGCACAACATAGTAGGTGGTGAACACACAAAACTGTATCCTTGAAACTGGAACAACTGATGCAACTCTTAGAGAACAAAATGTTATTCAAAAAAGACCTCAGAAAAGATGCTACAAAACTTTCAGAAGAAAATAATGAGAAATATGTTGTGCAACTATCTTGATCGAGAGTTTACTATTTGTCTTCCATGGATAAGTAATACAATCTGTTATGTGATTTAAAAAATGATGCTTGGAACAGAAAGATGTCAGAATTTGAATAACCTAACTCCATGTAATAAAAAGTGGTGAACCTTTCAAAATAATCATACTAGAAAATGTATATGGCTTAATAAGACAGTCTCTTTTTAATAAATACAAGAATAGTGAGCTTTGTATAAGATAAAGAATTATCACTTCAAAATTCAGTGTCTTTACATAATAAATATCTAAGAATGATTATTCAGATTAGCAACTGTATTAATAACTTGTATATTGGTATAACAAAATCTGCAGGAAGAACCGGAACAACAACACAACAGGTTAAGCACAGTATTTTTTTGGTTCAAAACACTTTTTTAATGAAAGATACAATGATAGGCAGTCTTGTTGCATCGATAGTATGAGGTCATCCTGTAGCTTTAGCTGTGGAGTACAGATGGATGTGGGTGCTGCATTGTTCTTCTCATCTGTATTCAGTCTAGGACAACAGCCCCTAGAAGAATGCTACCTACATTCTGGATGGGTCTCTCCATCATAGTTAAGTCTTTTTAGAAACACTCTAACAACCAAACCACAACTTTATTTCCTGGGTGATTTTAAAATCCTGTCAAGTTCAATATCATGATTAACAACCAAAGCAAATTCTTATTATAGAGGTAAAATAACGAATGTGACTGAGGCTGGGAACCACTGGTATGAAATGGAGCAGAGTGCTAAAAACAATTCCTGAACAGAGAATATCCATTGTCTCTACATTGTCACAATTAGATGACATTAAGCAATGATATGTTGTCAGGAGCTTTGCTCTAGTTTCAAAGGTAGGAAAAGACAACAGTAATTAAGACCTCTGCCTTCGAAGATATTTCCTAGGACCCTATTTTGTATCAAGTGATGATACCAGTCTGTGTTACAGAATCTAAGCATTGAATACAACATGGTATAAAACAGGAGATATAATCTAATGGTTTCTGAAATCTACTTCTATCTCTCCTTCTCTCATATAAAACATCCTGACTGCATGTACTCCTCTCTCCACTCCTTCCAGAATCTCTTCCTTGCTTCTCATTTCTTCTAAATCCATTCCTCCTCCATTTGCCAAACAGG
This sequence comes from Rhabdomys pumilio, assembly GCA_030674055.1. Taxonomy (NCBI): domain Eukaryota; kingdom Metazoa; phylum Chordata; class Mammalia; order Rodentia; family Muridae; genus Rhabdomys; species Rhabdomys pumilio. The sequence goes on from JANHMN010000012.1 coordinate 67,013,458, forward strand.
ACATAATAAGATGAGAATACTAGGCACACACCCTCATATCAAAGCTGGGTGAGGTAACCCTGTAGGAGGAAAACAGGTCCAAATAGTAGGCCAAGGAACCAGTGACATATTCAGTCCCATTGTTAGGAGTTCCACAAAATCCCAATCTAAACAAGCACAGAATGTAAGTGGAGGACCTAGCTCAAACTCTGTAATTGCTGCTTTAGTCACTTTGAGCCCCTATCGGCTTAGTTGATTCTGTGGACTGTGTTTTCTTGATGACCTTCATGACACTGACTCCTACAACCCTTCCCCCACACACATACACACACTTAGTTCTACAGGGTTACCTTAGTTTTGCATTAAGTTTGGCTGTGAGTCTCTGCATCTGCTCTGTATCTGCTGCCAGAGGAAGATTCTCTGATTATCCCTAGGCAGTGATCTATGGGTATGGCAGAATATCATTGGTAAACATTTTTTTTTCATTTGCTTATTTGTTTTGTATCCAGACATGTTTGGTTCTACCCTAGCTCTCTGGGAACTTTAGCTTCCAGTTCCTGGCCATACAGGTAGTTGCAGGCATTTTCTCTGTCTCTTGTCTTGGGCTTCAAGGTAGATCAGACAATGATTGGCCAATATAACAATTTCAGCTCCTCCATTGCCACACCATATCTTGCAGGCAGGACAGTTTGTGAGTTGAAAGTTTTGGTGTCTTAGTCCCAACACTGGAACCCTTTCTGCTTAGAGAGGATGGCCAGTTTAGGCTCCATAGTCTCCATTATGCAACTCTTCCCTATGGTTACCCTGATAGGGTCCAGAAGATTCCACTGTACTAGGATTCCACACCACCCATTAAAGCCCCCCACTTCCAGTTGCCTCTCCCCATATTCTCTCCCTCTATCTTTCCTCCCCACCCCTGATTCCTCCTGCTCCCATTCCCACCAGCGCCAAGCCCACCTGCAAAATTTATTTCCCCTTCCCAGGGAGATCCATATTTCCTCCTAGAATCTCTCTTAGTCTGTGTATTGTAATGTGATTATCCTTTACTTAATAGCTAATATCCATTTAGAAGTAAATACATATTGTGTTTGTTTTCTGGGTGAGGATGAATTTTCTATCCATTTGCATGCAAACTTTATGGTGTCATTTTCTAACAGTTAAGTGTGACTTCATTGAGTAAATATACCACATTTTAGTTGTCCATGTTTTGGTTGAGAATAATCTAGGTTATTTCCACTTTCTGGCTATTATGAATAAAGCTGCCATAAACATATTTGAGCATGGGCCTTATAGTAAGACGTAGTGTTCTTTACATTCATGGTCAAGAGGGGTATACCTGGATCTGGAGGTAGATTGAATACTATCTTTCTGAGGAACTATCATATTGATTTTCATACTAGCTATACAAATTTGCATTTACACCAGCAATGGAGAAGCCTTGTTCTCCTTGGATCACATCCTCTTAGGCATGACTTGTTAATTGTGTTACTGATTTTAGCCATTCTGAAAGGTGTTAGGATGGAATCCCATGGTAGTTGTGATTTGCATTGATGGTTAAAGACATTTCTTTAAGTGCTTCTCAGCCATTTGAGGTTCCTCTGTTGAGAATTCTTCATTTAGATTTATACCCATTTTCCAGTTTGAAAATTAAAAATTCCAGTTATTTAGTTTGCTGATGTCTAGTTATTTGTGCTTTTTATATATTTTGGATATTAGCCCTCTCACAGATGTGGAATTTGTGAAAATCTGTTCCAATTCCATAGGCTGACATTTTGTCTTATAAATGGTGTCATTTGCCTTACAGAACCATTTCAGTTTTATGAGGTCTCATTTAATGATTGTAAATCTTAAGACCTATGCTATTGATCTTCTACTAAGGAAGTTGCCTCCTATGCCAGTGTATTCAAGGTTATTTCCTACTTTCTCTTCTGTCATGTGAAGTGTGTCTGGTTTTATGTTGAGTTCTTTGAACAACTTGGACCTGAGTTTTGTGCTGTGTGATAAAGATAGATCATTTTTTATTCTTCTACATGCAGTCATCCAGTTAGACAAGGATCATTTGTTGAAGATGCATTCTTTTTTTATATTATAAATTTATTTCCATCTACTTTATCAAAATCAGGTGTCCATAGGTGTACACACTTATGATAGTATATGTAAGCTACTCCAAAATTTCTACCAGGGAACTCCTATAGCTCATAAGCACAGATTAACTAACAAAACAAAAATCAGTAGCACTCCTATATACAAATGACAAACAGACTGTGGAAGAAATTGGGGAAACAACATCCTTCACAATAGTAACAAAATATAGAAAATGATTGTGGAGTATCCCTAATCAAGCCAGTGAAAGACTTATGTGACAAAAACTTCAAGTCTTTGAAGGACAAAATTGAAGAAGATATTAAAAGATGGAAAGATTGCTCATGCTCTCAGATCAGGAGAATTAACATAGCAAAAATGTCTGTCCTACAAAATTCAGTCTACAGATTTAACACAATCACTATCAAAGTTTCGACACGATCTCTACAGACCTTGAGAGGACAACAGTGAAATCAAATTCTGACAATTTCTGGTGAAAATGTATCGTATAAACAAAAGAACAGCAGCAGCACTCCTTCCCCCTTGTATTCTTCTACAACCCTCTCCATTTAGAGAACGGTTGTTCTCACACTGTTACTCTGGGTGCTCTGGTAAACCCTTTGTATCCTGGACTAGTTTCAAAATAATGTCAACCCTTCTTTATAAACTTTCTAAGGCTAGAAACCTTTTAAAGTAGAATGTAAAACAACAAAAAGGAAAGATGTCAAATACCAAGTTGGTTTGCAGAGCTTCTCACACCATCCTACAAGGCTAACTCAGAAAAGAGTCAAGCTTCAAATCAAGAGTTTGGGAATGGAGAAAGTGTAACTTTGCAGTTCCTATATGAGACAATTCTGTGTTAGCTCAGTGAGGAGGATTACTATCATGCAGGCTGGAAAACCAGACATTATCTTATATGTCAACCAATACACTGAGAAACAAAGTGAGTAAGAATTATAAAGAAGGATGTTGAGCCTCATCCAGACTCTATATAGTAAAATATGACCTTGAGTCTATTCAAGGCTTGAATCTAACTTTCATTATACAGTGAATACAGGGGTTAAGAAAAATGCACCAGGAGAAGGACAGAAGTTGTTATATAATGTAGATAATTTGACAATGTACGTAACCCAGTTTTATCTACAAATTACGTAGATAATACTTATATAAAGAGGCAATGAAGAAACTACTCTACATTTAAAACTCTTAAAAGATCTTACACGGGATTTGTTTGGATCCACATACAAGACAGCCAAAATTATCAAGAGAGCAGAGATTTTGATGACATTGATAATAGTGTATACCAATAATTTTAACATATAAACATTAAATGAGAATTTTCATAAGTATTTTATTTTAAAATATATAAAAATAAAGTCTGCAGTTGGCTTATTAAATTAACAGAAATAAAGACACAGAAAGAAGGTACAGCTAGAGTAAAAATTGTAATGGCAATTTAATATCAGCAGCAATATCAGTTTATTTTATTTTCATGAAAGTACAAAATTAATAATTTTAAGTGCTCTCAGGTAACTTCGAAGGTCACACTGGGTTTTATACAAGATTTTATATGAGTGTCACCCTAATTCCTTATTAAAACTCATACAAATATATGGAAAAGTCAAGAACTGTCAATCACTCTGCATACCAAGAATAAGGCAAACATAGGGATAACTTCCTTCAAATTAAAAATTAGTTGGACTGGTGGAGGAAATGCAAACTAATGTACCTGAAATCAGATAATATATAGCAGATAATATGTAAAAATATTTTTAATTTACCTCCCTTAATACTGCTTAATCCAGATTATAGGATACTTTAATGAACAGAAAATTATCTGCACTCATAAAGACGCCTAAAATTAACTACAGAACCTGCTTAAGTAATGATTTTTCTCCTTCTTTGCCTGTTCATCAGATAGACTCTTTGTAAAATGCTTTAGAATATGTATCTATTGAAATACAACATTGTTGAGGGATATGTAATCTGCTCAGAAAATGTGTTGAGGATTAAGAAAATGTACAAGAACTATATTAAAGTATTGTGTTTGAACAAAAACCAATCTTAAACTACATCACTTGAACAAAGAAGAACATGGTGCACCAAATGCTTAATATATGACCATGAAGAAGGAGACTATCCCATCTTAAATGAAAAGTGGCTGCGCTTAATGCTGGCTACTGGCTGTGGATATTTTTCTGTTTGTCTAGTGTGATGATCATATAAAAACCCACAATAGCAAAGCAACTAAAAGGCGAATAGTTTTTAAACCAGTTTCTAAAGCATGAATAGGCAGAAGAAAATTCATATATCTAGATAGAAATTCTGTACCATACACACACACATACACACACACATACATACACACACACACACACACACACACACACACACACACACACACATACACACAAAATTTAGAATATATTCCTACATTAAAGTTTAAGAAAGTAACATACCTTTGAACTTTTTTGACTTAAAAAATACACAGGAAAAAAAAAAGAATATTTGGCACATATGTGCTAAATGCCAGAAAAAGGAGACTTTTAAGGTAGCCATTTGTTGTTGGAGGGAGCATTGTCCCCTAATTTACGTACACTATAGGATTTTTAACAAAAATTGTTAATTCTATGATTCCTTCTGATTTTTCACTCACTCTTACTGTTATCTTACCCTCTTCTCTTTGTTTGTATCTTTTTTACCCTCCATAACTAGAGCACACACCTTTTCCCTCATTTTTACCATCACATCAGTTTCAGTGATGTACATATCTTAACGTACAGGTAGCTATGAGTGACACATGAGGTCTATAGCTAGGGAAGACTGTTGATGGCTTTTTCTCCCCAGCACACTTCATATCATTTTCTCGCACGATCAACACTACCCATCAGGAAGAACACTGTCAATTTATATCTGTCTTGATTTTTCAGTGTCTTAATGTCCAAGTGTATGGTGTTTTCAACAATAGGGTATTATGATCTCTTCAGGTAGGCAACCAAAAACATCACAATAGCTTGTGATGTTTAGAACCTCCTGGGATCTCAATGATCACAAATCATTCTGGGATTTTCTTTTAATTACCTCTAGTTTCTGAGAAGAACATTACCCACCTATGCATGGTGCCTTCTTTCAACAAATTAAATTATGTCAAACTTGTTCAACTCGAAGAGATATAACCCTTTCTTGAAACATGATAGTAAATATCAATCCATAGTTTTATAGTGATGTTGAATTAAATCAGTTTTTTTAGTTTCATTTGTTGTCATCTATTTAAAACATTTATTTAGAATTAGTATTATGCATATGTTTTAAAGTGTTAGCAATTACAAGTATATTTAAATCTTTACCTTCTAATATAGCACACAAGACAGAAAAAAAAAAGAACCACAAATGCAAAAAGCAAAGGAAAATATTTTAAAGTGTTTACAGGTGATAAAAACAATATTGCAAATAGATAATTCAAGTAAATGAAAACAGTATTAAAGAACTAACGTGAAAAATCAGTTGAATTTTTGTCCCATATTTCCACTATGTATTCCTCAGTTCAGAGACATTCAGACTGCTTCCGCAGGTTGCTGTTCTGCAGCCACTGTGTTAGAGCAGAATCTCTCTAGGAGGATACAGGGCCTTCCACGTATGTGCCCAGGAATGGTATCATGTAGTCATATAGTAATTTTATACCTAGGTTTCTGGAGAAGCTTCTGACCTTATTTAAAAAGAGGCTCCACTAGAGTCTTGCCAACAGGGTGACAGAGTTTCCTTTTTCCTCTAGGCACAAGCATCTGTGGTCCTTTGCATGCTTGTTATTGGTTATAAAATGACAAAGAATGCTAGAGGAGTTTAAATATACATTTCCCTGTTTGCTAAAATGTTGAATATGTCTTAAAATGATTATCAGTCATTTTTTTAAAATTCTTTTTGGGACTCTCTTAAGTTCAGTAACTCATATTATTTTTGTCTCATTTTCTTGACTTTTGTGGGTTTTTCTTTGTATTCTTTATTAGTGTTTTTTCTAGACATTAAGCTTTGTATAATAGATGGCAAAGACTGTGATTCTGTGGACTGCTTCATCACTCAAAGCCAATGGCTCTCGACCTTCCAAATGAAGTGACCGTTAAATTCAGTTCCTCATGTTCTGGTGACCCCCAAGCATAAAAATTATTTTCATTGCTATATCCTAGCTATAATTTTGCTGCTTTTGTGAATTATATTGCAAACATTTTGGAGATAAAGGGTTACCGAAGGGGTCACAATCCACACGTTGAGAACTGATGCTAATGGCATTTTCTTTTTCTGTACACAAACTTTTCAGTTTCCTGAGAGTCCATTAATTATTAGTCTTATTTTCTATGTGACCGAGTCCCATTTAAGAAATCTGTGTCTATACATTGAAGTTTGCTCTTTACTTTTTTCTTTAGCAATTTTTGAATATTAGGTTTTATCATCTTGTTTCACTCTTTTGCATGGTGAAATATAGTTTTCCCAGGACCATGTGTAAACAAAGTAGTGTTTTATCAAATGTATGTATATGACTTATTTGTCATAAAAACCTATTTGGTCTGGCAGTTTATTCTACATTTGTATGTATCTGGTTCTATGCCAGGATCATGCTGTTTCTGTTATTATAGTTCTATAACATATCTGGTGTTGCCAGATCCCCTGAAGTACTATGCGACTTGCACAAAAGCATCATTAAATTTTATTCAGCTGTAAAAAAAAAACTGTAATTATAAAATTTCCAGTTAAATTATTGGAACTGGGAAATATTATGTTGAGTGAGACAACAAATACCACATGTTCTTTCTCATGTGTGGATTCAGGCTTCTGCTCTTTGGGTTTCTCTTGATGTTTACCCATGATTGCTTACAGAATTCAGAAAATTATGAGGGAGAAAATGAAGCTATACACAGAATATACATTAAATAAGGAAGATAGCAGAAACTAAAGTAAGAGAAAGAAAGAAAGAGAAAGGCAGGAAGGAAGGATACAGGGGATGAAATGGTTTAGAGATGATGTCAAGATATGGCAGGTGTTGACCAAAGTAAAGGATAACCAAAGGAGGCATATGACATCATATTATCCTGTAACCCAGTTTTAAAAAGATTTAAAAAATAGCAACTGAAGGGAAGATTACCTGCATGGGTACATAATGTTGCTTCTCTTGGTCATAAATTTTTAACAAAATTCCCAATGCAGATTTTGGATATCTTGTAAAAGGTTCAGGTTACAGAAGTGCTAGAAGCCCCAGGGTTACCCATCAAAATCTGCGTACATGACCCTAGTGCTGATGGCAGTGTAAATGTATGGACTGAGTGTTAAGACAGGGATAGGAATTAGACACAAAACATTATGTGTAAATGAGCAAAGATGCTGAGTGTTAGGACAGTACTATCATATTCAAGCAGTGGGAGCTGGTGAAAACGGCAACAGATAGGCATGGTGGCATGTGCCTTTAATTTCAGCACTCAGAGGGGAGAACAAAGCAATTGTCTGAGTTTGAACCCAGCCTGGTCTTTATAGTGAGACCCTGTCTCAGAGAGGGAGAAAGAGAGAGAGAGAGAGAGAGAGAGAGAGAGAGAGAGAGAGAGAGAGAGAGAGACCAAGTACAGAAGTATGTAAAATTCTGTTCAAATATTTAAAAACCTACACACATGTATGTGTTTATACATACATACATTTTAGGAAATACATATATAATTAAATAAATATGATAACATATGTAATTACAGTAAGGCACAGGGACTTGCATTGTGTTTTTGGCTTATCTTTAGCTCACTGTTTTCTTGTCTCTGCCTTTTCTTAAATAAAAAAAATATATTTATTTAGAAGCATTCAGAATCTCAACAGAATAGCTGCATTTTTCTTTTTTTTTTCTTTTTTTTCTTTTTTTTTCTTTTTGCAATTACAGAGTGGTATTCAGTTAACAGAACAACAATTATCTTTGTATAAGCTGCATCAGAGTAGTGTCCTTTGCCCATGTTTAGTTGATTTTCCTCCGCGAGGCACAGAGTAGCCAAGCGCCCGACTGGCTTTTGCTTGTCCCGGCACCATCTCTATGGAGCTCAATGTACTGCCATGTCTCTGCCTTTTAAGTCCAATGTTTAAAGGAAACTACCATGATGGAGGGCTAAGAATTACTCTTATTTATATTTTCTTAGTATACTTTTAGTAATAATGGAGATATCTACCGGATCCTTTTAAAATGCGTATACATATTTTGAGTAAAATAATTTTAATATCACTCATCATTTTTCTTGATTTCTGTCTCCTATTAATTTTTAATTTTTCACATTAATATTCAATTTTTGATTCCTTGACCCTTGTTTTCTGAGACATTTATAAACCTTCCTGTGGAAGGTCTTGGACATTGGTTCAGTCAGTTAAGTGACTGCTGCAAAACCACATAACTCTGAGACTGGACCTTCCACACTCTAAAACTTTTAAAAGAGCCAATTACAAAATCCATGCCTTTAATATTAGTGGTTACGCATAGAGATAGGCAGATCCTTGAATCCTGATGAACAGCCAGACCAACCCATCAGTTAACTCCAATTTGTGAGAATATCTGCCCCCAAAATGAAGTGAAGGGGTGAGGAATGGCTCATAGTTAAGAGCCCTGGCTGATTTTCCAGCGGTCCTGAGTTTGGCTCCCAGAACTCACAGTTACTCATAAATATTTGTAATTCCTTTTTGAGGGCATCTGGCACACCTTCTTCTAGCATCTAAGAGCACTGCATACATGTGGCACATAGGAATACACATATGCAAAATGTCTATACACATAAAATAAAATAATAAATAGATTTAAAGTATAAAAGAGAGTACTTAAGGAAAACACTAGATACTGATCTCTGGTCTCTATGAGCACAGAACTCACACACATTTTCCCCTCATGCTTGTACACTTATAGTAACACACACATGCACATACAAACCACATAAAAGCACACACACATTCACATGCACTCATGCATTCACACACACAGACACCATGATTGAGAGAAACTAATTTTTCCAAAAAGAGGATACTTCTGCATTTTTTTCAAATGTTTTAATATACTTATTTATTCTCTGTATTCTCCCCCAAATAATTACAAATAATTGGTAGCTTTAAAAATGTCAAAGAAATTAATGTCAAAGAAAAATATTACTATAGCATGTCAGAAAAGGAAGAAACTACATTTGTTGTTATTGCTTTGTTGTGCTTTTTTGCTTATTCCTATGTGATTATGCCAACAAAAACACAAGTTTTTGCTTCATAATAGCTATTAAATATTTTTGTTAAATAACTTCTACATTACTTTTGTAAGTGTATTTAGGTTAAATAAGGCTCTCTCTTTCTCTCTCTCTCCCTGTTTGTGTGTGTGTGTGTGTGCATTTCTCTCGCTTACTCTCTGAAATGAATCCAAAGTCTGTGCATAGGAAACATGTTTTTTTCCTTTTTATGTGGTTTTAATCCCATTTTAAAGTAGTGTAGACAAGGGTTGCCATTTTCCACATCAGTCTACACATTCGTTTGTTATCACATATATGATACTATCTTAAGAATACTACCACTTGTATGTAGTGCACACATTTCCAATTTGATTACACAGAGCTCATAGGTATTAGTTTTTGTTCCAAAACTGATCAAATTATTGGAACATGGAGTACCCTGGTGACTTTTACTGTAATAAATGCTTTTGAATATGTATTTATTCTAATTTGAAATTGGCAATAATTGTATTTGAGGGACAATAGGCAGATACATTATCGAATGGTCAATCAGAATTATTTTTATTCCCCAATATTAATTATCTTTTCATGTGATGGAAAAGAAAAAAGTAGATAAGCCCTTCACAGTTTCTTACCCAGAAGAGCACTGCAGTAGTAGCAGTAACAAAGGTGATATATGAATGGTTTCCGTTGGAAGATACACAAGCCAGATGTTAAACTCTGTACATAGTGACCAGTGCTGATGTCTGTAAACACGCTCAAGGAAAATACTGTAGCCCAGCTCACCAATAAATTTTTAAATAATATTGTTATTTTCCTACACTCTCTTGCCTTCCTATATCCTTGTTTAAAGATAAAATGATTTAACTCTTTCCCAAAGGTTCAATTCATACATTATGTCTATTTATATATTCCTCTAAAATATAGAAAGTGTGTGTCTGTGTGTGTGTGTGTGTGTGTGTGTGTGTGTTCCATGTTAATGTTGCATCATCTTCCCAGGGAAATGGGCTAATTTCCTAAAATTAACCTTGTGTCCAAATTATAAGCAAGAAGAGGGACAAGAAAGAGAGAGGACACTAATCAGGCATTGTAAATTTGCAAACTGCCTGTGATGAAACATTCAAGGCTGCATTATAAGGACCAGCTAAATATAAAGCCTCTATTTTGAGTACTGGTAAAGTGCGCTCCAAGTGAGAAGGTAACACACAAACATAAAAAACAACCTCTTAACTTTTGTAACAGGGGGTGGAATCAATGTTAGAGGATGCATGAGATCTGGGTCAAACCAGTCAGTGCTGAGATACCTTATCTCCCAAATTCACTTAGAAAACTATAGATGAATACATGGCCAGCATGGATCTCTAGGCTTTATGTGTGTATGTTTACACACACACATACACACACACACACACACACACACACACATACACACATGCACATACACACAGCATGTTTTACTACACTATGTAATTTAGAGTTTTATTATTGTTGTTACATTATCAAATATTCATATAAGTTTAAAATGACAATTATCACAATTATCACACATGTATATGCATGTGTTTGTGTTTGTGTATATGTATATATTGAAACAAAGGTTTCCACTGATTTACATGGAAGTGTTTTGCTATCTGAACATAAGAAGGCAATGACCACTGGGCTGTAATATCCAAGCATGATTCTGTTTAGCATGTCCTACAAACTTGATCTGTCCCATCAATGCCTTTTAACTGGGAAACTTAATTAATTCTTGAACAATGGACATCTTTTGCCTGCACATGAGCTGCCATGAAAATTTTCTTTAAAAACAGAAAAGGGAATAGAAAAAAATTACAAATGTATTTGTTAGCAAAACTCTTTAATTCCCATTTGAAGAGTCACCGAATACTGTTTAAAATGGAAGCTCCTTCTCTGAACAAAGAAAGAAAGGTTATGAAAAAACACATTCTTCCCCATCACTAATACACAAAGCCTGCTCCACGCATTTGTCCTATAGCTCCCCCACATGCACCAGTTGGATATTGCTGAGTCTCTGCAGTGATAATAGAAGGAGTTTCCCCACAGCATCCCTGCTGCAGCTCACAGTCAGTGTGATAAGCCAACCTCTGCTGTTTCATTTAGCATATTTGGCTCACCTTATCTTAGAAGCATGAAAAGGCCAGGTAATTTTTAATATAAAAAGAAAACAAAGTTAATTACCACGCTTGTTCTCTCTCTTCTCTCAATGCAGAGAGAGAGAGAGAGAGAGAATGCAAGCATATGTCTGTGGATCTAAAAAAATTTCTTGCACTCCATCGTAGCTGCTAAGGAAGTTAGTGTTTAAAACTTTAGTCTCCCTTTCTCACCCCCTTTTTCTCCTTATAAATTATCTCTGTGCTTTCCTTATCAATTTCTTACATCCATGGTTCACTCCTATGAAAATGGGGGTGGGGGGTGGGCAGGTGGTGTGTGCTTGTTGAATGAACGCTGACTTCTAATAGAGCAAAATCCAAAATCTCCCTTTAAAGGAGTCAGTATGAAGAGCATAGCAATGGTTTTAAATAAGTAGGATGATTTCCTGATGAGTTATTGCTTGTAACCAAGTAGTGTTTATTTATGATAGTCTAGTATTCTATAGTTAGAAATTTACCACCCCGGCTTCACTCCCTTCCATTTGAGGAGCACAGTCAGATTAACCTGTGAAAGGTTTCCTAGCTTATCAGCAGCCATCACAATCACCCCTCAGCAATCTGCACTGGACACTGACAAGGATAGCATGAGAACGTTTGCATTTTTCAATTTTTCTACACACACACACACAGCTTTTTTTGCATGCCACTGTTCATTCTTAAGCATATTTGTCTACATTTTGTTAATTGCAATTTACAATTTCATCTTAAAAGATGTAGATTTATACTGTAATAATTTTAAAAGCGAGCAGCCATTTCATTGGGTTGTCACTTTTTCCAGAAATCACACCCCCGCTGTCACTTATAAATAGATTGTTTGCTACACATGCAATATCCTGTCGGTGCCATGCACTCCTTTCTTTAATCTGAGTGGCACTGCACATAATAAAATGCTCACTTCAATATATGTCTCTTGCATTTTGCCTAATTCTGGGCTTAGTTTAATATTAGTCATGAATATTTCTTTCCAACTAGACATGAATTTGAATATATATAAGTCACAGTTTATGTTCATACTAAAGCATGAATTTCAACCTTATTTTTTATTGCTTACTCTGTTTGTAATAAATTAAGTCATCTCAAGGAATGAATTGAAAGCAACAGAGACCAGAACTGTTATCTTTATCTACAAGCCAGGTAGAGTGTGAGTAGCTGAGATTCAACCTTGGTGCTTTACATTTGATGAACACCAGAACAGAGGAGTGGTAGAGGTCTGCACAGTGGGTGAAAATGGCAACTGATGAGCACGTGCTACCTCTCTGTATCTCTTTAATGTTAAGAGCCAGGTTAGTTTCTAAAGCCCTAGTACCATTTTCTTTATGGTTCTTTTTGGTTGGGAGAGTACTAATTTCATTATTCTTACCTGTTTTGTTTTAAAATCTTTCCAAACTAAACTTATTGAGAGGAGACGATGTATGTGCAAGTGCCTATAGAATTATAGGCACATATAGATTTCTTACATTTGTATCTGGTAGATTTATTGTTATCAATTTGATTTCTAGTAACTTGAGTATATTTTCCTCTAACTGCCGTTCTCTTCTCCTGTTAATGTATCATGAGTTTGTGTTTGCTTGCTTATCTTTAGCTGAGTGAAACTTTTGCTCCGAAGAGATTTTTCTAGTATACTAATTTAATGTGAATATTTATTGTGATCTTTCCATTTTATTGAAAATGTGAATATTTTATTTTATTTACAAGTTTCATATTTGTAACAAAATTTTACATCATTCCCATGAAGAAGTGAAGCACACATTACTATTATGACGGGCAGTCAGACTCCCAGAGGAGCTACACAATGAATAAAATGAACTACAGGCTAAAACAGATTAAATGACAAACTCAGTTAGTCCTTACCTAATTCTATAAAAGTATGTCAGTTAGAGACTTTCTTGACCTAAGAAAAAAAACAAATCTCTCAACAATATCTCGAGTGATTACTTATACAAATGCTTTACCAGCTCTGTGCTCTGTGCAAATAAAATACAGCCATGTAAGCCTATCTCATTCTTTTCGCCAACATACATAATGATGAGACCCTTATAAGTCATTTTATTCAATGATACTAGTAGCATAAATGAGATAATTCTGAAAGAAAACACCGAAACAAAATTATATTCTGGCTACACACAATTCTTTGCTTCACATTGTTCCAGTTGAGTGTTTCCAATATGTTTGACTTTTTTTTGTGACAAAATTATTTGTAGAGTTAACATCTAAAACTGTTTGTAACAGATTTCACAAGATGATGAAACATCATAAGAGGATGAACTTATGACACCTAAGTGTAGGAGTCTTTGCAGAATGAAAAAGATAAACATTTGGAAAATGAAGAAGATAAACATCCAGCAATCTGACTATCTACGCCTTTGTGCAGGGTCCATTGGATATACATGCTAGAATCAGGACACTAGGTAGATGTTATAATGCTCAAGTTAAGTGATCCAAAAAGGATCAAAACAGAGTTTAGAATTGAAGATGTCACTTCCAAAAATGAATTTAAGTCAAGTCTTCTATGAGCACTAACATGATTATAGACTATATATAGCAAATTGTTTTCTGAAAAGCCAGGCACAGTCTAAGGTAAGCCTATTGTTCCCCAAAGGCCACTCGTAGTTTTTTTTTTTTTTAATATATAGTTTTTATTGGATATTTCATTTACATTTCAGTTGTTATCCCCTTTTCCCATCCCTACCCCCAACCAAGGAACCCATGGCTCCAGCTAGGTACTTGGTCCCATGAAGACTGGATTCCCCAGCGTGAGGGAATTCAAGGACAGGGAGATGGGAGTGCGTGAGCAGGCAGGTGGGTGAGTGGGGGCATATCCTCATAGTTATTGTTAACACACTTTCCTGCTTTCACCAGAGCCTTCACAGAAGCTGTGACAGTGCTTGCAAATGTGATGCTCATGACAAGTCTGTCTGCTTCTCAAGCATGTCAAGAAAGCTGAACACTATTAATAAAGCTAATGGACAGATTATGTTCAGCTCAAATTATTTTACTCCTTGGAAAATAAAAGTGAAAGGTTAGTTTTAGCAGCCTATCCTTTTCTAAAAAAAACAAAGCAAAAAGAACAAACAACAAAACAAAAACCTACAAGAAGCAATAGGTCCTCTTAAAGAAGCCTTCCTTTTCCTTTTCAAGTATTCTGCTTAATTAAAATAAATTTAAATAGTCAAATTTGAATTCTTTGCTGGTATTTTTTAAAGACATAAAGCATTACAGTAATAAATATCATCAGTAATCATTTGTTTGGAGAGGAGAGCATTTGCAGGCCTGTGTGGACAAAGGGACCATTGTCTAATTATAACATAGCCATGAAAGAGGCAGCTCTGCAGCAGGCTTTATCTGATCCAGATGCACTTCTGTATGGTTGCTTACCAGGAAGGTCCTTCAGTCACCAACTTTTCAGAATAATTTTAAAAATTTTGGCCAAAGAATATGAAAGCAGAATGTTTAGAGACCATTTGGGAGTGTAGAAGATGAATAAACATGTTTTACAACATAGATATGCTATGTCTTTGACAGTCTGATATATATATATATATATATATATATATATATATATAATATATATAATTATAATTTATATTTTTTTCTAAGAAGACATGTACTACTGATGAGGGCACATATGCACAAGGAGACAAAGCCTAGGCCTTTACACAGAGAGCTTCTTAGGTTCTATGTACCAATTTCCACGTAGTCTCTAAAATGAAAGATTTTCCATGGTACAAAGAGGCTATTACATAAAGTTAATATTTCAAGGACTTCAAAGTTCCTGACATAATTTCCTTTCAAAACCTTAAAGCTGTTTTTCATTGTAAACAAAATTCATTTATTTGCCTCACTTCTCTCCTTCCTTCTCCGTCTCCCCTTTCATCCACCCCCCCTCTCTCTCTGTATGTGTGTGTGTGTGTGTGTATGTGTGTGTTTTTCAAACAAATCAAAATATAAGATAAATGCAGGAAAATCAACTCCAACTCATTTTCCTTCATCTAGAATGACTGCTCTTGGACCTTAGTGTTTGCTTTCTAAGCCTGTTGGCACCCTGACTGCTTTTCTATTTTGTCATAGATTTCAGCTACAAGGGGAGTTTACCTTTAAAACTAAGACTCAGTGTCTCATGTGTTAACCCTGCTCTGCACAGCTCAACACAACTTATCACAACCTGACAGCTAATATTTAAAAGAGAACACACACGTATTTTGAGGTTTGATAACTGCTATCAATCTCGATAATGGGTACCCAATCCAAAATTGTGACAGATATCTAGTGGATTGAACATCCACCACAAGCAGCTAATGCTGAAGTAATGAATCAACCAAGCAGCTATTCCACATCTGTAATTAAAAATGAAACAAATAAATGCCACACACGTAATGGAAGGTTGAACACCATATGAAATGGCCACAAAAATGCACCAGAAAAATGAAACCTACAACTGCCAATTTCTAATGTACCCTTTTCCCTTCTTAGATATTTTAAATAGAAGATGGTGAGATTTATCCTAAAGGTTCACTTAATGACAAATCTTGGGACTTTAGTTCAGAGAATCAGAGAGTCTTGTTTTCACAGAAGCTGCCAACAAAAAAGACAGTGGAGCTTGAAATAGCATGGATCTGATGCCTAGAAAATTCTTTTTTAACGAAGTCAATAAAGACTCTGTGCCTCCAAAATCTACACTAAGCACTATGCAAGGAATGGAGGTGCTATTTGACAAAGACCAAATAAACAATAGGTGTTAATGACATTGACATTTGATTTCTAGGTGAATTTTATTTTATATTTGCCTGAAAATGTACCTGAGACAGTGGGCTGCACACACCGATGACCCCAAATCAAAAGGGAAGATTTCTTGATGGGCCCTATTGCACATTAAAGTAAGCATAAGCAGCCTTGGTGCCTTTCAGCTTGCTCTAATAGTGCTGATATATAAACCAGGACAATATCAAATTTTCATTTTCAGTTTAAATGTATATCTCTTTATAAATATCTTCCCAAGAAGAATGTCTTGTAGAATATTTGACTTTTTTAAAAAAAATTATTTAGAAACATCAAAGGGAAAGAGAGTAAACATGCACATTTATTTTGACCTCCTAGTACCCCTCCACATTTAGCAGGAAATTATTCAGGGAGTGAAAAGACAGTTCTAATAGCCATTTGTTCTGTTTAGTTCACCATTGAATATCACAACATCATTTTTTAACTGAAATGAGTTTGGATCCCGAGCTGGTGCTTTTTTTTTTTGAGGAGAAATAAAATAAAAATGTTTCACTACGAAGTATTCCCATAACTCTGGTTAGGAATTTAGAAATAAATCATAACAAGAACACCAAAAATTATTTATTGTTCTTGCCAAGAATTAAGAGAAATACTTCTTTGGAATTGTCATTTAGAACGAATCAAGAAAACACTGTTCAGTCATTGAAAGATTTGCTAAGGCTTTGTCAAAAATAAAATTTGGAATGGAAGTTCCCTCCCACTGTCTTTTGATTGTCTACCAGTTTAGAGTATTTAGGACCCATTGATAAAATTAACATGGAATAAGGCTTTAGTATGCTGAATCTCAGCTTTAAATTGACTTTAATAATTTTTCCTGTCATATAATTTCTTATAAGTTGCACATATCACAGTAAACCACTCTATAAATGACAATGTAATTTGTGTGGCTTTTTATTTTTAAAAGAACTATATTTCTGCCCTTTAGAAATTGATCTCATATAGGAATAACAATGTGTGTGTGTGTCTGTCTGTGTGTGTGTGTGTGTATTTAATGTCTTTTGTTTATATCTTATATTAGGACAGTTAAATTATTTAAGGTAACCCAAATGACATATCATGTTTTCTTCTTGTTAAATTTTCATATAGAAAAATATCTTTCCTTTTGGTAACTGTAATCCATAGGTAGAATTTTATTGATAGAAGTCTTGTCTTCTTTTTTTAATACAGATTACTAAATCTCATATACACTCACGTTGATTTATCTTATATCCCATTATTGGTTTAGTTCAAGAAAAAAAAATAAATTAAACAATGAATTGGCTATGGATATTTCCCATGGGAATGGGCAGTTGATTTTATTTCTCTCTCGTCCTACCTAATACTGCAATAAGTGTCTTTTCAAATTTGTGACAAGCAGTCTATGTTCTCTCTCTTTCTTTTATTTTAAGATACAATATGTGCATTACTAATGTTTCCATAAAGATTTTTCATCATGTATACTCACACATTAAAATTCTTCCAGTAAAATTTTTAAACAGACTTTGGTTAACACAAGCCATGTCTGCTTCTTATAGCACAGATAGTCTTCCTGCACACGTTCTTGGAGAGACTGTCACAAAGGCACAGAAATATGAACCAGAGAACAATTCTACTTGATTTGCCTCTGCAGTCATTTTATCAGGGACAGGGAATATTCCACAGTGTTGGCCAGATGAAGGCTGCATGCATTCGCCAGCACTGCACTGTGGAAGAAAATGAAAAACCTAATAGCATTTTGATGTATTCCAGTTAGGTTTTCCATTAAGAGAAAAAGGTGATATGTTCACACCATTTGTCAGAAAAAGAAGAAATGAAGAAAATGTTGACAATTTCATTACACTCTGGTTATAGGGTGATCTGAACTTACCTACTACAAGATAAAAAAAAAATTACAGATATTATTAGTTGAAAACACTATTGTTTATAGTTCTTTTAACAGGTGCTACAACTAGAGAGTAATAAAACTCCATAATCTTATATTTAAAAGAAGATAATTTATATCATTTACATCCTTCCTTGAAAATTTGTGTCCTCTTAGATGTTGCAGCATCATATTCAGTTGCATATCGGCAGATGTCTCTGATAAGTCTAGCCCTGACCTGAGGATACTTGGGTACCAGAAACATGTACTACATAGTTCACTCCTTTCTTCATCTATGTGTTTATTCAGAAGGTACTTTTCCCATTTCTCACACTTTTTCTTTTATTATTGACTATCTTCCAGATTTTCTGCTGAGAAAATTTCCCTGGGGACAATAGTGGCTTTCTATTTAAAATCAAAACTTTAAAAATGAAACAAAAATTTCAGAGTATCAGAAAGACAAGTGGATTCAATCTAGTTGAGTGAAAACAGAAAAATATATACATCTTTTCTTGTGTATTATATAGTAATACTTCTACTCATATTCAACTCTGACATTAGGAGTTTTTATATTAACTGTATTCAATGCACACATATAAAGACACATCTGCTAAAATATTGCTTGCTTAAGTTGTTTTTAAATTTTCTTTTCAAAATGTATAATTTATGTTATATTTTATATACAGTGTTCGTACCTGTAAAGTTCTATAAGCATAAAAATCTTTAATCTGTTTATTAATAGTATGAGTAGAGTATCACCTAAAAATAAATTCATTATACAAAATGCTGTTATAAGGTGGTGGGTATCCACAGCAATTATCTCTTATGAAAAGTATGATAATAAATATTGCTGTTTAAGAGGATTCAGGCTAAAGTAGGAACCAGGAGGAAGAGCACAAAGCAGTCACCTATGATACATGGAAAACGGCATAGTCAGTGCAAAGCAAAAGATATAACAGTAGGCAGAGACAAACAAAGAAACGTCAAGTGAGTAAGGTTGACCGAAATAATTTGCCTATGAGTGAGGAATATTGGGAACACACATAAACATCATATTCATTCATAATATTTTTTTTGCAGAGAATCATGCTGGCATATTTGAATTGTATTTGGTCCTGTGTTTCTGATGTATTCATTGATCAGAGACTCACAGATTCTTAATTGGAAGAGATCTCTAAAGCACTTCTGGTAGCCCCACAGTATTTTGTGGGACCTGAGTCCAACCCAGAGATAATGAGCTACACCAGAAGAGGATAACAAACAAATACAGCATTAGTTTTAGTTTCCTATATTTGTGAAAATATTTGCTTGGTTACAAAGTTTCAAATACATCTCAATTCAAGGTATTATAAAATACTCATTTATATATAAAACAAGATGAATACAAAATAAGATATTAGTTTTATCACAAGGATGTTAATAAGAATATGCATCATGTCTATATTTTTGAGTTTGAAGAAAACCTTTCTAAGACATGATTTATTTTAGCCTAAAGACTAATTGTGTTTAGAAATCTTCTTTCCTTATAAAAATATGATGAAGTTTGTCTATCCCCACCTTCAAATTGTTAGATATAGCCATTTATATTCTTATCTTCTAGGAAATGTGACCCACGGGCATTGATTCGTCACAAGGGCGTGTGCTATGAGTAAGTGTGCACATTCCTAAATCTATTTGACTCTCTGTATGTTTGGTTTTCCCTGATGACCACCAATGACTTTGATAATAGCTGCTTAATGAACAGTGATTGCTAGTTACGGACAGTGATGGCATGAAGCAGAACAAAATGAGAATTAGTCTTTTATTGTTTAAGTTTTGAGATCTGGAAGATTCTGTGAGGAAATATTACTACCATAATGGCTGTAGCACTTCTAATATTTTTATGATTACTGTTTGTATTTTACATTTAGGAAAATTAATATTCTATCAATAGGCTTGGCATTTTGACAAGTACAACTAGCCACAAAAACTTAAATTATATGCTTTACTATAACAAAACAACTGAGAAAACCATGACCATACAGTGTGGTCAAGGAGAGTAGAGATTTATAAAAAATACTATCGAAAAAAATATCATCTCGATAGTCATTTGCTACTCTGATCATAATCATTTTCCAAATTGAAAATTAAAATTTAAAAAACTTGCTTGGAACAATAAAAATGGTCATTTGTAGGGAAACTTTGTTACTTAAGGTCCCCTTTGACCGTGTCCTGATATCTCTTCTGAGCTCTGTGCAAAATGCTGGACGCACTTTTCCAGTATGGCTTCCCCTTCTCTGACCTTATCTGGAAATCCTTACCCCCACTTTCTACCAGAAAAAGGTCACACAGTGCTTAGAAAACCAACAAAATCAACTTCCTCTTTCCGGATAAGAACCTGCCTGGCAAGTACCTGGAATTTCTGGAATTATAAATAAGGCATTCTCTGTTCTTTAATGGTTTTCATTTACCATGATAACTCCTTTCCACTCTCCAAGGTCACCATGAATCAAATTTATGTGCCCAAGCTATTGCACTGAAGATCTTCTAAGAGAGCTATTTCATTGAATATCATCTAAGAGACCAGTAACACTAAAATCCTCAGAGAAGGCTGGAGCATGCAGACCCCATCCAGTCTGGATTATGTCATCTTTACAGCCTGGTGGGCAGCAGGGCCTAGATGTCCTGAAAGAGGAAGCACACAAGCAGAGACAAAGTCAATGCTGATGCATGATTTGGTTTCAAGTCAATCTGACAATGAATTTCAAATCATAATAAGCATATTTTATTTTCTGTCACAGTAAAGCTGGTGTCCAATTGCAAAAATTTTAACACGCTTTTCCCTAGCAATTTGATTTAATGAACTTTCCATGATCAAACTTAAATATTATTGATGTTGTCACTGATAATGTTCTTGTTACTCTTTCTAGAAGTTGTTATCAACAATAAAAATTTCTCCTCATACATTTTAGTATATACAGTTACATAAAGTTTGTAGTTGTGATACTTTTAAGGTGACTATTAACAATAATATTTTCAACTAGAAATATCCGAGACTCAACAAAAATTATGTGCAGTAACAAGGTGAAAAATAAGTCAAAAGGATAGCATGAAGTAGGTCAAAGGTCAGATATTTATGCTACATTAACATCAGTGGTACTATGTAAATATGTACTATGTAAATCATGCTCTCAAGTTAGTATGAGGATTTTAGTATATCATCCCCCAAATTGTTCTGTCAGAGAGAAGAACCTCACATAGGTAAGATAAAATTCCTCCACACAACAGCCTCACATGGTTTTACTTGGCTCACAGGTAAATCTTCAGTACTAGCATCATTTTAAAAGTCAGCCCATGGGAGATTCAATTGCTAATTGCAGTATGTGTTTCATTTATAGCATTGTAAGTTCAATGTTTTATGATATGATTCTGCATGTGAAAGCATAGACCTGAAAATAATTTTAAAATCTGATATTAACACACACACACACACACACACAGAGAGAGAGAGAGAGAGAGAGAGAGAGAGAGAGAGAGAGAGAGAGAGAGAGAGAGAGAGAGAGATCCTGACCCTTGGTCAGTGGTACTTACTTTGAGATGCCCACAAGTGAGACACCTAGGCACAGATCGATGCAAAAGCAGGAGGTTTATTTTTTTTATTTTTCATTTTTCAATTTATTTACCTTCAGTTAGCCCCTCCAGGTGAGTGACTAGAAGGTGACCCTGAATGCCTCTTACAAGCAGTTTTTATACTTTTTAGGGGCACAGGTTACATCAGTGAGGTTATAGTTCAAACTGATTGGCTAAGCATATTGACCCTTAAATGTATTGGCGAGCAATCATGGGCAGATCATGACATACATTTGAACTCTACCTGGGATTTTCCAGGGGTCAGTTGGTACATTCTGCATTTTTTTCTGAGATTTTTTTTTTTTACTCAAGAATGTTCCTGTGGGTGGAGAGTGGAACTTGGTCTAGCCTTAACCCTCGGTAGGAGGAGAAAGCTGTAAGTAGGTTGTGGGACTGGGAAAAACCCTTAGGGTCCTTACGCGCACACACACACACACACACACACACACACACACACACACACGCACACACACAGACACCATCATACACATCTTGATTTAAGACTATTTCTCTTGAAACTAATAAAAAAGAGCAGGTAAAAAAAATTTTCATAATTTATTTTTAATTTTCAAAGTTGATTTATTTTGCTATGTTTGAGAGATATGAGAGAGAGAGGTTGAGATACTAGAAAATTTTGCAATGCTCTCTGCCAAAATTAAATAATCTGCTAGTTTTAAAAACAATATTCACTCACAAGAACAAAATATGAGGTCCAAATATGCTCAGTAAGTTTACCAAGGGTACATCTTTACAGGTTGCTACTCTGAGGCCTGCTTTAGAGTGGGGAATTTATTTCTCATTTCTGACTCATACATCCAGGGAGAGCAAGTTTAAAGACCGTGGAGACTGGAGTCAAAAAAATATGTTAAACCAGGAGTAACCCACACAAAGCTAGAGTATCAATAATATTTGTGTGGTACACGATATTTAGAGAATTTTCTGGAACATTATTTTCTTTCTCTTTGAAAAAATAAGTCAATGAATGTTTGTATCGTTATTTTGTAAATCATGGAACTGAGTTTCAAACAATTGATGAATCGAAGTTTGAATTACTACATTTTTCTATATCATAACTACCTATTATTTAAAGTATTCCTGGTCATGAGTAATGCCTCCTGAGAAAAATTTTGTGCTGTTGATGCTATCAACAAGATATAGTGTAGTCTTTGGAAAATAACCTTAAAATAGCACTTCAAAGTCTGTGAACAACCACAGGACATGATTCATTTAAAAGTAACCAGAAGACAGATTAAGTGGTTTGAAATATTTCTGTCATATTACAAACTCATTTCAATTATGTGAGCTCTAGAATTAATGTTGCTAATAACTTTTGTGATACATCTGACTTAAATTGTTTTATTATTTCAATATTTGAAGGGATGGAATAAATATAGACTATTTAAAGAGAGATAGTAAGAGTTAAAGTGTTCCATCTAAGCAGCCTTCATAAAATTTAACTACAGTAAAGTGGCAACCAACACAAAAAGATCTGCTGTTATGGTGTTCAGGTGCTTCAACAGTGAGGCTACAAGAACAAACGAGATGGGCAACAGATGGACAGCTGTCTATTCATCCCTTTGTTAGTTAAATCCCCCCAGATCAGTGACAAGAAATGTGGGACTGTGAAAAGGATAACTTGGTTTCTGGTGGAGCATTGGCTAGAGATGGCCAGAGACCCAGCAAGGGACAAAATACATTTCACCACTCTCCTAGACCCCCGGTTCCTGACACGTGGCCAAAGACCTCCATTGATCATCACCTTTCAGTCATGTAGAGCAATGCCCCTATCAGACCCTCCACAGGTAGAGGGCATGACTACAGTCCTCAGCCTCAAGAGATATCCATATTAATGAGATACCTAAAGGCCAGAGGGTGTATCCAATTAAGCATTCCTTCTTATACCCTTCTTTCTCCTCCCTCTCTAACTCAGGTCTGCCCTGAGTTTTGAGGGGGTGCAGCCAGATTCATCTACTTTCTGCCATGACAATAAACCTTTTAAAACAATAGACTTCCTTGTGTCATTGGGGCCTGCCATAGAGAACCATGGAGAGGGCCTTAAAACTACATAGCCTCCTGCCATCTCCTGCCTGAGGACTTCTCTACATCCTGAAGCAGAGGTCACCAATTCAACCAAGCTAGCAGAGCCTCGATCCAGCCAAGCGAGTACAGTAAAAAGTGTCTCTACCTGTGGGGCACTGTCGGGGCTTCCCTCCCCTTCATTCCTCTCAGCTATGGGCCAGCCCCATATGTCTCCGGGTCTCTGCTCTTTCACGGCTCTAAGCGGCATCTGGGAACCCAAGGACATAGACCACTGGCCTCTGGGTCAGGTGTCAGCCCAGAGACCACCACTCAAAGCCCTCAGACGTGGACCTCAGACTGAGTGAGATCTCCTCACGCCCGGGAGGAACCCCGTAGCATTTGCTCCATACCACATGGAGTGAAATAAATCAAAATCCTAATTTTCTGTTCTCTGGAGAACCACAACTCCGCCCACTCATGCCAACACAACAGCTAACCCCCCACAAGGAAGTAATATTCAGTCTGAAGAGAAGCAGTGTTCGCAGCAGAATATTTCCGATAAAAAGAAGAGTTGATGTGTAATATTAAGGAAATGTAGTACATCAATTGCACGCTACTCCGTGAGCAGAGCTTCATAATGGTTAAGTAAAGGTGTCAGGCATTGTTCTAGAGGAGCCTATGAAGATCTAAAAAGCTGAAAATAATCAGGGTTGTGAGTGAGTCCATAAGTATTTGTATCCATGTACATAAATAATTTTATTTATTGTTATGTGTAGGTGTGTGGGATGCATGTTTGTATGTATGTTAGACTGCCAGTTTGTATGTGTGTGTGCCTGTGTGGGAATGCATGCTTCAGGGCATCAAACATATCAAATGTCTTTCTTGACCATAGTCTATTTGAATGCAAGGTTTCTTCCTGAACTTGAAGTTAGCTAATTCTAACTTGTCTGGCTAGCCAATTGTACCGTCTTGCCTGTCTTTGCTTCTTATATGATGATATTAGAGGCAGATAATCAACCTGACCATGTGTTATAAGAGATCTTCAAACATTGGAGGCAAGCGCTTTATCCACTGAGCTATCTCATATATTTCCAAAACTGTGTTTGTGTGTGTACGTGTGTGTATGTGTATGAAAAATTTATATATATATATATATATATATATAAAATTTTGGTTAAATTACATACATAATAAGTCTATGTAATTGTAACCACGGGCCTTTCTATGTCCACCCCACTTCCCAAATAATGACATGGAGGCTTATATTTATTTATAATGCTTTTGACCATATCTCAGAATGTTCTGAGCTCTTGGTTGAGATAGGTCTATGTCTACTTCTAAAGTATATACTATTGTATAAAACTGGTTCTGTTTTTATATGTTTTAGGTTTGCCTTGCTAGGGAAGTCTCTCTTTTGCAAGCAGCTCTTGAGTACACTTTGAGGCTAAAGGATATCTGCTCTCACGGGAGGTAAGTAACATCACCTTCTGTCAAGTTAATAGGTTTACGGTGTGCTGTATTATATAAAAATTAATATTAGGAATTTATTATTAGAATAAAATAAATAACCTGCACTGACTTTGGAGAAATTACCAAAATAACTGAGATTATTAGTCACCCTGCCACTAAAAATACTAAATTTTCTTGTTGAGTGATATTCTTCAATACTCTCAGAAAGTACTTGACTGCTCCCAGGTTGCTCTCATTACATTGCACTAGTAGGTTGTCTTGCTGGGCCAGTTGTTACTGTATGCCTCATAAATCATAGCTAGGTAAGAGTTACAGTTATTTTTCTTTTCTGATATGGTGTATATCACCTATCAGTACTACAAAAGCTAGTCAGTAAGAATAAATATTTTAAGTGAGTATAGGCATGGTTTCTCCATGTTCTTTAACTGAAAGATGTACCATCGTCATAAGTAGGACCTTTTTTAAAAATATTTACATTTATCTTTTTATCTTTTTAATTTTTTTATCAGATATTTTATTTATTTACATTTCAGATGCCATCCCCTTTCCCCATTTCTCTTCACTGGAACCCCTTATCCCATCCCCCCACCTCCTTTTTGCTTTAATACCATTTGAATTACATGCAAGTATTCAGGTCAGTTCTAGGTTGAGGGACTAGCAATACAATAGATGAAAATAGTCAAGAAACAAGCAAGACAATAAACACAAATAGTCAAATTATAAACAAGGCAATAAACAAAATCCCATGAACACTCTCATGATCACTCTTTCTAAGGGCTTATTCAGATGAGCAAAATATCTGAGCCTACTTCCCTGTCCTACCCAAAAGTTATTTTCATGTCTGAAGCCTACTTCCTTGTTCTAGCAAAAGATTTAGATTCCTGCTGAAATTATTTCTCTGTTCTAGCTTAATATTTAGATTCCTGCCTGAAATTTCTTCTTTGTTCTTGCTTAATATCAGATTCCTGCCTGAAGCCCACTTCCTTGTCCTTGGCCAATATCAAATTCCTACCAAGCAGCCCGTTTCCTTGTCCTTGGCCCATGTAAGATTCTTGCCAAGCAGTCCCAAAAGCTCTCTACCTCTTCCCCCAGGGTCAGTTCTAGGTTGAGATATTAGCAATACAATAGATGAAAATAGTCAAGAAACAAGCAAGGCAATAAATATAAATAGTAAAAATACAAGCAAAGCAGTAAAGAAATTTCCATGAACACTTCCATGATCACTGTCTCTAAGGGCTTATCAGGATGACCGACTTTTTGCTATTACTTCTTAATGTAATTTTCCTACTATTATGAATCATAATCTAAATACCCAATAGGCAGGATATATGATATGAGATCCTCAAACGATTCATGACCCAGAGGTTATAAAGGGTTGCTGAAGACAGTAATCAGTAAACATCCAAAACAATTGATGAAATACTGTCTGACAATGGCTTAGATCATCAATCTATTAATTCAAAAGTGTTTTACATTAGAAATTAGATACAGATGGTTCTTAGAAATATACACATTTGATAAAAGAAACATAAAATCAACTCTAATACTCTATCAGGCAAGGTTATCTAGATAAACAGAACTGATGCAACATATATATGAGTGGCTTACAGTCTGATTATTGCAACACAGACTGGTCCTCATAAGAAGTGAAGAATCCAACAGCCATTGATTCCTGGAGTCTGGATATATCAAATGATCTTCAGGATACACTGAGGTCCCAAAGAAACTGGCTCTCACATCAGTGAATAAATTTACCAGTGAGTTAGCGCAAAGGGTATAGAGCAAATGTCTCATTTGTACTTTAGATAGGCTGCCACCAGGGGGTGTGGCCTAGAGTGAGAGTGAGTCTTCACACCCTAAATGATCTGCATTTAGGGTGTGTCTTCCTGCCTCAAATTATCCAATCAAGAAAAATTTCTTAGAAACTCAGTTCCTGGGCTTCTGTTAATACCATATGTAGTCAAGGTAGCAACCAAAAATAACCAGAACTACTATCTACAAAACTTACTAAGGCCTTGGGCAGTAGCATTTTGGATACTGAGATTTATAAGTTTCCTCTTTGTATAACTAGCTTTACAAGTAAATACTGCACCATGTCAGTGAGGTAGAATAAGATAGAAAACACCAATTATTAGATACTGATTCACATTTTCACTGCCTGTATGCCAAACATACTTCACATGCAACCTGAAACTATGACCTGAAGGGGTAGCTAAAATAATGGAACAGTATCTTCATCAACTCTTGACAGCTTCTGATTGCCTCCTGCTCAACTTTGTGGTTTTAGAGTGTAAAGTGATGATGTGAACTGGACCTGAGACCAAGGCTTTTCTGTGATTATCTGGGCTTTGTTCCACCAATGTTATCTCTTCCAGGCTAATTGATGTTATAATATTTATTCCAGAAAGATTCCCACAATATTAGCAACAAGCAATTAAGTTAGTGTATGAGTTATGGTTCTCTATAATAAGTTTCTACATTGGGGAATTTACTAGAAATTACAGGCTTTGATACAGCTAATACAATAATGGCTGCCGGTGAAAGGTGGATACAAGAATCTAGTAGTTGATCAGTACAAGAGGCTGGATGTCTCAACTGTCTCCAATTTATGTCAGAATTCTAGTGAAGTAGTATCTATACTCAGAAAGGGACAGACTTACAAGACAGGAAGAGAGCAAGCAGCAAAAAGAGTTCCCTTCTTTCTTCTTATATATCCTTTTATATAGGCTCCCAGTATCTTATGATGGGCACATATCCCATCTTATGAAAGGCACACAATAAATTTAGATCTTCTCACTTCAAAAGTTTTGGTTTAGAAGTGAGTCTTCCCACTTCAAAAAATTTCATTAGGAAAAAAAATATCCCTCATAGGTTTTCCCAATCACGTTGGTCTTAGTTAATTAGCCAACCAAGAATAGCCAATCATAATCCCTTCTGTCATGCTGAATTTGAAATGAAAACACTAACCATGTGATAATTACATCTAAACATAAGATAACTACTCCACTTATAATCACAATTTTGAATTTGAATCTTATCAGGTTCTTATGCCATCCTAAATACACTATACATTCAGAATATGTAACAATGTTTCTTGAGGGACATTCTTTTAGTATTTCAATTTTAAATGTGTTAACCATTGATACTCTTAATTGATGTTAAATCACATAATAAAAAATTGAGGAAACAAAATAAAAATATCTGTAAAAACACATTCTTAACAAAATATGACAGAAACACTCATATCAAATACAATTCTCTTTTCTGCAGCTGGTCATATGACCTTAGCTTGTATTTATAACTACCTTCCTCTACTACTGAAACAAGTCTTGACTCTTTTCCTGGAGAGGTAAACCATACCTTCCCTCCGTATAGGTCAGTCCCCATCTTGATTAGGTTCTTGCAGCTTCCCTTTGACTCTAATCACGGGACATGGTAGGACCAAGAAATAACCTAAATCACCTCCTACACTGCAGACATAATATTTTTATCTCCATTGTGGAGAAGCAATCCATTTTCTCCTTGCTAAACTAGATCAGTATCTTAACACTGCTATTGATTTCTTAGCTTGTTGGCTTAAAGGCATCAGTTATCCAAAATAGCCAGAGGGAAATATGACTTTCCAGTTCAATGAAATTGACTCTGTGGCTCCTGAGAGGAGCTCTTCCTTATCTAGTACCAAAACTTCTATGCCAGAACTTAAGTTTTTTGGAACAAGGAAACAAATATTTCCCTAGTGGGTCAAGAAGGGTTATAGTGAGTGTAACTTCCCTTGATTCCTGAACCTGTGGATACTGTCCAAGGCAAAATCTGTACCACATATTGAGCACCTATTCAAAGCATATATTGGATTCTGGAGAATCTCACCTCAGCCTTCCAGGCTGCTGCCATCTAATTAGTGCTATAACAATGCCTTCAAAGGAATATTCCATCTTTTTATCAGGCAAGCTGCTTTATGGTGGTGAGAAACATCAGAAGACCAATGGGTTGCGTGACTGTCATTACACTGTCTCACTTCTTTGTCTGTGAAGTGAATTCCTTTGTTAGGGAAGGCTATGAGGAATACCAAGAAGGTGCTTATGGTATTCTTTAAGTCTATGGGTTGGGTAGAAATATCATTGAAAGAAAAGGTAAGCTCATATCCAGAATAAGTAACTCCTTTCACTTCCAAACTGAAGTAGTCCAATATTGAACCTGCTACCATGTCATTAGTGAATATCCCAGAAAAATGTGCCACATTTGGGGCTCAGTGTGGTCTCTGCTGTTGGCATATCAGGTGCTCAGGCAGCAGCTGTAGCTAGATTGGTCTTGGTGGCCAGGAGTCTATGTTGTCAAATCCTTGCATACCCACTATCTCTGCCATCATGGCCACTTTTTCATGGGCCAACTGGGGAATGACAGACATGACTGGGGAAAGAGGCTGACAGCACACAGAATGGGTCATTCTATCTGCTTGACTATTGAATTATTCCCAGCTGAAGTCACCTTTTAATGAGTATTTTTATGAGATAAAGTATCTTCATATAATTTGCCCATTTGGAGAGATCTACCCACATGTTTTCCCATATGTTCTCCTCAACAATTTTTCAATTATCCTCTTTCCAAGTTGTTGACCAATAGATTAATTACAGCCCAGGAATCATTAAATAATATATCTGGCCATTTCTCCTTCAAAAAAAAAAGTTTAATTATGTGTGCTACCTGAAGTTCTTCTACCCACTGTAAAGATTTCTTTTGCCCAGTGTCTTAGTTAGGGTTTTACTGCCATGAATAGACATCATGGCCAATGCAAGTCTTTAATGAATAACACTTAATTGGGGCTGGCTTACAGGTTCAGAGGTTCAGTTCAGTGTCATCAAGGTGAGCATGGCAGCATCCAGGCAGGCATGAGGCTGGAGGAGCTGAGAGTTCTATGTCTTCATCTGAAGGCTGCTAGTGGAAGACTGACTTCCAGGCAGCTAGAGCCCACAATGACATACCTACTGCAACAAGACTATACCTCCTAATAGCACCACTCCCTGGGCCAAGCATATACAAACCATCACAGCCAGTGTCTTTCAACATTGTTCCAGAAAGGTGTTGTAATACACTTCCTTCTGAGTGGTTTTTGCATAGTATGTAAAATCATCAATAAACTAAGCTCTAGTCTTCTCTTCTTCAGTCAACCAACCATAAGGAACATCCCATGAGGCTGCAGGTGCACATAGCATGTAATTTTAAACATAATCCATGCTAAACCAGCAAAATACCAGCACTGGTGGTCCCAGTCTGTTCCAAGACCAGTGCATAGCCGGAGAATGAGATCGTGTATTTCTCCTAGCGAATACCTCTCCCTCAAATGTCAGCTCTGCCCCTCAAGAGCTCCGAGGTCACTCTCTAGGTCCCTGTGGCTAGCTACTATTCTACATTGGAAATCTTCTGGTGGTGTAATCTGTCACCAGGTCAAACAATTCATGCCTCCTCTCACTCCTGCCTCTTTGTACAAGAAGTTGTTTCTTCCTCCGGTGTCCCCTCTTCTTCTCTGGGACCTGGAAGGCATGCCTACTCCTTTTTGCCCAGCAATTGGCTTCTTATATTTATTATCCAATCAATTAATTAGGGAAAAATTTCTCTGCAGGTGTATACTTGGCAGCAGATGATATAATGTGAACAGAAACCAGAGACATTTGGGAAACTTCTTCGTGTGACTTGCTTGTGCCTTCAGGACCTGCTTGGGCCCAATCATGTAAAAAAAGACTTTCATTTGATAAAGGATTTCTGCTTTGTATGTCCTACTTTGTAATGTGATGGGTCAGATAACAGATGGGCAGCTCAGGTTAGATGGGAAATGAACATTTAATAACGGACCCTAAAGTCTGATTATTACCTTTCTTCCATTGTACCTTTGTAAAGGACTACAAGGCTCTCTGAGGAAGTCCAGTAGAAGGGCTAACAGTAAAATTTTAGGTATTTTCATCAGGTCCTTCACAAGAGGAACATGGCCATCCCTTCATTCAAGAGGTTCAAAGTCTGCATACTGTCTTAATTCTGGAAATTGTTTCACAGGCTGAGATTCCTTTTTACCACAATCAATTGTAGCTTTAATTTAATTTGTTTGAGAATTTTTCTGCTTACACAGATCAAACAGCAATGCAGTGCTTTTCTTGTTTATTTCATGCCTAGAAATACTGAGCGTTTCTCCAGAACCAAAGTTCCATATGAGCCACACCGTCTAAAATTCACTTTGCCTGTGCTATTATGGGTCAGCCATTACGGGCGTTGCTTTGTTTAGGCTGCCCAGTAGGAGAACTATGACTATCTTGCCTTTGGTGATTCAGTGCTGTCCCTGTGATTTCAGGGACCAATTAAACTCATTCACTTAATTCATTCAACTGAGCAACAGTATCTCCAACCCTAAGTTTGGCACAAAAAAAGGACAACAACAAACAACAAGCCTTTGCCAATGTGCCAGTGCCCCTCAGACCATACTTTATTTCATAGGGTTAGTTAGTGTAAGGCATTTCATAATGACTTTCTTATTGTGGCAGATTAAGTTTTATCCATCTTACCTACTCTATAATTGTAATTTTCCTGAGCCTTAAAATTTGTTCATGGACACTAAGCCAAAGAATACCAGACATATCCAACCTCTTTAAAGTAGCCCATCTTTTGAAAAATGCTTAAGTCAACAATTTACACTTTTGACTGTAATTTTATGAATTCTGAAATTTCTTAAACATTTTCCCACAATTTCTACCTATAACTTCCAACATATGTGCTGCACCTAATGCCACCACAAGTATTCAAAGGCAGTTAGTAACATTCCAATTCTACTTTCCTCTTAGGTTTATCCAACCCAATGCTTCAGCATAAGCAAGAAATAACATGATCTTTATTTACATGTCAAATAAATCTTCTATGTATAAACAATTGAAATAGAAATGTATGTGACCTCTTCTTACCATAGTATTTTTATTATTTCATTGAAATTTCATGCAATATACTCTGATCACATTCATTCGTATTCTTCCCCATTAACTCCTCCCAGGCCCACTGTCTATTTCCTGAACTGCTACCAATGTCTTATCCCCTTTCCTTTGTTTCTTTTAATAACTCACTATGTCCAGTTGGCATTGTCCATATACTCATGGGTAAAAAGCCATCCACTGAAGTGTCATCTACCTACCAGGAGTCATACCTTTAAAGAAACCACAGCTCACAGTAGTTCTTTTCTAGTCAGTAACTCTTTTGACCCACACCCTAGTTCCCAAATAATGATGCAAAGGCTTATTTAAAGATAAATGCCTAGGCCTTAAGCTTTGGTTTGTTCCCTCTTGCTCATAACTCAGTTGTCTAGTTTAAACTAGTTTAAGTTGTGCCATGTGGTTGGTTGCCTCTCCTTAGCTCCATATAACTCACTTCCTAGAGTCCCAGTGGCAGGTTTACCCACACCTGACTAACTCCCAGTCTCTCTACTGGAACATTCACCTTTTATTTCCTGTCTTTTGCTAGTAGGCTATCAGCTTTTATTGACAGCTTTTTATTTCTACAATTCACAATCTGCACGAAGTGTTCTCTACATTCCTCAGTTAGGGATAGAAGCTCATGAGCACCTTCCCATTTACATGACAATGGTGATTGCCTTGATCTTATGCAGGTCTTATGCAGGAAACTACAGGTATTATGAGTTCATGAGCAGTAGTTCAATTGTGTCTAGAAGAAACCGTTTTTCCTAATCCTCCATGACCTTTGTTTCAGAAAAATCTTTCATCTACCTACTTCACTATGATCCCTGAGAATTGAAAGTGGTGTGTGTGTGTGTGTGTGTGTGTGTGTGTGTGTGTGTGTGTGTTAGAAATATTCCATTTGAACAGTTAACAGTCTCTGTGCCTTGATTTATTATGAACATCTCTGATGACTATTGATAGCTATGATAATGTATAGGTGTAGGGATACAAATTTAGAGGTCAGTAAGTTTACTCCTGGGAGCAGTAAATTCTCAACCACAGATTTCTGTCCAGATTGACAGCACTAGATATATGTTTCCTCCTATAAAAAAATTTCTGTAAGTCATATCAGAAAATTTTTGGTTACCTTTTTAACATTTTGCCACTATTGTACCCATGGACATATATTCATGTCATTATTGTAGTTCACAGGGTTTCTAACTGAATAAGATCTTTGACACTATTTTGTCCTGGCAGCCTGTATAGTACATTCTGATGGTATGGAACGAGCCACCAGGAGGAAACTTCCTGGTCATTACTAACTTGATTTCTGTGGTGGAAATTTCCCTACCCAATTTATTTGCAGTGAGAGGCCTATGATTGGCTAGGGAAAAGTGAGGTTGCGCTAAGGAATGCAGAGAAAGAAAGGCAGAGAGACACAGGAGGGAGCAAGGGAGGTAAAATGGCTGAGAATGTGGACCCACGTGAAATCAAGTAAATACATAGATATGAAATCTAAAGGTTACGGTAATTAGGATAACCTTCTAAATTGTGTGGGCATCTTGTGTACTGAGACATTTTACATACACACCACACACACACACACACACACACACACACATTCATTGGTTAACTTTAAGCATCAAAAGTTTTGATTTACTGGGTTACTGGAAGGTGAGTCCTCTACCACTGACAACCAGGAAGTTATGGCTGTGAAGGAACTAGCAACTCCAAGGATGAGCAAACCAGAGCTGGAAGCAGAGTGACTGGTCACAACGGGAACTAGTTAGATAGAGTAGCCTGGAGGACACCAATCTAGGACCAGGTGGACCACCAGGAGCCAGCATTAGTGTAGCAACCTGGAGACTAAGCCAGGAGCTAGCAGCACTCTCTCTAATATCTCCCACTACAGATTTCTGCATGTCTTGTGACTAAAAGACTTGGTATTTTCTCTAATATGGTCTTATAATAGAATATGATATGCAACTAAAAACTGTCTTGGCACATTCCAGGATAGCTCTCTCTGACCACAAATCAAGGGAATATATCCTACTCTCAGCACTGGAACTTTCACTGAGCAGCTTATACATTCTTGGAGAAAATATTATCCTCCATGTAAGTAACTTAAAATAAATTACTTTATAACGTATAATATATACATACTATGTATATTAAGATAAATATTTATTTATAGATGAAGCTTATAAAATACTACAGTTTCATATTGTTCATCAAATACACTTAGTTTTAATTTTTCATTTCCCCATCCTCTTCTTTTTCATACATTCTTACACTTTTCACATAAAGCTTCTTCCACTCATATCACCCGTGGTTTACTATTCATATACATCTTGCAATAAGATCCTTCTTCCCATTCCGTATCAATGGTTCCATTTGACTTTTTTTTTCAAATTGTTGAACATTGTATAGACTAACACAGAGTAAGATTTTGGTATTACTTTCTAAAATGTTTTTGTTATTTGAAAATTGCATACATATAAACAATATGCTTTGATAGCATTCATCCACAATGTGTCCTCAAACTCCACCATGTACACTCCACCGCATAACCCTTCCAATATCATGTCACCCATTTTGTTGTTATTAATAGTCCCGGACTCCACTCTGCTGCTCATACCCTCTTGGACATAGGCAACTATCTGCCATGTCTTCAGAGTGGCTCCAGCAGCTTCAACTTCTAGAATTAGCTATTAACTGCAAATGGAACCCTTCTCTGTTCATGCTAGAACTTAATAGTTGCTTAAAATAGCTAAGATGCTTTTTAAATTTATTAAATAAAAAACAATAAGCACTACAATTTTGGCTGGTGTGGGAATAAACAATTTCATTCTTATAATAAAGTGCAAGTAGGATAAACATGGTGGTGTTACAATTCCCCTTTTCTCGTGTTCTTCTCACTTTTCTTCTTGTTCAGTTTTGCAAACTAGAGGCTTAAAGCCAAGGTGTTACAAACACATGAAAGCTCACACTACTTGCAGAACAAATATATAATTGAGATCTCCTGAAAGCTTGATCCTTAGAAATATCCAAGTGCATGTTTACACTGAATATGTCAGTCCTGAATGACCTCTATTCTGTGCACTTGTATTTTTCCCTCCTTTATCATGGTCTTTTCTAAAACTTTTGGCTGAGCTGTTTACATTGTGTTAGACTCAACACTTGGTGTAGCTTTCTCCCATGTTTTATCAGCCCATAACTTGGTTTTACTTTAATTACCTTGCAAAAAATAAAGTTAATATTCTAAAACTTTCCAAGTAAACTTTTTATTTTTAAAACTTTAGACAGAAAAGAAGCCCAGGGGGCCAGGAAAAATGAAAGAGAATATGCAGCTGTGGAGGTGGGGGAGGGAAGAATCTCTACAAAGTCCCAGAGACCTGTTATTTGAGAGGCTCCCAGGACTCAGTGGAGATGACCATAGATGAAAGGACCAACAGTACATAAATGGAACCTTAAGAGACTACCTTCAGTAGATAGACAGGGGCCCCAGTGGAGTGATGGAGTCACCTGTACCAGCCCTAGCTGCTGCTCCAGTTTGAGGGTCAGTCAAGATGGTCTAACAAGAGAGAGAGAGTAGGGATGGAGAGGCAAGAGACACAAGGAATGGAGACAAGACAGAGAGTCTGATCAAGTCTCATTTGTTGAAAGGAAAGCCTGGGTATTTATACACTTTTCCACGTGCCTTGCACCTGGGGGCACTAAACAGCAAAACAAGATATGTGAGAAAAACAAGATGTTTATCAGAGTGTGCTCAGCTCTTGTAGGCTGTTGAAAACAAGTCTCTTGTCAGGATATGTGACTTGAGATGGCTGCAAAGATAATAGCCGCTTTCTGCTAGGAGTTGGCTCCCAACAGTCATCTACCTAACTTTAGAATTTTTGACATAAATTTGTTCCTGTCTAAAATATATACAGGGACAAGAGCGGAGCAGAGACTGAAGGAAAAGCCATCCAGTGACTGGCCCAACTTGGGATGCATCC
Source organism: Rhabdomys pumilio (assembly GCA_030674055.1). Taxonomy (NCBI): domain Eukaryota; kingdom Metazoa; phylum Chordata; class Mammalia; order Rodentia; family Muridae; genus Rhabdomys; species Rhabdomys pumilio. The sequence goes on from JANHMN010000012.1 coordinate 67,049,542, forward strand.
CATGGGTAGGTACCAAACCCTGACAGTATTACTGATGCCAGTCCTGTGTTCACAGAAGTAGCCTAGCATGGCTGTCCTCCAAGAGGCTCTAACAACAGCTGACTGAGACAGATGCAGATACTTACAGCCCACCATTTGACTGATGTCATGAACCCCATATGGAAGAGTTAGGGGAAGGATTGAAGATGCTGAAGAGGATGGCAACCCTATAGAAAGAACAACAGTATCAACTAACCCAGACCCCTGGGAACACCCAGGGACTGTGTCACCAATCAAAGAGCATAGATGGGCTGGTCCATGGCCCTGAGCCAAGGATTTCCTTGTCTGGCCTCATTGGGAAAGGAAGTGCCTAATAGTGTAGAGACTTGATGACCTGAAGAAGGAAGATGTTGGGGGTGGGTAGGCGATTGAGGGAGGAGACAGCCTGAGTGAGTGAAAAAGAAGTATCTGTTAAGTAAATAGTGTAGAGTTAGTGATAAAGACTTTAAATATATCATCATAAAAAATGAATAAAAGGATAACGTAACTTTCTTCTTAGGGTACTATGTACTCCAATTCTATTAATTTAAACAATTGTAATCATAAAATGAAAAGAAATAAAATAGGATAGCTTAAAAAATTTAAGTAAATTATGAATGACTTATTAGATTTCATAAAAGATACTGAAAAGTCAGAAATTTTAACGTGATGAAAATGAATAAAACAAATATTCTATTGCCATTATTAATATATTAGAATATGGAAAGTAAAATATACTGATTTGTTTTTTTCATTTTGGGTTGTAGATAGTAGAACCTTTACTTTACCTATAGCTAGTCAAGCACATATTAAATTTTTTTTCTTCTAGCAAATATTCTTTCATAGAAAATTCCATAGTTACCCTCAGGGATTTCTATCTCCTAGGATTAATATTTTCAGTTGGTGCTCCCTCTGAAGAGAGAGGTTATTGTTGAGCAAAAGGACCTTATAAAATGATGTTATGTGGATTCTCTTCAATTTATTACTTTGTTAAGAATATCATATATGTTATTTAGAGCATATTTATTCCCCTCACTGATTTTTTCTTAGTTACAACATATACCCCATACGACCCAACTTTCTGTCCTCAATTTTAAAACCCATTCAGTTCTATTAAGGTTGCCTATATTATGATTTTGTCTGTCCTTAGCTTGGATAGTGCTTGTGCATGTTGCAGTAGCTGCTGTTAGTTCATATACACTCCTGTCCTGTTATAAAACACTGTTTCTTTGTAGTTATCACCAACTCTGGTTTTACATTCTTTTTACTTCCTCTTCCTCAAATACCACTTGACAGAAGAAAGTTGTAAAGCAAATGTCCCATTTAGGTGTGTGCATGCCATAGTCATCTACTCCTTGATTTGTTGTGAGTCTCTCTGTTAATTGCCTTTGATATCAAAAGGGAGCTTCTCTGATTAATTCTGAAAGGCTCACTTACCGATGTGTATAACAAGAAGCTGCTAGAAGTTGAGTTAACATTTGGTCAAACAGCAGAGTATGTCTTCCTTGAGGCCCTTTAGCTTGTCAGACACAATTTCATGGCCCTGGTAACTGTGACATGTATTTTTTTTTATGTTTTATGAAATGAACATACATCCAGTAAGAAAGTGGTTGGTTATTCCCATTACATTCATGTCACTATTGCATGTCACAGTCGTGTCAAACAGCTTCTTATGGTAGCTCACAGGGTTAACTTCTAGATAAGGCCAATGATTACCTTTCTCCTCTGATAATGTACTTAGGAACTTCTTGCACTACAAAAACTAAGCAATAAGGATGATGCTTGATGTCTGCATGTTCTGTGGCTCAAACATATGTTATCTATAACAAGAGGAATTTTTTTTGTAATTTTTCAAACAATGCACATTGGACATAGTTTTTTCACCACCAATGCCCCCAAGACACCTCTCCTTACTCACCTAATTTGATATTCTTTCTCTAGCCCAACAAACAAACAAAGAACAATCAAACAAATCCCTCAAAACAAAAGTATGTTCATATTGTATTGACTAATTATTCCTGAGCATGAGACTTGCCCTGTAGTATGGTTAGTAAACATGGTATCACTCCTTTGATGATAGCTCATTTTCACCCTCCCAGAAGCTCTAATAGTTTTTTGGTTAGCAGTCAATATATACCTACATTCCTTTCTCTGTGATGTGTATTTGGCTGGTTTGAACTTCTATAGATTTTATGTGTGATTTCATATTTTCTGTGAATTCTAATGCCTTGTTATGTCTGGATAATGCTTCTTTAGTATTTTTTGTTGTTTGTTTGTTTGTTTGTCTTTTCACCCCTGGTATTACACAATTTTTCTGTCTTCTATTCTTACATAGATCCCTGACTGTTAGAGGTAAAGATGTGATGAGAACATTTCATTTAGAGCTGAATGTTTCTAATGCTCTCATTCTGTGCACACTGTCCAGTTGAAGGTCTCTGTATCAATACCATCTACTCTAAGAAGAAGCTTCTCTGATAGAAGTTAGACAATGCACTGATATATGGGTATAGCAAGATAGCATTAGGAGGCATTTCATTGCTATGTTTACTTTGTGGGATAAAAAAGAGAAAATGTTCTCCTAGGGTCCATATCAACAAGCTCTTACTAGCTAGTTCTTGATAGCCAAGAGGATGCGAGGATTCATTGTGAGTGTTACCATCACTGAGCTGGTAGTCTTGAGTTCCATAAGAAAGCAAGCTGAGCAGGCCAGGGGAAGCAAGCCAGTAAATAACATCCCTCCATGGCCTCTGCATCAGCTCCTGTTTCCTGACCTGTTTGAGTTCCAGTCCTAACTTCCTTTGGTGATGAACAGCAATGTGGAAGTGTAAGCTAAATAAACCTTTTCCTCCCCAACTTGCTTCTTGGTCATGATGTTTTATGCAGGAATAGAAACCCTGACTGAGATAGTATGTATGTATATAAATATATAGTACTGAATATAACCTTCTCAGTCAGTATAGTGTTATTTGCACTTTCTCAGGACTGACCATTTGGTATTGGATAACTAAATGATGTTCTGTTCCCTGGAGAAGACTATTTCACCCACTCTTAGCATTCCTTAGTTGTCCATAGATCTTTATGTAGGGTTGAAGAAGATTTAATTTTCATACTTGTTTGGAGACAGAAAAAAATCAGTTTAACTTTTATAGGAAACATTACCATTTTAAAAATAAAAGTGAAAACAAAAATCTGTGGTAGAGCATTGCTGGGACAAGCTGAAGACCTGGGAGATTCCTCTTATCTGAGGAGAAAGTGAAAAAGTAACAGGGGAAAGGATTTGTTAGGGCAGGACTGGGAGAAGAGGAGAGGGGAGGCTGAGATCATGATGATAAGTAAATTTTTTAAAATATTGAAAGAAAAAAAAAACAAAAAAAAATTATCTAAACAGGCCCTTATCGGCAAAGGTAAAATAAGAATTCATAAAAAACAAAAAAAAAAAAAAATTAATAAAAAAAAAAATAAATAAATAAACCCTCATAGCTAGATGGCTTTAGGGAAGAATTCTACCAGACTTTTAAAGAAGAGCTAATACCAATACTACTCAAATTATTCCACAAAATAGAAACAGAAAGAACACTACTAATTTATTTCATGAAGATACAATTACTCTGATACCTAAACCACACAAGGACCCAACAACAAAAGAGAACTTCAGACCAATCAATGTAAAAATACTCAATAAAATTCTCTCAAACCAAATCCAAGAACACATAAAAATAATCATTCACCACAATCAAGTAGGCTTTATTCTATGTATGCAAGATTGGTATAATACACAAAATCCACTAACATACTTAACTATATAAGAAAATTCAAAGAAAAAAATCACATGCTCATCTCATTAGATCCTGAATATCAAATAAAATGGAGATATACTTAAAGTAATCCCACTAAAATCAGGGACAAGACAAAGATGCCCATTCTCCCAATATCTAGTCAATATAGTACTCAAAGTTTTTGCTAGAGCAATCAGACAACAAAAGGAAATTAAGGGAATACAAATTGCAAAAGGAAGTCAAAGTTTCACGATTTGTAGATGATACGAGCAATGTCAAAATTTATACTGGAGAACTTCTACAACTGATAAACAACTTCAGCAAAGTGGCTGGATATAAAATTATATCAAATAAATCAGTAGTCTTCCTTTATACAAATGATAAATGGGCTGAAAAAGAAATTAGGGAAATGACAACCTTCACAATAGTCATAAATTATATAAAACATCTTTGGTAACTCTAAGCAAACAAGTAAAAGATCTGTATGACAAAACTTCGAGTCTCTCAAGAAAGAAGTTGAAGAAGACCTCAGAAAATGGAGAGATCTCCCATGTTAGAATTAACATAGTAAAAATGGTCATTCTACCAATAGGAATCTACAAATTCAACACAATCCACATTAAAAATTCCAAAGCAAATCTTCAAAGACATAGAAAGAACAATTCTCAAATTCATCTAGAAAAACAAAAACCCAAAAAAAGTAAAAATAATTCTTAATAAAAGAACTTCTGTGGGAATACCATCCTTGACCTCAAACAATAGTCATAAAAACAGAATGGTATTGCTACAGAGATAGACAGGTTGAACAATGGAATAGAATTGAAGACATAAAAATAAAAACACTTATTTACAGATACTTGATCATTGACAAAGAAGCCAAAAATATACAATGGACAAAAGAAAGCATCTTCAGTAAAAGGTGCTAGTCTAAATGGCAGTCTGTATGTAGAAAAATGAAAATAGAGCCATATTTGTCATCTTGAAACAAAGCTCAAGTCTAAGTGGATCAAGGACCTCATCATAAAACTAGATAAACTGAATCTAATTGAAGAGAAATTGGGAAAGAGTCTCAAACTTATTGGCACAAGGGGAAATCTTCTAATCAGAACTCCAGTGGCTCAGGCTCTAAAATCAATAATTGATAAATCAGACCAGGCTCTAGGATCAATAATTTATAAATGGGATCTCATAATACTGAAAAGCTTCTATAAGGCAAATGATATCATCAATAGGACAAATCAGCATTTCCCTATAGGCTGGGAAAAAATCTTCACTAACCTCACATCCAATAGAGGGTTAATATCCAAAGTACATAAAGAACTCAAAAAGCTAACAACCAAAAAAATTAAACAACCCAATCAAAAAATGGGGTATAGAACTAAACAGAGAATTCACCACAGAGGAATCTCCAATAGCCAAGAAGGTCTTTAAGAAATGTTCAAAGTCCTTAGTGATTAGAGAAATGCAAATCAGAATGACACTGAGATCTCATCTTACACCAATCATAATGGCTAAGATCAAAAACTCAGGTGACATACCATGTTGGTGAGGATGTGGAGAAAGATGCACACTCCTCCATTGCTGGTCGGATTGTAAACTGGTACAACCTTTCTGGAAATCAGTCTGGAGGTTCTTCAGAAAATTGGATATAGATCTACCTAAAGACCAAGCAATACCACTATTGAGAATATACCCAAAAGATGCCACTACATGCCACAGGGGTATGTGTTCTATTATGTTCACAGCAGCCTTGTTTGTAACAGCCAGAAGATAGAAACAACCCAGATGTCCTACCATAGAAGAATGGATACAGAAAACATGGTTCATTTACACAATGGAATACTACTAGGCTATTAAAAATGAGAACATCATGAGTTTTGTAGGCAAATAGATGGAACTTGAAAATATCATTCCAAGTGAGATAACTCAGATCCAAAAGACACGCACAGTATGTACTCGCTTATAAGTAGATATTAGCCAAAAATGTACAGAATACCCAGGATACAATTCAACAAACTTAAAAATGTTAACAAGCTGAAGAGCCCAAGTGAGGATGACTCAATCCCAGTTGGGAGGGAGAAAACAATAACAAGGGGAGAGGGAGGAAGGGTCCTGGGTGGGAGAGGGGACAGGGAGGGGAAACGCATAACATGATCAGGTATGGTGGGGAGTGGGGATAGGACTGAAGACCTGATCCAGAACTGTTGATGTCTAAAGAACTTGAGGGACAAAAATGGAGAAAAGCCTGAGGAAAATGAAGCCCAGTGACAGACCCAACTTGGGATCCAGCTCAAGGGGGTTTCCAAGGCCGGACACTATTATTGATGATATGGAGTACTTACAGACAGGAGCCTCACATGGTTGCCCTCTCAGATGCCCAACACACACCTGAAAAAGTCAGATGCAGATCCCTATGCCTAACCAATAGACAGAATCTGGGGAACTACTGTGGTTGACTTAGGGAAAGGCTGGAAGAAGTTGAAGAAGAGGAAGACCCCATAGGAAGAGGAACAGACTCAACTAACCTGGACCCCTGAGATCTCTTGGACACTGAACCGCCAACCAGGCAGCATATACTAGCTGATATGAGGCCTCAACACATATATAGCAGAGTACTACCTGGTCTGGCCTCCATGAGTGAAGATGCACTTAACCCTTAAGAGACTTGAGGCCCTAGGGAGTAGAGAAGTCTAATGGAATGGGAGTGTGGGGTTAGGGACATTCTCTTGGAGACAGGGAGTGGTGGGAGGAGGAATGGAATGAGGAATAGTCAGGGCAGACCTGGAGTGAATAACTATCCCTGACCTCAAACTGTATTACAGAGCAGTAGTGATAAAAAAAAAAAAAACTGCATGGTATTGGTACAGAGACAGGCAAGAAGATCAATGGAATAGAATTGAAGATCCAGAAATGAACCCACACGCCTATGGTCACTTAATCTTTGACAAAGGAGCTAAAACCATCCAGTGGAAAAGGGACAGCATTTTCAACAAATGGTGCTGGATCAACTGGAGGTCAGCATGTAGAAGAATGCAAATAAATCCATTCTTATCCCCTTGTACAAAGCTCAAGTCTAAGTGGATAAAGAACCTTCACATAAAACCAGATACACTGAAACTAATAGAAGAGAAGGTGAGGAAGACCCTCAAATACTTAGGTACAGGGGAAAAGTTCCTGACCAGAACACCAATGGCTTATGCTCTAAGATCAAGAATTGACAAATGGGACCTCATAAGATTGCAAAGCTTCTGTAAGGCAAAAGATACTGTCAATAAGACAAAACGGCAACCAACAGATTGGGAAAAGATCATTACCAATCCTAGATCAGATAGAAGGCTAATATCCAATATATACAAAGAACTCAAGAAATTAGACTCCAGACAACCAAATAACCCTATTAAAAATGGGATACAGAGCTAAACAAAGAATTCTCAACTGAGGAAATTTGAATGGCCAAGAAGCACCTAAAGAAATGCTCAACATCTTTAGTCATCAGGGAAATGTAAATCAAAACAACTCTGAGATCCAACCTCACACCAGTCAGAATGGCTAAGATAAAAAATTCAAGTGATGGTAGATGCTGGCGAGGATGTGGAGAAAGAGGAACACTCCTCCATTGTTAGTGGGAATGCAAGCTGGTACAACCACTCTGGAAATCAGGCTGGTGTTTCCTCAGAAAATTGGACATAGCACTACCTGAGGACCCATCTATACAACTTCTGGGCATATACCCAGAAGATGCTCCAACATATAACAAGGACATATGCTCCACTATGTTCATAACAGCCTTATTTATAATAGCCAGAAGCTGGAAAGAACCCAGATGTCTTTCAACAGAGGAATGGATACAAAAAAATGTGGTACATTTACACAATGGCGTACTATTCAGTTATTAAAAATAATGAATTCGAGAAATTCTTAGGTAAATGGATGGAAATAGAAAATATAATTCTGAGTGAGGTAACCCAATCACAAAAGAACACACATGGTATTTACTCACTGATAAGTGGATGTTAGCCCAAAAGCTTGAAATAGCCAAGATTCAACCAACTGACCGCATGAAGCTCATGAAGGAGGAAGACCAAGTGTGGATGCCTCTGTCCTTGGAAAAAGTAACAGAATGCTCAGAAGAGCAAATAAGGTGACAGTGTGGGACAGAAAGTCAAGGAGGGGCCATCAGGAGACCACTCTACCTTGATATCCATCCCATGTGCAGTCACCAAAGATAGACACCTACATGGATGTCAGGAAAGTGCATGCTAACAGGAGCCTGCTGCAGATGTCTACTGGAAGGTCTGCCAGAGTCTGACATATCCAGAGGAGGATGCACTCAGCTACCCATTGATCTGATCAAGGGCTCCCAATGAAAAAGTTAGAGGACTGAAGGAGCTGAAAGGATTGGTGGCCCCAAGAGCAGAGCAACAGAGCCAGTCAACCAGAGCTCCCCAGGATCTAAACCACCAACCCTAGAGCACAAAGGGAGGCACTCATGACTTCAGCTGTATACTTAGGGGAGGATGGCCTTGTTGGTCATGGGTGGAAGAGGAGATCCCTGGTCCCATGAAAGCTGAACACAGAGCAGAGAAGAAGTTGAGGGTGGGGAGGGTGGAGTGGGGGGTAGGTGAGGACACACCCTTGTGGAGGCAGGAGGGGGGATGGGATAGGGGGTTCCTGGATGGGGGAAAATGGGGTGAGGGGATAAAATCTGAAATGTATTTTAAAGAAATAAAAAAATAGAAAAGAAACAGGAAAATCATACCTCATAGAAGCACAAGGAGGGTGGATGGGATAAGGGGCTCCTGGGTGGTGGTGGGAACAGGGTAAGGGGATAAAATTTGAAATGTAAATATTATATCCAATTTTAAAAGGGGGGGAAAGAAAAGTTGTTAGAACCAACATCTTTAATAAAATGTCAGCCCTCTTTAAAAAAAAAAAAAAAACAGAACAAACAAAAAAAACCTATTTTTATACTAAAACTTGTTTTGAGAATTGTATATTTCAGAATACACAGCCTTGGTGTATCTACTCATCAAGCAAGCTGAGCTGACCTGCTCAAACCTCTGACGTCCTGGAATTCCATCTGGATGCAGTGAAAACACAATATCCGAGGCAACATCCTATAACCAAGCAGAATTTCCTGAAGAGGGAGGAGGACATTAATCTGCCCACAAAACATTAACCCAAAATGTTTCTTGCCTACAAAATGTGAAGTCATAATGACAGAGCAGAGACTGAGGCAACAGCCAACCAATGACTGCCCTAACTTGAGACTCAACCCATATGAAAGAGCCAACACACTATTAGTGATACTCTGATGTAATTGCAGGCAAGAAGCTAGCTAACTGTCTCCTGAGAAGTTTTATTCAACAAAACATGGAGGCATTTAGAGATCCCCAGCCAAACATCAGGTCGAGCTCAGGGAGTCTTGTGGAAGAATGTGAGATGGAGATGAGCAAGTTTGAGGGATCAATAACACCACAAGAAGACCCACAGAGTCAACTACCTTGGAACCATGGGGTCCATCAGTAAGGGAGTATTCAGGGCTTGATCTAGACTCCCTACATATTTGTGGCAAATGTGCAACTTGGTATTTTGCTTGTTAGTCCCTTAACAATTGGAGCAGGGCTCTGATGATCTTTGTTCCCTGCCATTGGTCCCCTCCTCCTTACATGATTTTGCCTCAGTGAAAGAGAATGTGCCTAGTCTTTTGAGACTAGATGTTCTAGGATGGTTTGGTACCCAACGGGGTCTCCCCTTATATGAGGGGTAGAGGGTATTTGGGGAGAGGTATTTCTAACAGTGGGACTGAAAAGAGGAAAGGGAAGGAGGCTATTATCAGAATGTAAAGTGAATAAAAATAAATTATTAGAAAAAAATAAACTCAAAATGGATAAATTTGTAAATTAAAATGAATTTAGAATGAGGTAAACATCTTGAATATTTACTAGTATGACCAGGAGGGGGATGACGACTAGATATTAATTAAGACAAAAAGAAGAAGAAGAAGAAGAAGAAGAAGAAGAAGAAGAAGAAGAAGAAGAAGAAGAAGAAGAGGAGGAGGAGGAGGAGGAGGAGGAGGAGGAGGAGGAGGAGGAGGAAGAGGAAGAAGAAGAAGAAGAAGAAGAAGAAGAGGAAGAAGAGGAAGAAGAGGAAGAAGAGGAAGAAGAAGAAAAGAGAAGAAGGAGGAAACAAATAAGAAAGCTTAGATGCTGTAGAACACTCTATATGTGTATGTTCATGGGCCTGAGATTATAAAATACACATCACTTTTCTTAATTAAGGTTTACCCAAATTATGTATACATCATGCAATCTTTTATATAATGGAAAAAAATTTAAATTTGATAGCATAAATCTGTAAACATAAAACATATATGAATAATTGGTCTTTTAAAACAAGTATTTTGAGCAATGACTATGTCCCAGATTCTTGACTTGCTAATTGACTGTAAGTTCTATTTTCCACATTTATTTGTTATTTCCTGTTTCATTTGTAAAATGCAAATCTCTCTCTCTCTCTCTCTCTCTCTCTCTCTCTCTCTCTCTCTCTCTTAAGCTAAAAGGTTACAATTATCCATTCTTAGTGTCAGTTTTGGAAATATTACTGGGCTATGGACAATGACCTAAAATAGTTTGAACTACTCAGTCTCTGCTACTGGAAGGAAATTAGCATAATGACATTAGAACCTCAAGCCCTCAAGAATTTCAAACATTTTAAATAGCAGTTAGTGTTTAAAGCTTTGTCATGTTTTGACAGACTTAGACATTGTGTTTTGCAGAATCATTCTTCATTACTTCCCAACATTCTGAAACTTTTATCAGCTAGACCACACCTGTTAGTCAATTTAAATGTAGAAGTAAATATGATTGTCATAACTACTCAATCAATTATCCAATCTACAATCAAGCAACTCCTTTGGAAAGAAAGCATTTTGTACTGGTCATGGACTGGGCACACCCTTGCTTAAAGCCATACTCAATGCACTTATTACATTTTGTAAATTGTGTCATTTTGCAGTAAAAAATGAATTTTTTTACTAGTATATTTACTAGTCAATTAAAAAACTCATACTTTCTGTCAGTAAGTGGCATAAGTGATCCCTGATCTAACTAAATCATAATATTCTACTGAAAACATGACCTTAACATAATAGTCAGTAAGACAGACTAATGGTAATCTGTTGTTATTGTTGTTGCTGCTGTTGTTAACTTTTTGTTTATGCTTTTATTGCAAAATGTTCTCATTACATTTAAAGTGCCCATTGGGTCAGACAAATCATTCTTTTCAAGAAATCTTTTGCTAGAGCTGAATTAAGTAGTTAAAAGCAGGGATTCTATTGTTTATCTGGCAGTCAGTGAGAAATGAGTGTCTGGAATATTTATCCTAAGACTCTGAGTTTAAACATTGGACATTTGCCCTTCTGGATTATCTTCAGCATCAAATAATAAACACTCTGGTTCGGTTTCTTTCCTCCAGTGTTCACACATCTGCTTTAACATAGTGAAGAAGGGTGGCACTTTATGGGGATCTGCAGAAGGGTGGATATAAATAAACTAAAGCTCAAGCTGAAGGCTAGTAATTGTATCATGGGGTAAAAATTGATGACTGGTGTGTAGTATGGCACCTTTTTACTAGCATTTGTTCAGGATTCACAAATCAACTCCACAGATCCCTATACCATCTCAGCTGGGATAACACCACAGCAAAGCTCATCTAAAAAATTAAAAGGCATGCCACTCTGAAATCTTAAAGACTAAGTTTAATTATCCACAGAGGAAAATTTTTCTCCAAATAATTAAAATAGTAATCATTTTAATAACATTATTTTCTTAAACTTTCACCTTTAACACGGGATCAGCGTCTTCTTAGATCAAAGGCTTTGTCAAGTATTTTTTGCTTATTTTACATATGCTTGCTTTCTATTTAAATAAGTGCACTTCGGCAGATATATTAGCTTTATAAACTATAATGAAGACAGAAATCTTTCACCTCTATTAATTTTCTTATGGAAAAACAACCTCACTGTAGTAGGTGTAATAGATTATAATGGACTAAGGGCTCATTTTGACCTCTCTAGAAGCAGATGACACTTAGGGACACTTAGATGCACACTCCTAAGTCAAGGTCTGTCCATATTTTAATTGTGTTTATGACAGTTGATGCTGACTTCACTTTTCTGTGTCAATGATGTTCAGAGTTGGTGATAACCCATTCATTTTGTTTACCTGGTGATTTATGAAGCCACTGAGGGCCCAGCTCCTAAACACTTCTACCTGGAGAGACAAAAATATAGATCAAAACTAATTAGTGTAAAGCCAGATGAGAGAGTAAACCTTAGAGTGCTGCACCATTATGGCTTTCCTGATATCCACACCACAAGTTTTTCTAAAGCAGTAAATAAAGTTTTATAAGATTTCTAAAATCAATATTAATCTCACTTTTATATCAATAAGAAGCTCATACCAATAAAAACCTTAAATTTGAAATCAAAATAAATTTTATACCATTTAAGAAATTATAACTTCATCTTAATAACAATTATACATATTTCTACAAATAAGTATTGTGGAATGTATTTGCTGTGTTCAACTCAAAATAAGGAATACTTTTTGTCCTGCAACCCAGTCTTTATAACCACACACACACACACACACACACACACACACCCACACACACACATACACACACACACACACACACACACACACACACACACACACACACACCTACCTAACATGCAAGCATGTAGACAAGTATCTTTAACATGTATTTCATGAAATTATTCTCATTGTTTGAATTAAAATTAACTCTGGTATTTTTTTAAACTTAGTATTTTGTTTGTTTGGTTTTGGTTTTTAAGATTCTCATAACCTTCCAAGTGGATTTTATATTCCCAAATAGAATAGATCTTCATCTAAGAATAAACAACTGTGGTTTTAAGACATTCAGCAGCCTGTACACTTTTCCAAACATGAAACAATTGCAGAAACAACAAAAATATGCAGATTAAAGTATTTTTTCTTCAGAAAATAGTAGTCATTCAATCTTGTGATAAATGTTAATTAAGATTATCAAACTAAGGTGGAGTGTGTGTGTGTGTGTGTGTGTGTGTGTGTGTGTGTGTGTGTTTCAGGTCACTCCTAGAACTAAGAACTGCTCTCAATTTTTTTCATAAAAGGAAAACAGGAAGGTTTTTTAATTACTTAACTGTGGAGAATGTTAAGAATTATAATAAAATATGTAAAATGGTGAAAAACTGTAAGTGAATTTTATTATTTATCTAAAATACACTTGGAATACGTGGAATATGATAATTTATCACTGGATTTTTTCAATTATAGTGGAACTTACATGTAACATATTTTTCTGTAATAGACTTGTAAGCAAACTTTGGCATGAGAAACAAGTGTTCACCAACAACTCTGATTTTACAGAGTTTATCCACATGCCACCAGAACCAAGTGTTCTTTTCTATAAGCAGATAGGCAACCTTGCTAGACTTATCTCCTTTGTGAGTTGTGGGTATTGACTCTTTCATCCGTTCCATTGCATTGATGTTGTCATTTGATACAAGCTGTCTTCAAGAAAGTCAAATAAGTTTGACAGACTTGTGGAATGGAAATCTTAAACAACAAAAAAGCATATCTTGGACCTTTTCGAGGCTAGTGTTTTGACACTCAGTGTCACTGATATCTTGGTGCCTACATCTTGCCACTTCCTTTTTTTTGCTGTGATTTCTTCGGACCTAGTTACCACTTCTGTAATGACCATGTAAGTATGTTCTTGTAGACTTAGGGATGTGGAATATTACAGGGATCCTCATCTATGGACCCATGACAGCCTTTACTAACTCAATCTTCAGAAGTGTTTCCTAAGACAAAAAGCACCCATCATGCTATGTAGACTAGCTCCTGCATGCAAACATTTTGCATATGAGGTATCCCAGGAGAAATTCATAAGAAAGACGCCACATGTATTTGTATGTGTGTGTGTGTGTAGCCAGAATGATTCTTAATAGATGCAATTTTATTTATTTATGTTCAAAACAATCTTATTTTTTAGCTTTAAGAATGCGGTTTTGTGTATATTCTGTTTTTGTGGCTTCAGTATTTGGGGAACAGAAACTTTCAGCAAGTCTATCAGATATACTTGTACTGATAAAAGTGTACAAATATGTTTGTAGTGTATTACATGACCCCAAATCACGTGTGGGGACACTTTTACTACACAAAACAGTGTGGTGTAGAATAAACCAATGATAGTACCAATAGAATAAGTCTATGCCTTAGGACACATTTACATAATCCAATAATCACTAAAATAGTTAAGATCTAAATGGCACAGGAAATATTTTCTCAGGTACTCAATGTTCTTTACATCCATCTAACCTAAGATAATATCAAACCTGTATTTGAATCCATAGGTTTGGATTTATCACCTACAAATTAAAATACAAACTAGTAAGTAGTATGTGCATTCCTCTTCCTGTCTCTGGCTGAAAGTAGGGTAGTGATGGGACATGTCAGAGAATTCACCAGCCATTTGTCACATCAATGACAGGCATCATTTCTTATCTGGACAGGAAGACCACTCTGATTGTCTAGACAATAGCGGTGACATTTTTTGTTCAGAGATTGAAAGTATGGGTATAATCATCAAAAATTTTCTAAAATCTACTATATAGTCACAAAGCTGTGTAAACTCATATATTGTGGGGATCACGTTTTAAATTCTACAACCATTTCAAAAAGTAAAATTTGAGAACTAGAAATTTTTATTTCAATGTTAATGCAGTTTAGAAAACCAGAATATAGGAGCAGAAAGTAGCCTGGTTCAATCCCCTAAAACTTTAATAAGTTTCTTATTCTATTTCTAGCTAACAATTCAGCCATTTGCTTTCAAACCAGGGCTTTTGTTTCAGCACGGGACAATTCTACAATGAGAAATACATGCAGCCTGCCTATTACATTCATTCCCTGCATTCTAAATCAGAATTTTTATTTTTATTTTTGAACAATCAACAATGCCTTTGTTTTTCCCCTGACAGATTACAATTCAGCATGTATAAGAGTCTTGTTACATGAGTAAGAAGAGAGAAAGCCTTGATCTGAGGAAGCAGCTAAGTAAATATCAGTTGGTATCCAAAAACTAGCCATCTGACATCTTAAAATAAATTAAATGACTGCACTCTGGTTCATTTTAATTCAAGTATTCTCTGAGCCAGCAGTGGTGAAAGGCACAGATGCAAACAATCACAGAATTCAGAAGCTTCCAGTCCTGGTGCACAAACTTAACAGCACAACACCAATTGATGAGGGCCGGAGTTTATAATAAAATTAAAAACTCACATGGCTATATTTTTTCAAGAACTTTATTAGTAGCCAGTATGCTCAGCTTTTAAAGTTTAAGACAAACATGTCAAATTTCTTTCTGACAAAATGTCAGATCCTTCTGCGGGCATAGTGATCTAGAGGTAGAAACAGTATTTTATATGTTGGCTATTCCTGGTTCTCCAGAGGTGCAATTAAATCAGAGGGCAGGCTTGGGAGATGAGTAGAAATCCAAGTCAAAAAGCCATTTTAGTAGAGAAGAGATCAGGAAGAGTAAAGCCTTATTTATCATGGACAAGGGAACTGACAGGGGTCATGCTTGCAGAACTTCAGACACTTTAAGGAGACAGGTAGTCACAATGCACTGTCATGATTTACACATTTAAAAAAATCTTTATTTTACTTATAGGAATGCTTTTCCTTATGTATGCATACATATCACATGTATGTGTCTAGTGTCCATGCAGATCAGAAGAAGATGCTGGATTCCCTGAAACTGAAGACACAGATGGTTGTGAACCAGCACATAGATTCTTGGAAGTCAATCGTGGTTCTGCACAAAAGCAGTCAGTGCTCTTATATATGAGTCACTGTTCAGCCTCACAATTTATCATTTTTATATAAGTCTTACATTTATGATTTGTATGTAAAAAATATTCTCAAAAAAACGACAGCAATTAACCTAATAAAAAGACTTTCAAAATGTTCATTTCTTGAAAGTATTTTGATGAACATAAACTATACTTATCAGATTTTACAAGATTACAATTAATATCATTTTGTTTTGTTACCCTTTGTGGTAGTTTAAGATTAGTAAAAAATTTTCTAAACAAAGTAATAAGATGGCCACCTAGTCACCTAATTTAAATTTAAATTTCTGATAAAAATTTTCCTGGATAAAACTTAACCACTTTTTTAAAACTACTATCAAAATAACTTTCCTTTATCCACAGGATGCTATCCTGCCATGCTTCCCAAGGGAGCCTACTTGGTGCCACTGGATGGACCATTTGCAATGTTTCCACTTCTTTTGCCCATAACTGTGTCTGGCAAATTCATTACTCTCCACCATCTTAATGAGATCACAAGTGACAGTCATTCTAACAAATGGATAAGCTAAGGTATATGTTTCCATCAACACAATAGTTCTTGTAAACTGCTATCACTACAATTGAGTTCTCTATTCTAATGACATGATGTAAACAGGAACTGAATTTGAACAAAACTAAAGTCCATTCTGGCTTCCAGTTACCATTGCTTTCCATGTTAGGTCTACAGAATCATCTTTTTTAAAAAGAGAAAACTTCTGATAAGAAACACTGAAATTTGAAATTGTCTATGAGGGTTTTCTTTTGTCCAACTGGTCTTTCATAACACAGACATAATAAAAAAACTATTCCCAGGGGCTGGAAATATGGCTAAGTGGTTAAGGGTATTGACTGTTCTTACAGTGGACCCAGCTGCAATCCCCATAGCCCACATTGTGTCTCACAACTATCTGTAATTCCTATTTCAGGGAATCTAACATCTCTTTCTAGCTTTTGGGAAGCCAGGGAGAGATGACATGTTAACAGATATAAACATGAACAAATAATTTGCCTACTAATGTTTTATATATAATATATATTTACATACATGTATATGTATATATATGTAAATATATATACACACACATATATACACACATATATATACACACACACGCGCGCGCACGTGTGTGTGTGTGTGTGTGTGTGTGTGTGTTCCTGTGACGAGCACCTTCACATCCTCTGTATACACAAGAACACAAGAATTCCACTGCATCATGCTTTCACAATGGGACACATCACTTTCCTATTGTCCAGTGATCAGAGCTAGTTGAAAGAGAGTTATAAGGGGAGAATGATGAACCATGAGCCTGAAAGAGAGGCAGAGACGAAGCCACAGCAGTACCAGTGTTCTATGTGTGTACAGGACTGTTATTGAATTTCAGAAGATGGTGATAAATCTGTATTTCATGTGATTAAAGGTTAAATGGTACACTGGATTCATGAATTCGTTCTTTCTAATCACAGAACATGTTGCAGGAAATTTTCTGTCTGGTAGAGGTTGTGGAATTTGGAGGAATTGATCTAGGCTTTATCTATCCTCATTCATAAAGCTATGCCTATGTAAGATTTATAATTCATGTCCTGTTCTGTCACATCTTTATTTCAAATGTTCTTTGTTCTTCATATGATATTTAATATGTGCATTGCTTTCATAGGAAGAGAAACAAGCAGGAAACAAATTCAGACTATACCCAAGCTC
>JANHMN010000012.1:67066964-67100946 GCA_030674055.1 Rhabdomys pumilio
TACTTGTTTGCTAGGTTTTCCACCTTTTCTGTTACACAAACTAAATTTTCATGTTCAGATATTAAATTATTAAAAGACCTAAACCCACATTTCTTCAGCATTAAAATATGAAAGCTTTGAGGTATAGCAAACAGATGCACATAACTTATTTTATCTTGTTTACATTTTTTTATATCAAGCCATATAACCTGAGCTCTTTTTGACAGAAGCTCTGTCTCTTTAAAGTGGATCTTAAAAGGTAAAGCCTGTAAATGGTGCAGCAGTAAACTGGCTTGTTTCCAGGCTTCTCAACTTATGTTCATTCCCTGAAATACACATGGTAGATTTGATTCCTGAAAGTTTTCCTCTGTCTGACTCTCTACATATGTACCACTGTGCATGCCTTTTCATGCATGCCTGAATGCACAGGTACCTGTATACACATACATACATACATACGTACATACATACATACATACATACATACACACACACACCACTGACTAAGTAGATAATAAATACATAAGATGAAAAAAATACCTGCATCAAAGAATCAGTCACTTTGGTGAATACATGATACATCTCCCATTTTTAGCAAAGGTCAGAAACACTAGACTCAATGTGGCTACTTTTGCTTGGTCCTCAGGCATTGGTAGTTCTGAGTGGAAGTCACTAATCACAGCACTTCAGCTTGTACATTTTGTAGACCTCCCTCTTCTTCCCGGCTGGTCTTGATTTCTTACTCATTTCTTTTTTCTTCATGCTTTTTTTAAAGATGACAATATAATAATATGTAATAAATAATATAACAGATTTTAACATAATATAACACAATATAATACTACTATAGCACTTCTCCTTTCCTTTTTCCCTCCATACTTATACTGTCCTCCACTCTTCTTTAAATTCCTGGCCTCTTCTATAACTAATAGTTATTGTATATTCTGAATATAACCTACTCAGTCTGCATGGACTGTTATGAGACTCCAGGCCAACTTGCCTGCTCTTTAAGACTAAGTAAGATCTCCATAGGGCTTGGTGGTAATAAATATAAAGCACTCAAAGCTTTAGTTAACATTTTTAAATAATTATCAACTACAAGCAGCACATGTAATACCCTGCATGAAATTAGGCTTATGTTAGTCCTGAATGGTGTCTTGAAAGCTGAATAATAATGTTTGTGCTTATAATGCCACTGAATTAAATTTTATATTTACAATTACCAAAATTTCATCATTTTGAAGCCCCTTTACTGACTACCTTTCTAACTTTTGTTGCCAGAATAGTGAAAATTTCTGCCAAGTCTAGTTTAACCTAACCCCACAATAGTTAGTCAATATGCCATAAGCACCTCATATCTGTGTATTGATAGGAATCTTCTATTTTCTTCCCCAACTTGACGTGAAGATAACAAATGTTTTAAAGTAAATTTTTAGCTAAACAGCATTTTCAGGGGTAAATAGAAATTCTCTCGTTTACTGGCATTGTATATTAAAGTAGATTCTGCTGCATTTGAAAACCCGTCAGCTTTATTTTGTACTGGTCTCAGACTGCTCTGCCTTTTGACCATTATTATATAAAGTTCCTCTGGGAAGATAATGTGTATGATTGCAGACTTGCCTTGTTAAAATCCATGGCTTTTTATGCAGTCATGTTTCCACCTATGAATTATGCATGAAAGGGGATCTCATTACATTTCATTTTCTTTACAGCAGCACGGTCTCTTCTAGACAAACTCAGGTTCGCTTCAGCTGGTTCCCCTCACCCTGCAGTGTGGTGCCTTCATGGCGTTTTAGACAAAATGGGCGGGTTTAACTTGTCACTTCATACCTGCTATAAATTATTCACTGGAGCTTTGCACAGATTTGTGAGATAAACCGCCTAGTTTGAGAGAAACTTCACAGCTGTGCGTGAGAATCTGACAGAGACCTCGGAGGCCTTTCTCCAGCAGAGGAGAAAACGGCCATCACTCTGAGGTGCAGCCTCATTTTCATGCTTTAAAACCCTTGTCTCTTTGTAAAAGAAATTAACTATCAGTATTTGCCACTAGTGTGCCTGGGTGTGTTTGTGTTTTTCTTAGAATTAAAGGTCAAGGAACAAAGCCTCAATTTTTTATGTTTTGTTTGGGTCTGTGGGTTTTTCTCTTTCAGATGAAGCCATTGGTCTTCCATACCTGACAAGATGAATTAGATGCAGAGAGAAGATCACAGAATTTAATCAGCACAGTCATTCAGTGCTTGTGGTCAGAGACAATCACTCAAAGAAGCATATGGAAAAGTGGGTTAGTAAGTCTGCATGGACGTGAAAAGACACTCATCATAAGGATACTTAAGCCTGCCTCTAATCTCCAATCCAAACGTTGTCTTTTAAGAAAATGTGATTAGAAATATGGTTAATTGTATATGGGTTGTCTCATATCATTTAGTAAAATGAAGTTATTTATTGAAGGAGGGAAATAAAATAAAGAAATGACCTCTAAAGGAATAAAAAATAATATAAAACAATATAATTAACAATTGGGTTCATAATATTTACATTCTGTTACTTGTATTGTTTAAATCATTGAAGATCTTTTGGACAAATAAGAATAATTTTTCCATGAATATAGCACATACTGGGGTTTGCTTCTAGACAAGATTATTTTTTTTTCATCTTTCCTGGCTCTTATAAGGATGTATCCCTGGTAACAAAAGGAAAAGAAATGTCACATCTCCACTGGCATGTATCCTTTAAAAGAATTGAAATGTGCCAAAAATGAAACCTGAGGAAGTTCATTGTTCTGAGTAATGCCAATAAAGCTTATGCTTCTCACAGTAGGTTCTTTAAATACATCCCTTCTTTGTGGACATTTGTGATATGTAAGTTTATTATAAAAAATCATTTTTGAAAGGAGAATTTTTGTTCACATATTCCAATATCTTGTGAACATATATATTAAGGAAACTCTAAAAATGTTACACCCACTTATTTATGTAAAATACATTTATAAAATTATAAAGTACATATGCATGGCAAGTGCACCTATAGTACATGCACTGCTTAAGTGTGGTGCCATGTGTAATAAGATTCATGACAAATCCAGAAAAATATCAAGATGTTTTGTCCAACTATCATTGCTAATTGCAAAGTTCTGTGAAATTATAAGCTTTTCCAAGCATGTTTCCGACTTTATCAAATCTTCAAGGGTGTCATTGAATCCTAATACATAGCACTAGTTTTCCACGTTGAAGGAAACATTTATCAAAACTATTATGTAATTTGGTGACAAATAGAGAATGTATTCTGTATTACACTACTGTTTCTGTGCACACCAGTCACACTGCTATGACACAAACAAAAAAATCTAATGAATCAAATCATCTGTTTTTAATAAAAATATGAAGAAAAGATTTGGCATTTCCAGTTCATTGGAGTGTAGTTTGAAAGCTCATCATTTGCAACGTCAAGTGGATGCCGTTTGAAAAAATGCTATTTTATTATTGGCTAGATAAACTGATGTCCTGTTGTTACAGAGTCACAGAAAATATGGCTACAGGTAAATATCAATATACTTAGAGGGTGGATTAATGTTTATAGTTTTTTAACAACATTCAGTAATTTGTTGAAAGAGGAGTTTTTTAACCCAGATTAACTTCCAAAAAATTCTATTCAATCAAATGTTCTAAAAAGCCAGGACAAAAGACAAGGATGTTGCTCTGTATTTTTTTTTAATAGGAGGTAGCACAAAAATGTTTAATATTAATTATTCTTTGTATCCACATTAAAATTTCTGCAAATTAATCTTACATTTGACATTTGACAATCTTACATTTGAGTGTCATTAAAGTAGTCAGGAGGACGGCCTCGTTGAAATAAAATCTTATATTTACTTTATTTCATTTTGTCCTGTCAATGCATCCATAAAAGAGATACTGCATTTTTCAGAGCACAGGTGACAAAGCCTGCTGATATGAAGCATGGAAAATTCATAGTTATGTGGCCTTATTTCACTTCTCTGGTATTGCACACAAAACCTCTTCCATCTTTGAAATGTAATTTGAAAGCTTATCATTTGGCAAAGTGGTGGACAGTTTTTTTAAATGCTGTTTTATAATTGACTTCATAAACAGGTGACTTGTTTTAAGTAGCTCTGTAATATGTTATTGATTCACAGATAATGTGAGTATAGCTAAATATCAATATACGTGAGATGGGTGAAAGGTAGTGAGTAGGAAGTTAAGTTTGCAGAGATCCACATGTCTTAAACCTTTCACCATAGTGCTTTCGTTTCCTGACAGAAAAACACCAACAATATATTTAGCTCTGAATGACAGATGGATGGTTAGTTGTGTTACTGTAGGAAACTCATTTCATATCATAACTTTGGCATGGAGGAGTCAAAGAGGAACAGGCTTTTCATATCTGCCAGTTATACAAACATAACTGTAAAAGAGAAGCTCCTTAAATCACTTCAATGGTGTTTATCTCAAGAATATGTGAATTAGGAGTGTTTATTAGCAAGGTAGTCTTTTTCTACCTGTTTTTTAAAACTGGTTTCCTGACAAGATTTTATTTATGTATACTTATACTGCCTTCATAAGTAAACAAATTCAGATATTCATGGTTAGAGAAAAAATTAGATAAAATGCAACCATCTAACATTTTAGCTTGAAGTAGAGTTGATTAGTTAAATAAATGATCTACTAATTATGAGGTACCATAGAAGAGGAATAAGGCCAACAAGAAGTCCATAATGCTTCTATCTTATGCATTGTTAGGGTAAAATATGAGGTGCCAGTATTCTTATCTTGATTAATTCCAAAATTCCCATTTCACTTATTCCTGTCTCTCATCCTCTTTTCTAATCACACAGATATCTGAACTGTTTTGTTCTTGCCAAGGGAGTTATTGCAATGACAATATTAATATGTCTGAGCAGAATCAAATCATAGTGCTTTCAGAAAAAAGAAAAAATATATATCCAGGGCTAGATCACATTAGATCAAGAAAGAACCTCCCATATTTGAGATGAGAAAAGCCACCTAGATTCAAATAACCCAGACATTCATTTGGAGTCATAACACAAGAGAAGCCATGAATTTAGCTATGGACTTTAAACATATAGCAAAAACAAAAGATTTCTGATGATATCAATTTTTATATATTACAAAATCTAACTTAAAGAATAATTATGAAGAAATAGCGATTATTTAACAGTCAACTGAAACATAAAGGAAATTTTAAAAGAAGTTTCCAAAGTTATGGGTAATATGTAACTGAAGAGCTGTCAAGTAAAATAAGAAGCTTGCAGCTTGCCAATTCCAAAGATCCACAAAAGACTAAACCAAATAAAATTGCCTTAGTTATACAAGAGAACTTCTATTGACTGTCAAAAGAGATTTCTCCTTTCTCCGAGTACTAACAGACTGTCTAGTTGAAATAATGTCATGCGAACAATTTTGCCCTGAGTATGTGTTTTGGGGATTGTGTTATTAAAATCCTGTTGTAAAACCTTGTCTTGTACTGTTGTTTTCTTTTTATTGTATGCTAGATTCAATAATTAATATACTTGTTAAAATGTATATTTATGCACATGGAGATAAAACACAGGTTAAAATTTTTATTGACTTGATCTGTATACCTGTATTCAGTAAAATCAGAGAGTACAAGAAGCTTGAGTAATCTCTCATTGTCACATTTCAACACAAGGGGCTTCACGATCTTCCTGATGCCCTAAGTGTTGTTTATAATATATAAGATACCATTACTGGCCCCTATAATAGCCTCTGAAAGAATAAAAATTGAGGGTTAAAAGTGTAATGAAATGCAAATGAAACTGTCCTGAAAACAGACTGCATATTTTATTTCTTCCACATGGAATTGAGGAAGAAGAGTGTGTTCTTATTAAGCACTATCGATACTATTCTTAGTTTTAGAATAATTGTGAAAATCATTCATGCTCAAATTATGCATACTGCACTTAAAATGAGTGCTACCAAATATTTTTGAAAACAGATGTGATTCGATTTTTACTGTAGGAAGAGTTCTTAATAATTCCTGTTCTTTCTTCATTTGCTATATTTCCTCAGCTTGTCAAAAAGGGGAATAAAACAAAGTTGATGTCACATGCTCTCAAAATATCTAATTTAAAATTAGTGTTCAAAATTTATACTAAACAGTCTTTCTTAAAAGAGACATTTCTCTTTTCTATGTAACTACCATATTATTTTATTGAGAAAAGAATAAATCTATTAAAAACATATGACTTAAAAATGTCCTTCTGTGTATTACTACATTTCATATAGATGGTGTCAGAGAAAGCTTTTTTAAAAAAATAATGTCTGGTTTGTGTTCGACTTCATTAAATAAAAGAAACAATAATCTCTTCTAAATATCATGGGCTTGTGGAGGTACAATTCTGCATTCCTGATTAATTCTGTTTAAATTTTTGGACAAGTCATTCATTTGAGTTGTTATTTTCCACAGTTGTTTACAAACTGAAAACTGAAATTGTTTTCAATTAGATCAGTCTGAACTTCTTTGTTAATTATAAAACTTGCTTGAGCTCCATAATCAGAACCCTTGGTTTTCCACTTAAAGCCCATGCTTTGTAATAACATATTTCCTTTCTTTTAGTTATCTCCAAAAGTAAGTGTAAGATAAATCATTACTTCTGTTTTTTCAGAACATATGAATCACCAGTGAATGTTGCTGTTATCAGCCTCAGCAGGTAAGAAGCTACAAAGTCATAGTTTGAGCAGAGACAGAATGAGAAAAGTAGTCCAATTGTCACTTAGTCTTCCCGATACTTTTCTTAATCTCACTACCTGAAGCTTCTCTTCAGTCAAAAAATATTCTGAATAAATATCAACAAAAAAATAAGCAGTTGCAATCACTGCAATCACATATCAGAAGTCAAGCATACAACTTCAACCTTGTTTTATGAGAACTCGCCTATAATATATATTTCAATTAAATATATATGCATATTGATATATTGAATATATATATATACATACATATGTGTGTGTGTGTGTGTGTGTGTGTGTGTGTGTGTGTGTGTACAAAATCTCAACTAAACTCTTAATTAGTCCTTTGTAAAGATGATGATCTAGCATGTGGGGAGTAGAAATAGATGTAAGAACAGATACAAAATATATGTGGAAATTTGAAATTGCAGCTTCATGTGCTTCAATGCTTTGCTTTGTGGGACCCTGAAAAAATAGCTTGGTTCCTGGTTGAGCACAGGCCTGGAACCCCAGATCCTAAGAGAACAACAGCAGGCATTTGGCCTCACTCCCAGACCCCAGGCTCCTGACAATCCAAGACCTCCATTGCACCTTTCAGTCACATGGGGCAATGCCTCTATAGCCCCTCCCAAAGAGAGGTTTGTGTCATCTAGCACAAGTAGAGGGCCTTAGGGCCTCAAGAGATTTACATACTAATGAGTTATCTGAAGGCCAGAGGGCATAGCCAATTAAGCATTGCTTCCCAGACCCTCCTACCTCCTTCCTTCGGATTTAACTCAGATCTATCCTGAGTTTGGAAGTGGGGGTGCAGCCAGATTCATCTACTTCCTACCATGAAAATAAACCTTGTAAAACCATGAACTTCCTCTGTCTTTGGGGCCCCTCCATAGGGAACCCTGGAGAAGGCCTTTAACTAATGAGCCGAGCTGCTGCTGAGCCACTTCCACCAACTCCGGCACTGCTGTGGCCTGATCTCCCATCTCCCACCAGAAGACCTCCCTGAGCTGTAGGGGCAGGGCAGAAGACACACCACCACCCTACCCAACAGGACCCATCCCAGCCTCACAAGCACATGCTATCAACCCCACTATGCTTATGTGCTAAATGTTTAGTAGTCACTATTTTTAAAAATGAAATTTCTACAAATATATATAAAATACTACAACAAAACAAAAATATGATGAAAATAGATAAATACTTTAAGGAAATGTTAATATCTAATAAAATACATGTCTATTCCTCTGAAAATAAAAACAAATGTGCAAATATTTGTATCAACTTTGTGAAAAACATTGAAACTAAAAAAACAAATGTACCGCATTTGCACTTTTCCAATGTAGTTAGAATTCTTACTTTATTTAAAAAAAAAAAGCCATGGCAATTCAAATAATAAATGAATCAAGTAAAATGGAAATACTTGTTAACATTTGGTGTGCTGGTGCTGAGAGGCATCAAAAGGATGCCTTTATAACGTTCTACTCAAAATTTCACTCAGTAGTAACTACATTAAGAATGAAAGTTGAATTTTGTATTTGAGATATAAAATGTGTAGTCTTTTCCTAAAGTTTACTTCATCTATGGTTACCTCTGTGAGTGCCATCATGGATCAAGAAGAATATTAAAAATGAGAATTAGTATTATCAAAATAATTTCTAAAACCACTTAAGTTCTGGGATGTGTTAATACAATTAAACTTAAGCATTAGTGGCTTAGAACTGATAGCATTATTTCTTCACTTTACCTACCACCCCTATTTAGAATAATTAATTTGTCAGAGATTGGCCCAAAGCAAAATTTTGTCAAGTCATTACAGAGCTTTTAGGGTTATGGACACTGTCGTTGGCCAACATATTGCTGATCAATGTCACTACAACAAACTATTCGACATTATTGGCTTTTCAAGAGGATTGACTTATCCTAGTTCATGGATTTGGAGGGTTTATTGTATTGCTTTTACCCATGATTGTTTTGTCAGAGAAAAAGTCAGTATGTCATGGTAAAAGCATGCTGAAGAAATTACAATTTTCTTTCTGACCCAAGAAAGAAAAAAAAGAAGGAGTAACAGTATCCTGTTATCCTATTAAGGTATACCTACCTCCAATTACCTAAAGATACCCAATTAGGCTCTAGTTTGCAATAATGTCTTACCTTCCTATGCTACCATTGGTTGGGTACCAAGCTATTCTTATGCAGTTTTTTGGAAGGTTTTTTTTTTGGGGGGGGGGGGAGAGGCTTTTATAAAGGACCAACATTTAAACTACAGTATTTTACCAATGTTACCCAAAGGCTAATTTACACCTTACAAGCACAAGACTGTCATCCTATCCTTGAGAGTCTACAAGTTTTTTCTTATTACAGCATTCATTAAAATTCCAAGTCTTCTCCATGTCTTAAAAAAACAAAACAAAACACAACCAAAAAACAAGCAAGCAAACAAACAAACAAAAAAAAAACAATACTCACCATTATAACCCTTCAATCTATTTGCTTCCTTTTAAGAGAAAACAATGAGGCCAGCATAGAATATATGTTCCCATACCAAGTGGAAATACGAAAGTAGAAAAGAGGAAGTTATGATTAAAACCCAGCAAGGCGAAAAACAATGAATCCTTAAGCTTAATGTCTAACCTCAGCATCAGGAACACATTGGGGTAAGCTCCCAGCAGCTGGCACACCATTACCCTCATTACTTTCCTCACTGCAATACACGTGGACACTTTTATAGGCTGGCACTGCACACTGTATGCAGTTTATTTGACACTGAATATACTTGTTAACGTTTTTCTATCTGAAATCTCTGTAGTAACTTTGTCTTCAAACATAACTCCTGATGGTCATAGACCTCCCAACCTCTCTCTCTGTGAAAGGGGGTGTGAAGGGCGGAAGCTGGGAGAGACAGGGGGCCAGGAACAGAGCTGAACACCTGCCATCCCAAAAGGGTCTCTGGAGTTCAGAAACTCGTTCGACTGGGCACCTGGTTGTCTCTCATAGCTCAGCGCCCCACAGTGATACTCACAACTTGAACCCTAGCACTAAGAAAGACAGTGGCAAGGTATCAGAGTTATAAAATTCAGTGTTTTGGAAAATTTAATGTCTATCAGTATGAAAGGTATAGCTTGGGAAAATCTGTACATAAGACATGTTTTCTGCTTATTTGATTTGTTTTGTTTGTTATAAAAAATGAAATTCAACACAATGGTCAGCGTGCTAGTTAGGTTTTGTTGATTTGATATAGACTATAGTCACCTGGAAAAAGGAACCACAAATGAGAACATGCTTCCTTCAGATTGACCTGTAGACAAGCAAGTGGGGCATTTTCTTTATTTACGGTTCATGTGGGAGGATCAAGACCATTGTGGACATTTCTATACTTGACTCTGTCCAGTATAAAACAAAAGCAAACAGAAAGTTTGGCAATGATGGCACATGGCTTTAATTCCAGCACTCAGGAGACACAAGCTAAGTATACTCAAGTTTAGCATGGTCAACAGAGTTTGTTCTATGACATTGACCTTGTCTCAAATCAATCAATTAAACATATAGCAACAATAACAAAGGCAAGCAGAAGAAGCCATGGGGATCATGTAGTTTCTTTCATGGCTCTGCTACAGTTCCTAAGTCAATGTTCCTGCCTTGCTTTATTTTGATCTTGAGGTCCTTTGAGTGCAGAACTATGATCAAGATATATATGTCAAATAAACCCTTTCAACCTAAAATTGTTGTTGGTTGTCTTTATCAGAGCAATGGGAAAGGAAACCAGAACAGCCCAAATGCTGCACATTAAGCAGGTTCCTTATCATCTAGCCTGTATCACTCCTTTATGCTCTTTTGATAAAACATTGAAACGGACCTCAACCATCTGATGCCCAGTCCTATGTTTCTTTTATTTATATTTTTATTTATGTTTATGTATGTGTCTTTCTGTGCAGTCACATCTGTTTGAGTGCCCTTAGAGGCCAGAAGATGATGTCTCCTGAATCTGGAGTTATAATTGATTACAAGCTGTCATGTGGGTATTGGGAAGAACACATGGTAAGAGAAGGAAGCCATCATTAACCAGGGAGCCATCAATCTATCCCAAAATTCCTCAATTTGTTAAAACATTATTTTTATACAATTTGAATTGTTTCTTATGAATTAATTGATAATATGCATTATTTAGTATTAATGATGTTAAGAAAGATATTAGAAAAGGCACAGTTGTTTCGTAGCTTATAAACTTCATGTGCAATTATTTAGATTTGCTTTTTTTTCAATTTGACTTTCTCTATATAATTTAGCAAAATTTAAATGATGTATGTACATCACACAAGAGGAATGCAGAAGTGTCTATGCCAGGACAACTTCCCATAAGCAGTTACAATTTCTCCACATAGTGAATCATAATTGGCTATATCTGGTGTTAATTTCTATGTTAGTTATCACTCAATTTCCATTTTTTTAAAAAAAAACCTACAACCATCAACACACAAAAAGCTATGGCTCAGAGCTTGATAAGTTATAGAGGATAATTAACTGATCACGCTGATGCACATAATGGGGCAGTGAAGGTTAAAGAAAAATATTTCAACTCATAAGCTACAAAAAGAGAAGGGGTCAGTTAACATCCCATTATCTTCTTTGAAGCAAGTTCCCATGACAAAATCCTTCTGACTATGTCTTGTCTTTGAACAATAGCATCATCTCTTAATAATGTTTTCGTGAGAATTAAGTGTTCTGGGCCAACTTACAAAACGTAGAACCATTTGAAGAGAGTGACTCTCAGCTGGAAAAAAAAATGCATCTATAAGATTGAAATAATTGCCTGATGTGAGACTTCCCAGAATGTGGTGGAAAGTACCATTCCAGGGATGGTGGTTCTGATAGTACAAGCTAGGAAGCATCAGTGCTTTCTGGCTTCTACATCAGTTCCTTCCTCCAGGTTCCTGTTTGACTTCCTCACCTGATTTGACTGAATAAAGTGTAGTTACAAGCTTTTCTACCCATCCTCTGTCTTCTTGAAATAACAATTCATGAGACTTATTTATGTATGAATAAATGCCTAGGCTATATGCTTTGTTTTTTTCCCTAAATATCTTGTAACTTATATAATCTGTTTATTCTATTTTTTCTCTACCACATGGTTGGTTACCTCTCCTTAGTTTCATGCATTTGACTTTCTCAGAGAAAGATTCTACTGCATGCATGACTCTATCTAGCATCCTCTCTCCCTGCCAGTTGTCCTATATTCTATTTCCTGCCTCAGCTAATAGGCCATCGGCATTTTATTGACAGGTGATGCTTCCACACGGTACATAAGAGATTCTCTCTACATCTCCTCCTTTAAGTCTAATAAAAGGCTCTGTCTCTAATACAAATAAACTATACACAATAATTATAAAAACTACCAGGAAAGAATTTCATAGTGTCCAGTCCATATTCATTTGGGAAATTTGAAAAAACTAGTCTACTATCTACCCTATGTCAGTGAGTTCTGTACATAAATCATTTGTATCAAAACTTGCATATATAAACTTCAGAATATCTTCTTAGACTTTAAAATATTTCATCAAATTCTAAATTATTTAAGCTTAATTGTAGGAATATAATTATCTAGTCTTCAACCCCATCAAATACCTGAGTACACAGAAAAAGTACAGGAAAACAGATTCCAAAGGTATAGAAATGATGGAGGTGCAGGTTGCCTGGGAAGTCAACCAAAATTTCTATGCATCATCTCGAGATCATGTAAGTGCCCCTTTAACTTCATTAACATCTGTAAACATATGAACTTTCACAGGTAATATACATTTCTACATTAACATGTATGGAATGCATGGTGTGCACATATAAGCTAAAGATGATTCTGTGGTCTCTGTTTGAGCAGGTAAGGCACTTGTCTTTCTTTATAAATTAGTTTGGACTGTATAGCCAAACTGCAATACAAATTTTTATCCATGCCATCTGAAAAGATGGCATTAGAAGTCCTGAGGATATCTGTGGCCAACAAGATTTATTGGTTATGCAAAGGTGAAGTCCTGTCTGGAAAAACTTTCAAGTCTCTGATTTTATGCTAACAGTAAAAAATAAAACTATGAAACTATACAGGGTCCAACTGGCTTTCTCTATAGTGTTTGTCATTTTTCAACAAGGAAAATATTTTATCTTTTTAATCTCTCTCTCTCTCCCTCTCTCTCTCTCTCTCTCTTCTTTATAGATTTTATTTTTCTTTCTCTCTCTTTTCTTTGGAGACATTATTTTACTTGCAAATTTATTTCTTTCTTAACACTAACTTAATATACTTTCCTGTATTTAATTTTCCTTGAGCTTTTTTTCCTCTTTATATGGATTTTTATTTAATTGATTTAATTCTCTCTTTAAGGACTGTCATAGTCAGGGTTTTCATGGCTATAAAGAGACATCATGACCAAGTTAAGTCTTTTAGTTTCAGTGCTTTAGTCACTTATCATCAAGGTGGGAACACACAAAGTCCAGACTTAAAGGACCTCAGAGTTCTACATAGAGTTAGAAAGCAAATGGGAAAAGACAAACTTCCAGACAGCTTGGAGGAGGGTTCCAAAGTCCACCCTCACAGTGATACACTTCCTTCAACAAGGCCACACCTAATAGTAACTTGTTCTTTCTTAAAGAGATGTAACCGCCAGCCTGGCTAGAAAATCGTCTAGCTCTGGGAAGTGTGTAGTTTCCCCATTTTCAGTCCTGGCTATCTTGCCTGGGCTTCTAAGCTTTCTAGGGCCTATGCTGGAAAAACATGCCCCTTTGAGGTTGCTATTTGTAGCCAGAGCTGTTCTTCCAGGTCTTTTTGTTCCCAAAACAATGACTCTGAGATTTAGTTATTTATGAATAAAAGCCTAGGCCATAAGTTTTGGCTCATTCCCCAAGCAACTTGTAACACATAACCCATTTAGTCTATTCTATGTCTGTCACATGGTTGATTACCTCTCTTCAGTTTCATGTGTTGGACTTTCTCAGAGTTCAGGGCATATCTGCCATATGTCTGACTCCTAGAATCCTTTTTCTACTAGACTTCTGATCTTCTCTTTCCTGCTTTAGCTAACAGGCTATCATCTTTTTGATTGACAGGTGATGCTTCCACACAGTACATAAGAGATTCTTTATGCATAATGATATATAAATTTTAAGATGAAATATAATATTTTCTCCCCGAATTTTCTTTGTACCTGGTGTTTTATCACAGAAATAATAAAGCTAACTGAGACACCAAGCCATAAACACAGGGATCTTTAGGAAACATTCAACAAGAAACTTTAACAGAGAATATCATAAATATTGTCCTTACAAGAATGAATGGATATAAAAAGGATTTTAAAATTTCTCATCATTAGGATTCATTGTTCTCTGTTAAATGGAGCTTGTATCTACAGATATTGTTTTTATTAGCATTCACATCTTCCACTCCTTTTATTAAACTGTAAGAACTTTACATTTATTATTTTCTATTATATTTTGTTGACCCAAAGTGAGAGAAGCTGCTATAAATAATTCTTGGATTTTCTAGAAAAAAAATTTTAAAAGATGTCTGTTGACTCTCCAAGCAGTTCTTTAAGTAACTACAAGAAAAACTAAATGAGCTATGTTAGCTCTCCAAGCAGTTCTTAGAATTTCTAACCAAGGACAGAAATCCTGTTAGAAAAAATTCCAAAAGAACTATGAAAATTCTAAAAGAGCTTTCTTCACTTTCCATGAATTTTCTGGCCCTGTTAGAAAAAAAATTCTAAAATAGCTGTGTTCACTTTACAGAGATCTCCAGTCAGCTCACCTCTTGCTAGAAAAATATTCTTAAAAAAAAAAAAAGAAAGAAAGAAAAAAAAAAGAAAAAGAAATCCTATTGCTCTCTGATAGGTCATTTCATACAGCCCAAACCCTATCTTTTATTTACATATCAATTTAGTCATTTACACCAGATTCCCTTTTGACCATCTCAGGAATCAACATTCCATGAACTTAGTCCCTTGATTATTAGAAGACAGCAAGCATGTATGTATGTATGTATGAATGTATGTATGTATAATGCAAAAGAATTCAGACAACTGCCTCCCTTTGCTAAGACAAAGCTGGGTGGAACCCTGCCTTGAAATTATCATTACTATCACACCTAGGCCTGGATCTAAAGTCCATTTGTCCCAAGCTGACCAAACTCAGGACTCTGCCTGTTTTTGTAAGAAGAAACAAAAAACGTAACTATGGGGAGGGTGTCTTGGCTTTCAGCATCACTCCATAAATCTCTTTATATTCTTCCTTAGTATCTTTCTGACAAGCTGGCTTATTGTTCAACGACCTCTGTTCTTTTAAATCTATTAAGCTCCTGATAAAATTCATATTGTATCCTTATAGTGTGCATAATTGAGAAATTATGTATTCTTGAACTCAAGTTTTCAGCGTTCTTTCCCAAAGCCTTAAGGGATTGTTGTGAAGGAACATTTACTGAGACATAGACACACCCTTGCCCCCTGGACTAATTCTGCTTCTAATTATCATGGAGTCATTAATCTTGGCAGGAAGAATATTTCCTAAAAGAGGAACATGAAGTAAAAACATAAATATTTTTAGATGAACAAGTCTTATGTCCACAGCAACCACTGGCACTTGTGGAAGCACATGCCCTGCTGGCTCTGTTCCAGGGGCAGGAACCATTTCATACTGTCTCTACTATGGCCAGGCTGGACTAGGCACACAAATCAAGAATCCTTGCAGGGCAGTGGTGGTGCACATCTTTAATCCCAGCACTTGGGAGGCAGAGGCACGTGGATTTCTGAGTTCGAGAGCAGCCTGGTCTATAGAGTGAGTTCCTGGGCAGCCAGGACTACACAGAGAAACCTGTCTTGAAAAACAAACAAAAAAAAAATTTAAGAATCCTAACTTAACTACTTCAAGATGGGAGGAATAGACCAGAAAATCCCTGGAAGCACACAGACCAGCTAACCTGATATATACAATAGTGAACTAATAAAACACATTGTTTTAACCAGTATAGGAGACAAGTCCTGATACTCGAGGTTGTTCTTTGACTTTGACATGGGAGCTGTGGCATACACATAGTCACTCTCAGACACACATGTACATACTTGACACACTCATGCTCACACTTAGAAAGGAAACCACACAGCAATTTGTTAATCATATTTTTCTCATAGGGCTGGTGGGAACAAACCTGCTTCCTAATTACCCATAAGAAATCAGACAATGTACTTGAACGCGTTATACAGATACTGACAATAAATATTTGTTTCTGATTTATAAACAAATAAAACTTGTAAAAATAATTGTTTTAATGTCTTTTTTATTTATACTGTTTAATGTAAAAGAATGTTTTGTTGATTGTCCCTTCTACAAATATATTAATTTTTTTGAAAACAAGAAACCACGTTAATTGGTGTTCTGTTCCATTCAGGTTGTACAGGCATAGTATGTGATGTGACATGATGAAAATGTATCTGACATAGTTTACACTGAAGTGAGATAGGTAGAATTTACAAAAAAAAATCAAATTAATGTCATGATTCTAGATTATGTGAGTTTAGGGGTTAAGAAAACAAAATGATCCATGTTCAGTATAACAAGATTAAAAGAAAGATTAGAACTGAATTCCCTGAGAAGCTAGAAGATCTGATGTGATTATTTTTTTTTATTTTTTTCTGATGTGCTTTTATAATACACAATAAAGGGGTATGTAAATAAGAAAAAAGCTACTATAAAAACAAATGAGGTAGTTTTCAGCATTTTCTAAGTTAATCTGGTTCACAGAGAACACTAAACCTGTCGCCAAGCTTTCAGAGCTTGATGTTCTATTTAGCAGAGTCATGTTTTCTGAACTTTTCTACAGCTTTTCAATAAGCTGAAAAATGCTGATATCTAAGGGAAGTCAAAGTGTTTAAAATGTTCAAAGACAATGTTTGGAGATTTTAAAATGTTTAAAATTAGTGACATTTTATCTATTGAAAATTAATTAAATGATGAAATGTCACACAGACTTAACAGTATCTCAATTTCAAAAGTACCCTGTTGTTTATAATTAAATTCTAACTAATATATCCATTGAATTTAACACCTGCAGAGAAAGTTTTATTAAGTTGATAGATTGTTTAGACGTTATTCTCCCAGACAAAAATCAGCAAATTTAACAATAGTGTAGAGCTTCAGAGAAAAAAAGAACTGGGAAAAAAATAGTAAATTTACAAAAGAGAATGTAAATTTAATAGATTATTATGCCATACACACGCAAAATTAAGCCCCTAGAAAATGATTTGAAACAACTCCAAACTTTTGTTAACAATCTGTTTTGTACACAATATGATAAAATGTGTAATTTCAAAAAAAGTAGAAATAGATATTGTACTTCAAAACCATTGTATCTAACAATCAGTTGATATGGCTGTTTATGTTTTCCTTCTTAAAACATTTTCTTTATTTGTCTCTTCTTGGCCCTTTTTCTATGATATCCCATTACATCACTAATAGATGCATGTTACTAACATCATATGCAAATTAAAACTATATTGAAATTTCCTTTCACCCAAGTTTGAATGACTATCATCCAGAAATCAAAAAAGAAACAAATGCTATTACAGGTCCAGAAAATAAAGGCTTTTACACTTCCATTGGGAATATAAATCAGTCCATTCTCTAGGGAAATCAGCAAGAATGCTGTTAAAAGGCCTAAAATAGAACTGCCATATTTTCTAACTATATTACTCTTTTGTATAAATCCCTTTTGAAAGAATCTCAGTCTTCATGCCATAGTGATGTATTTACAGCTCAGTTCATTGTTCCTCTACATACAATAATAAAGTTGTAACCAGCTAAGCAACCCATAACGATGAATAGATATGGAAATGTGAAAATCTAAGGGGTTTTGTTGCTGTTGTGGGAACATGGATGGAAGTGGAGACAGTTGCATTCATAACCATGGAGTCTAGATTGAAAAATAAAAATACATGTGTTCCTTCAGGTTTGCACCAGAGCACTGAATAGATCTTGAGCTTCAGCTTTGCATCCAATCCCACAAAACCCAGAGGAGGCAGGACTCCCAGGAGCTCTAACCCAGGCAGGATCTTAGATAAGGAGGCAAAAAACATTTGCCACAAACAGCTCCCTGTTTACTGGAACCCACTGGGACCCAGGAACTCATTCCTGGCCAGGGGCACCGGTTTCTTCCAGTTTGCCTGAGCACTGCGCAGATCATGGCCTTCAGCTCTGCACCCAATCCCACAAGATCCAGTGGGGGCTGGAAGCCCAGGAGCTCTAACATGCTCAGGAACATAGGATCACCGGATCTCAGGAGATCACACCAAGATTTCTGGATCCCAGAGGCAGCCTGACTCCCAGGAGCTATTATATACAGAATCTCAGGATGACAGGATCACTGAGACAGATGGACTCTGAGGAGTTCTGACACAACTAAGATAAGAGGAAAGACAGGCACCACTCAGAGACAGTGAGTGCAGGTAGCACTAAAGATAACCTGATGGCAAAAGGCAAGCGAAAGAACATAAGCCACACCATCCAAGGGTACTTGGCATCACCAGAACCTAGTTCACCCACCATAGCAAGTCTTGAATACTGCATCACAGCAGAAAAGGAAGATTCAGACTTAAAATCACTTCTCATGGTGATGATAGAAGATTTTAAGAAGGACAAAAATAACACTCTCAAATAAATTGAGGAGAACACAGGTAAACAGGTAAAAGCCCTTAAAGAAGGAACACTAAAATCCCTTAAAAATTACAAGAAAACACAACAAAAGAGGTGAAAGAATTGAACAAAACCATAAAAATGGAAGTAGAAACAATAAGGAAATCACAAAGGGAGACTACTCTGGAGATAGAAAACCTAGGAAAGAAATCAGGAGTCATAGACACAAGCATCACCAACAGAATACAAGAGACAGAATAGAGAATTTCATATGCATAAAATACCATAGAAAATATTGACACAACTGTCAAAGAAAATGCAAAATTCAAAAAGCTCCTAACCCAAAACATCCAGGAAATCCAGGACACATTGAGAAGACCAAACCTAAGGATAATAGGTATAGAAGAGAGTGAAGATTTCCAACTTAAAGAGACAGTAAATATCTTCAACAAAATTATAGAAGAAAACTTCCCTAACCTAAAGAAAGAGATTCTCATAAACATTCAAGAAGCCTACAGAACTCCAAATAGACTAAACCAGAAAAGAAATTCCTCCTGTCACATAATAATCAAAACACCAAATGCACAAAACAAAGAAAGAAAATTAAAATCAGTAAGTGAAAAAGGTAAGTAGCATTCAAAGGCAGACCTATGAGAATTACACCAGACTTTTCACTAGAAACTCTAGAAGATAGAAGCTCTTTGCAGATGTCATACAGACCCTAAGAGAACACAAATGGCAGCCCAGGCTACTATACCCAGCAAAACTCTCAATTTCCATAAATGGAGAAACCAAGATATACCATGACACTAACTTATACAATATCTTTCCACAAATCTAGCACTACACAGGATAATAAAGGGAAAACGTCAATACAAGGAGGGAAATTATACCCTAGAAAGAGCATGGAAGTAATCTTCTTCCAACAAATTCAAAAGAAGAGAGACACACAAATATAGTTCCACCACTAATAACAAAAATAATAAAAAATAACAATCACTTTTCCATAATATCTCTTAACATCAATGGACTCAGCTCCCCAATAAAAAGAAATAGACTAACAGACTGGATATGTAAACAGGATTCAGCATTTTGCTGCATACAGGAAACACACCTCAGTGACAAATACAGATACTACTTTAGAGTAATAGGCTGGAAAACATTTTTCAAGCAAATGGTCCTAAGAAATGAGCTGGAGTAGTTATTCTAATATTGAATAAAATCAACTTTCAACTTAAATCTATCAAAAAAATAAGGAAAGATACTTTCTTTCCTTACTTACTCATGAATGTTAAGGTCAACCCAGATGAACTTTCAATTCTGAACATCTATGTTCCAAATGCAAGGGCACCAACTTTCAGAAAAGAAACCTTACTAAATCTCAAAGCACACATTGAACCTCACACAATAATAGTGGGAGACTTCAACATCCCACTCTCAATAATGAACAGATTATAGAAAGAGAAACTAAACAGAGACACAGTGAAACTAGCATAAGTCATGAACCAAATGGATCTAACAGATATCTATAGAACATTTTATCCCAAAACAAAAGAACATACCTTCTTCTTAACACCTCAGGTTACCTTCTCCAAAATTGAGCATATAATTGGTCACAAAATAGGCCTCAACAGACATAAGAAAATTGAAATAATCCCATGCATCTTATCAGATCACCATGGAAGACTGATCTTCAATAATGACAAAATCAATGGAAAGCCCACATACATATGGAAACTGAACAAAGCTCTCTACTCATTGATAACTTGGTCAGGGAAGAAATAAAAAAAAATTAAAAACTTTTTAGAATTTAATAAAAATGAAGATACGTCATACCAAAACTTGTGGGACTCCATTAAAGCAGTGCTAAAAGGAAAACTCATAGCTCTAAGTACTTACACAAAGAAATTGGAAAAAGCAGACACTAGCAGCTTGACAACACAACTGAAAGCTCTAGAAAAAAGAAGCAAACATACAAAAGAGGAGTAGATGGCAGGAAATAATCAAACTCAGGGCTGAAATCAACCAAGTAGAAACAAAAAGAACTATACAAAGAATCAATCAAATCAGGAGCTGGTTCTTTGAGAAAATCAACAAGATATATAAACCCTTAGCCAATTAGAGGATAGAGAGATAGTATACAAATTAATAAAATAAGAACTGAAAGGGGAGAAACAACAGAAATATTGTTGTTGAAACAACAGAAATAAATAACAACAGAAACTGAGAAAATTCAAAAAATCATCTACTCCTTCGACAAAAGCCTATACTCAACGAAATTGGAAAATCTGGATGAAATGGACAATTTTCTGGACAGATACCAGTTACCAAAGTTAAATTAGGACCAGATAAACTATCTAAACAGTCCCCAACCTGGAAGGAGTCTGGTGGTTCCTCAGAAAATTGGACATAACATTACCTAAAGACCCAGCTAAATCACTCCAGAACATAAACCTACAAGATGCTTCAACATATAACAGGGACACATGCTCCACTATATTCATATTAGCCTTATTTATAATAGCCAGAAGCTGAAAAGAACCCAGATGTCCTTCAACAGAGGGATGGATACAGAAAATGTGGTACATTTACACAATGGAGTACTACTCAGCTATTAAAAACAATGAATTCATGAAATTTTTAGGCAAATGGATGGCACTGGACAATATTATCCTGAGTGAGGTAACCCAGTCACAAAAGAACACACATGGTATGCACTCACTGATAAGTGGATATTAGCCCAAAAGCTCAAGATACCAAAGATACAACTCACAGATCACATGAAGCTAAAGAAGAAGGAAGACCAAAGTTTGGGTGCTTTGGTCTTTCTTAGAAGGAGTAACAAAATACTCATGGGAGCAAGTATGGAGAAAAAGTGTGGAGCAGAGACTGGAGGAGGGACTGTCTGGCTGTATTGGACATATGTTCCTGACCCACCTTTGCTTGCCTATATCTCAGATATGAAAAGCTGCCTTGCCACAAGTTTTTAGAACTTGTGGGACAGAGAATCAAAAAGAGAAATTATAATGACTCTTGTAGAAGAAACTAAACCAATTTTAGCTTGACAATTATAAGAGCCTTAACACATGCACTAACCCTTGTTTGAAATCTACATCTTGTCCCAGTATTTATTATAAGTTGCATTGACTGTATAATTTCTAATTGTGTTAGTGTGTTGAAAACTAGCATGTCTGTTACAGGGGTCTACCAAACAGCTTTTGTCTTACTGCCCTGAGTATTAGAAACTTTGATTTTCTAAAAAAAATCTTGAAAGTGCTGGAACAAGTACGTTAGGCTTAAAGCACAAGCAAGAGCGTAGTGGGCTTGATTATTTTTCATATTACAGCTTTAAATACATTAATTGCTAGCACCACTGCTTCTGCAATAGCTTTGACACAAGAAGTTAAGACAGCTGCTTTTGTTAATCATCTAGCAAAAAAAAATATTAATAATGTGTGAGTATACAAGAGAATTTAGATAGGTGTTTGGAACAACAGATTGATGCTCTATATCCTATTCAAAGTATCAGAAGGTGGTTCAGGGTTTAAGAGTTAGGAGCCATCTCGAGTGTCATGACAGATACCATTTGCATCTATTGTATTGCTAGTTCCTCAATCTAGAAGTTACCTTAATACTTGAATGCAATTTAAATGGCATAAAAGCAAAAAAAAAAAAAAGGAGAAGGAGGGATGAGATAGAGAAATAAGGGGATGGGGATGGGGAAAGGGGATAGCATCTGAAATGTTAATAAATATATCGAATAAAAGAAAGACATGTGTTACGGTTAATCATAATTAACTGTCAACTTTATGGAATTTAGAATAACTACAGAGACAACTGTCTGGTCAATGCTGGAGATATTATCTAGATTAGGTTAGTGGAATTGGGAAGCCCCATTGTAAATGTCAGAAATAGCACTCAAAGGGCAGATATGTGAGACTAAATGAAGAGGAAAAAAAAAGCTAAAAATACTTCTTCCTTTCTTCCTAGCTCCTCACTGTGTGTGCTTCATGTTCGTGCTGCCTGCAATTCCTTGCTGCCTGCATAATTCCTTACAATGTAATACATACATTGTAATATGAATATATTACATACATGCATACATTGTAATATGAATAAAAACAAACCCTTCTCTGCTCCTGCCCAAGCTGCTGCCCTAATCTGTGGGACAGGGTCTAACAAGAGAGAGAGAGAGAGAGAATGGTGATGGAGGGGGAAGAGACTCGAAGAATGGAGACAAGAAAGAGGTTCTGATCAAGTCTCAAGTCTCATTTATTGAAGGGAAATTCAGGGTATTTATACACTTTTGCCACATGCCTTGCAGGCATGGATACCTCGTGAGTCTTACAGGCATGTATAGCATGGATAGTACATGCACCATGAGCCTTGCAGGCATAGATACCATGTGTGTCTTGCAGCTGGGGGCACTAAACAGCAAAACAAGATATATGGGGAAAACAAGAAATTTATCAGAGTGTGCTCAGGTGTTGTAAGCTATTGAAAACAAGTCTCATGTCAGGGTATATGGCTCAAGATGACTGCAAAGATGATAGCTGCTTTCTCCCATGAGTCGGCTCCCAACAGGTCTCCCTTTAAAATTTTTTTTCAAAAAGGAAGGCTGGGAAAACTTACAGAAACTGTGTCTGTCTTAGGTTGGAACAAAGGACCCAGCCTCCCTTTCCCATCTTTGGATACTCAACAGCCATTGGTTGAGTTCCTGTCTTAGGATGGTGAGGCCTCCCAGTTAGGGGCAAGGGTATTGAAGTGTTCTCTTACCCATCATTGACTATCCAGTTAGGGGTTAATCCTCATCAGTCTTGATGACAGAAGTTTTAGAGTCCCCTACTTCCAGCCTGTAATAATGGACCTGTATGGGTTTCATTTGAATAGTGTCTATCTGTTGTTGTACAAAAGCCATCAGTCTGTTGAACAGCATGAACCTGAGAGACAAGAGAATTAACAAGCCTGAATGGTTGGTATAAAAGCAACACTCTTTTTTTAGGGTACTCCCACTAAATCATAAGTTGGGGAACCAAGAGTCCAATAGAGCCACCCTGGCTGCATTGAGAACTTCCCAAGTCAGAATTGCTGGTTGATCTATTCCAGTTTGAAGGCAATTGTGAAGCATCTTCATGTTTCCTGTAAAGAAAAATAACGTTTTCTCATGGAGTTTCTCCTCCATGAGATTTGTTATTGTTGTCTATTTGTTTAATCAGTCTCTCTGGCAGCCAGCATGCAGCAACTGCAGTTTCGGAATATATGCAGACAGAACCTCTTCCCCCAATAAGCATTGGATCTGGCCCATTTCAAGTTCCAGTTAATGGGTCTTTCCAGAGGACTGTTGCAAAATTCTTTTTGGTATCAGGATGCAGAACCTATCTGCAGCAGATTTTCCTTCAGATTCCAAAGTTAGAAAATTTAAAATAAAGAGCGTGTGATTAAGGATATTTCTGAGGGATCCCTTGGTAGGGTACCATTCCCCATACTTTATTTTTTCAAATTGACATTTAATGGTTTGATGTGCTCTTTCTACCAAACCTTGGCCCTGTGGATTATATGGAATACCCATTTTATGTAGTATTCCCAATTTTTCACAGAATTAGTGGAAACTGGAGCTTATATAACCTGGGCCATTGTTAGTCTTTATCTGTTTAGGCACACACAATACAGCGATTGTAGTGAGCACATGAGTGATCACATATTTGCTTGCTTCTCCAGTTTGTAATGTCACATAAATGAAATCATTGTATGTATTTACACATACATGTACATATTTCTGATTTCCAAATTCATTATAATGAGTAACATCCATTTGCCAGAGACTGTTTGGTATCAGTCCCTTTGAATTTACACCCAATGAGGAATTTACAACCATAACACATGGTTGACATTGTTTGACAAGTTGTCTAGCTTGTTCTCTGGTAATTTTAAACATGACCTTTAAAGTTTTACAATTAAGTTGATGTAACACATGAGCCTTTATGGCCTGATCCAAGTTAGATGGTGGATCTGATAAAGTCACTGCAGTTACATGAGTGTCTAGATCTGCTTTGGTATAACCCTCAGAAAGAGGACCCAGTGTGGGCTCTCAGGTGTCCTATAAAGAATTTACACTTTCTCCTCAAAATTAATTGTTGGCACTGTAAAAACAAGTTGGCTGCTTCTGAGGAATGCTTTATTTGTGCAGCAGTTTCTGACAGAGGGATAGACTGAGCTATATATGAGTTATCTGTGTAAATATTAATGGTTTGATTCGAAATTTCTTGAGACACAGCAATAACAGCATGTAATTTAATCAATTAAGCTGAGACAGATAATGTAGCAAAGGAGATTACTTGATCTTTAAAGGCAGAAGCAGCTGTTCCTGATGAAGAACCATCAGTGAAAATTAGCAATGCTTCCTTTATAGGTGAATGTGCAGTACGAGATGGAAAAAACAAATATATGGCTATCACAAAACTGAACCAATTTGTCTGGTGGATAATGATTTTCTAGCTGACCACCAAATGAGGCACATGTGATAGGCCAAACTTCAGAACTCTGCATAAGCCAATCAACCTGATGCCTTGTATAGGGTTATACTATGACATCAGGATCTTTTCCAAAATATTTTTGACTGTTATCTCTG
The DNA here is from genome assembly GCA_030674055.1 of Rhabdomys pumilio. Classification (NCBI taxonomy): domain Eukaryota; kingdom Metazoa; phylum Chordata; class Mammalia; order Rodentia; family Muridae; genus Rhabdomys; species Rhabdomys pumilio. The sequence goes on from JANHMN010000012.1 coordinate 67,091,952, forward strand.
CCTAACATAATCATATCTATTATAGCTGCATAGTATGAATAAAGAATCTTCTTAGGGGATGAGGGAAGATGAACCCATAATGTGGGTGCAGTTTGCCAAAAAAAACAAAAAACAAACAAACAAACAAAAAACACTGCAATAGGAGTTAGTGTAGTGTTAAAAATAAGAAAATATAAAGGTTTAGAATAATTAATATGAGTTACACATTGGGATGAAATAGCACTCTCCACCTTCTGTAAGGCTTTTCTACCTTCCTCTGTTAGAGCCTTGTCATACTTAGGGTCAGGATCTCCTTTGAGAATCTCAAACAGAGGCTTCAAAATTCTCCTGTCATGAGTTTCAAATATGGTCTTAGCCAATTAATGTCTCCAAATAATTTTTGAAAATCATTAAGTGTCTTAAGGGAATCAGTCCTCAAAGTGGCCTTACTATTAATAATACTTGGACCATTTATCTGAAATCCTAAATAAGTATATGGATCTTGTAATTGTACCTTTTCTGGTGCTATTTGTAACCCTGCAGTCTGTAAAGCTGTTCTAAAATCATCAAAGCACTGGAGTACCTGTTTTCTATCTTTTCCTGCTATTAAAATATCATCCATGAAGTGAATCATGTAGATTTGCTTCACATGGTTCTAACACCATCTACTGTAGAGGCCACAAAATTTTGGCACAAGGTAGGACTGTTAGCCATACCCTGAGGCAAGATCTTCCATTTATATCTTTTCATAGGTTCTCTAAAATTTATATCAGGAACACCGAAAGCAAAGTGCTTTCTATTATTAGTATGCAGGGGATAATAAAAAAAAAAACAGTTTCTTAAATCTATAACTATTTTATAATAGCCGAAAGGTATGGCCACTGGTGTGGGCAGCCCAGGTTGTAAGGCTCCCATCCAAATCATGGTCGAGTTAACAGACCTCAAGTCTTGCAACAATCTCCACTTTCCTGACTTTTTCCTAATGACAAATATTGGGGTATTCCAGGGAGAGTTACTCTCTTCTAAATGTCCTGCCTGTAATTGCCCTGCACTAGTAACTGGACAGCTTGTAATTTTTCAATGGTTAGGGACCACTGATCCACCCAGATGGGTGACTCCCCCTTCCAGGTGATTAGATCCATATAATACATTAGGGGTGCAGCTGAATCAGTAGCCCCCATAAAAAATACCCCAAGCCTCTTCTTCCAGTGTTACCATGGACCTCAATAGGATGAATAATCCCATCTTCACTTTTTCCTAATCCTTTCATTGGGGAGAATCCAGAGTTTATCATTTGAGCCTTGATTACTTCATTAGGGCTGCACATAATCAGTCTCTACAAGGATAACAGATCTTGACCCCAGAGATTAATGGGAAGGACTGAGATGGCATAGGGTTGTATATTTCCTGTATTTCCTTATTTATCTTTCTTTGTCAACACCTTAGAACTTTGTTGTGGGTTTTGACTTTGGCCAATACCCCTTAAATTGGTTAAGGTTGGGGTCAGAGTCCAGGTGGCAGACCAATCACTTTATTTTAGGATAGTCACATCAGCTCCTGTATCAACCAAGCCTTAGAATGCCTTTCCATCTAGCCATAGTGTCATCATAGGTTTTTGTTTAACTACAGGCTGTACCCAGTATGCATCAGAGGAACCAAAGCTTTGATCCCCTCTTAGGACTCTTATATTTGTGATTAGTAGGAAACCATGGAAGTAACAGTAGTTGAGCTATCCTCCTTCCTGTAGGAATGGTGACTATATTCTGAATTGCCTTGGCCATTACCTTAATCTCACCTTGATAGTCACTATCTATAACTCTAGGAAAAATTTGTAGTCCCTGCATAGTAGCACTGTTTCTTCCCTCTATCTGGCCAAACTCATTTGGATAGAGTGGTCCAAAAACTCCAGTGGGTAATGCCTGGGGTTTCATTTCTGGGCTTAGTACTGTATAGGTAGCAGAACTGAGGTCCAGTCCTGCGCTTCCTGGTGTTGCTTGACTTAGTTCAGAAAGGGATTGTTGTTTGCTGGTATGAAACTGACTTCTCAGTAAGCCTGTTTTGGTTCTGGGCCTGGAGCTGGCCCCTGTTCCTGTTTCCCTGATTATGGGAAACAGTGTATCTTGGTGTGTCTCTTTTGAATCTACATTCACTAGCCCAATGCTTTCCACATTTACAAAGTGGCCAGAGCCCAGGTTGTTTTCTGGGCTGTCTCTGGGTTAACTAATTTTCTGTCTTGCAATCTCTTGCTAAGTGTCCAGGCTTGCCACATTTAAAACAGGCCTTTTTGTCTCTACTTGCTAAAAAATCTCTTACTGATTGTCCTTGCATGGCAACCACCATAGCTAAGCCCTGTTGGTTGGAGGGACCTATGTCAGAACAGAGTCTGATATACCCTGTAAGGTCTATCTTTTTCCTGTAGAGTCTAATGGCCGCTTAGCAGGCAAGATTGGCATTTTCATATGCAAGTTGTTTCATCTACACCAGCCTCTGCATTACCCAAAATCCTCCCTGTTGTTGTCATCATTAATCGATGAACAAAATCAGAAAATCGTTCATCAGGCCCTTGTCTGACTGCTGTCAAAGATGCACCAGGGTCTCCCTTTGCCAAGAGTTTATGCCAAGCCTTCATGGCTGCATTTTTAATTTGACCAAATAAGCCTGGGTCATATTGCATCTGGTTATCACTAGAAGCAAACTGCCCTTCTCCTACTAAGGCATCAAAGGAGCAGTCATTGCCTGCCTGAATGTTTCTCCTAGCTGTCTCTTTACAATTCTCATGATACTCTGATTTCCAAATAAGATGGTCACCACTGCTAAGAACTGCTCTCATTAAAGTATTTCAATTGCCAGGAGTCAGCCACTTCTCTGCAGCAGACTCTAACATTGCAAGAGTAAAGGGAGCAATGGTGCCATATTGTGATGCTGCATTTTTTTAATTCTTTAATAATTTGAAAATTAAACCCTGTGTGATGTCTCCAAGCAACCCCTTGAGCATTTCTGGTCTCTGATACAGGGAAAGCCTCAGTGTCTTTCTCCTCTGGTAGATCTGTGGCTAACCTAAAGCTAGAGGACAGGGGCTGTCTTTGGACTCCAGGTAGAGGAATGCAAGAACTTGAAGGATTTTCGCAGTTGGACTCTCGAGACCTCTACACTGTTGCTAATTTTTGTAGCTGATTAATTAAGTCCTGATACTCTTTTTCTAACTCTGTTTGTTATTTAAGAAAAGATATTTATTCCTGTAACTCCTTTCTGGGATCTACAACCACCATCTCCATAGCGGGAGCATTTGGAGGTGGAGGTGCATAGGTAGTGGGCCTTTGAGAAGAGGGTCATTCAGGGTCATAATGTTTGGCTCCCTCTAGGTCTTCCTAGTCTGACTCTGACAAATCATCAACCTTTGGTCTTATTTTGAATTCTAATTTTGGATATATATGTTTTTTTTTTTTTTATTTTGAACATGAAAGATAGCATTCAAACAAGGAAACAAAAGCAGACAATTAATATACGTGAGCAGCAAACAACAAAACAAATCAGAGATTTGAGTTCAGGCTGACTTATTTCTTGCCCATTTTCATTATCATAACTTACCTTTCTTGACACAGCAAATTCATGATCACCTTCTGAATTTTCAGTCAAACCTTCTTCCAGTAATGTCCCTCACTGGGTCTCTCGTTCTTGCTGCCTCTTATTGAGCACCAAAATGTCCCGTCCCTAGCTGCTGCTCCAGTCTGTGAGACAGGGTCTAGCAAGAGAGAGAGTGGTGATGGAGGGGAAGAGATGTGAAGAATGGAGACAAGACAGAGGTTCTAATCAAGCTTCAAGTCCCTCTTATTGAAGGAAGTCCAGGGTATTTATATGATTGTGTCATGTGCCTTGTAGGTGTTGATACCAGGTGCACGTTGCAGGTGTGGATATCACATGCCTTGCAGGTGTGTATAGTGTGGATAGCATGTGCACCATGCGCCTTGCAGCTGGGGGCACTAAACAGCAAAACCAGAGATGTGGGAAAAACAAGATATTTATCAGTGCTCAGCTGTCGTAGGCTGTTGAAAATAAGTCTCTTGTCAGGGTATATGGCTCAAGATGGCTGCAAAGACGATAGCTGCTTTCTACTAGGAGTCAGCTCCCAACACTTCTCTCCTTCAGTTATTATTTTAGGTATTAGATCAGGTGTATAAATACAACATAGTTAAATAAATAATACCAATTGAACCAGCAATGCTCTCTCCAAAACCAAAGATCTAACAAAAACACTAATAACAGGCATTAGAAGTCCTCTTTTGAGTTTTTCAAGGTTGTTGAAGAGACTGTCAAAACATAAGAGTCTATGACTATTGTCCTTGGTGAATCCCCAGGTGTGCATGGTAAGTATCATAGTTAGGGTTTAACTGCTGTGAACAGACTCCATGACCAAGACAGTTCTTATAAGGACAAAATTTAATTGGAGCTGGCTTACAATTTCAGAGATTCAGTACAGTATTATCAAAGGCAGGAGCATGGCAGAGTCCAGACAGTTATGGTACTGGAGGAGGTGGGAGATCTATATCTTCATCTTCAGGCCTCTAGGAGAAAACTGACTTCCAGGGACCTAGGAGTAGGGTATTGAAGCAGTGACACTCCTACTCCAACAAGGCTACATCTCCTAATACTGCCACTACCTAGCATAAGCATATATAAATCATCACAGTAAATCTCTATAGCTGAAGACACACATTTCTGTCACAGGTTGCAGAGGTCCTTGAGTTGAAACTAAGTTAAATGCCTCTACCCTGAGAACTAGCCTCATGGTACCAGAAAGCTCCATGTAAGATTCCAAAAGTGGGAAGCAATCAGCAGTCCTACCCAGCCATGACATGATACCTATGAATTAAAACCAGAAAAAGGATCAGAATTGTAGGTAACTTTAAGAGTTTAATAGTGCTAAATATAGCTTGACAGTAATCAACAACTCTCTGATTGAACCTAACACCTAACACCTGTTTAACAAGAAAAGTATTATTTAGTGCCAGAAATGAGCCAACTACACAAAGCTAGTGAAATAATGGATCTTGGTAGAGAATCCACAACAGACATTTTACTAAGCTAGCCTAATCCCTAACTGTATTCTCTATATTTGTCATTATACCTATTGCTAAGTGTAGTTCTCACCCTCCAACAAGTTAATGTTTCTTTGCAAGAGACAAAGATCATAATGTACACCAGCAAGCTGTCAAAATGTAGTGTTGTAGAGCCCTCTACAATTCTCACATCCGAGGATCAGTGATCACTGTGAAAAAGAAGGGAAGAAATATTTGATGTCCTGAGGAGCAGGATGCTTTCTGTGAGATTTCATCTTCTAAAGAAGTCATAATCTACACCTGTAAATTCTCACTCACATGACAAAAACAACAGATATGCTGAAAAAGAAATGAAAGTCACAGGAGGACTCAGCCCCACAGAAAAATCTACAGTCAACTAAGGGATACTGAAAGTCATGAAATAGGCTCCCAAAATGAAGAGCACACCAATTTGTTATTCAATACTAAATATTAAGCCCACCAAACATCAGACAAGAAATATTATACAGAATGATCAAGTTTTACTTAAATATTGTATATAATAAATATATACATATCATAAATTAATGAAGAAGGGCATAAATTTAAAAAAAAAGAGCAAGGAGAGATACTCCTTAAGAAGCTTGGGAGGGCATAAAAGGAAAAAGTAAATTATGTAATTATATTGTGTTATATATTCCAAAAAGTATAAATTTAAAAAATAAAATAAAGCATATTTGTGTGTGCAAGAATGTATGTATTTGTGTGTGTGCATAGGTATGAGTGTTTTAAAAAAAAATTTTGTTTCTCTTAGCATATCATGTACATTCAATGGAGATGAGACTTTGAAATAAATATGTCTCACTGCTCATGTAAAAGCTTCTTTTTGTACAAGATGGAGAAAAATCACAAAAATCCTAAACCAATCAATACACAGAGAGCAACTGATTGTGTGCAGCCTAGGTCTAATGAAAATTCTTATAATACAACTCTTGGACCATGTACTCAGAGAATAATATGGAAGAAGGAACAAAAGACTCTAAAAACCATATAACCAGGAAATCTGCTGTGAGGTTGTTTCTTTTTTGAAATGACAAGGAGGCTATACCTAGGATACCTCAATGATATGCTTTGTAAACAAGACCCAAATAATGCCAGTGTTAAGTGACATATTTACATCTCAAAAACCTCTAACCTTAGACAAGGATCCATAGGTCCTTACCACTGATGAGAGTGGTAAGATTAATCTCTCACAGAGATGAGTCCCCTAGTTGCTTATTCTATACTAAATGTTCAGTCCTGAAATCATATGCATGCAAGCAACATTAAACAGACTCATCAGGCCTGCCCACCATCATGCCAGGTGGCACAGAAGAGGAAAGACACCCAGACATCTACCCTCTGCCTCACAGCAAGCCCATAAACACAAAGTGTCAAGAAAGCTGGCTGCCAAGTCATGAGAGTTAGAGAGCTAGCCCTGTCCATCATTGGCTGTAGCACTTGAAACAGTAAGCAAACCCTGAATCTCACCAGGACAACATAGTGGAATGGTCCTTGATAGTAAAGGGAGACATGAGCAATCAGTGATGGTGAAAGTGGAAGAGCTAGCTGGTCCAGCCCCTTGGTAGCTATAGTATATGGGAGAGTGGACCCTGTACCTCCAGTGGACAGCACAGTGGAGCTGGCTCTGCAGGTGTGGGTGTTCCAAGGACATGAGAGCAATCGAGCTGCCCCCGACTCCTGCTGGTGGTAGTGTTGTTTGGTCTAGCTTAACTACTACACAGGCCAAGATCCAGGGCTTTGAGTTGGCCCACTCCAAAATTTATAACATTTGTCAATTATTAGAACTCATTAAAGGATCAATTCTGCTGATCTAAAGCATCAGGATCTCAATAACACAAGAAAATAACAGGAGTTCCAATGAGGATTCAGTATTGATAATGTCATAGAAGCCAAAGACCTTGAACCCAAACAATGACTCATTGCAATGAACATTTGCAATCGAAGATGTGTGGAAAGACAGATATACTATGTGATGTTTTCTATGTTTTGTTTTGTTTATATTTTTGTTTGGTTTTTATCCTTTTGGTAGAGGGGATTTGCAAGGGTGGAGGGTGGATACATGAGGACACAAGATGAGTGGAACTGGGATGAATGGTGTAGAACAAGACCTAATAAAAAGTTAAACAAATAAGTCTCAGAGTGTATTCAGTGATAGTGATATAGATCAAAGGAGAAATTATGTAACTATAAATTAAATGAAAAAAAACACTAAGATGCAAATATGTTATATGAGATTTGAAGAATTACATATGTGTGTTTGTGTGTACATGTATACATATATGAGTGTTCTTGTAACATTGTTAGTCTAATGGTTCTTACTATTTGAATGAGGATTTATTAAAATTTTTCTGTAAAACTGCAATATTGCTACTTTCTGAAAAGTTGGGTATATGTCACAATTTGCCTACTGGATATCTTGAAGAACATCTAAGTATATATAGTTTTAACACATGACTGATAATCGTTACTGAAAGTGCTTAATTTAAATGGGCTATTATTTCAGTACTTAATATAAAATATATTATCTCCTACAGAGGCATTATGACCAGATGCTTTGACTTTTACATGCTGTAGTCATAAAACTTTTAATGAACTTTGGTGCTATAACAGTCTCAGCACCATAATTATGTTGAGGCAGATTTCATTTTAAAGATTCAGTATAGCTGCTAAGCATAAATAATATTTTTGAATACTCATAAAATAATTTGACATAATTATCTTTGAGTTCTGTAAGTATAACATTCAAATGTATAATTTTGAGAGCAGCATATGAAGATAGTCTACAAAATACTTGATATAAAGGTTGATAATGCCAAAGTAAAAGTGAAGAATAGTCCAAAGTTGTCCATTGATGAAGCCTGATATTCTAGTTGACAGAAATAATGCTGCCTTTTTGGTGGTCCAGTGTTTGAGAGATTTTGGGGGTCCAGATTAATTGAGACTGATGGTCATAGAGATTTTTGAGTTCATAAATTGCTACTTTATTGAAAGGAATCACTAATATTCATATACATTTAAATTCATTACCCTATTATAGCCATATATACTTATCTCTTTTGCATTAGTCATTGGATAACCATTTCAGCATTTCTCAAACCTAATCTTCATAAATAAAACAGAGTTTCAAAGTCAGACTGGCAAATGAAACCCTCACATCACAGCATAAGCAATGTGTAAAAATGAATAAACTGATTCAAAATGATTATCTTATGAATTTCACTATCAGATATCAGTTACTCTGAACTCTCATGGAATAAGTGTAACTTCCCACAACTGGGAAATAATTTTCATTATTACAAATAAAGAGTTTAGTAGGCTCCTTCATTCATCTTTGCCCATGTTTCCTGATAATGATCTTTGTAGTTCCCGTGCGAGTTCACCAAAGCTCTACCTTTCCAATGAGGAAAGCAACCAAGCAACTGGTACACTGTATTAAGTGTGAAACCTCATTTGTCAATGTTTTTCCCTAACAGAACCATTCAACACAATATTAAAGCAGCATGGATTTAGGAAACTAAGACACTGTGTCAAATACAATTATAAATTGTATATGAATTACTGATTCATCATAATGTGTTATCCTTAAGCATGTACTCATATATGTAAATGTAGGGTTATACCACATCCCAATCTTAATATATATGAAAAATAAATCAATCTAATGGCTTCAATATTTTGCTTCTGTTATGAAATTACATTAAAATGTTCAGTTTTTAACTTCAGCTCTTGTTACATGTTTTTTATTTTAGGAGATTTTATAAATGTCCTACATCTGCTCTGTAATATATCCTTAGAAATGAAATATTTTTCTGGAAGATATTGAAGGAAATTCCAAAAAGATATCTTAATTTGTTGGTTGAATATTATTTCTCATTACAAACAAAAAAGAAAGAGTAGGCATGAAAGAAAGATGAAAA
>JANHMN010000012.1:67105452-67184398 GCA_030674055.1 Rhabdomys pumilio
AGAGAGAGAGAGAGAGAGAGAGAGAGAGAGAGAGAGAGAGAGAGAGAGATCTAACTATGTTAAACAAAATGAACAAAAAAGAAACCTCACAGATAGAGTTGGTTAAACTTTATACTTGACATTAGCAATTTCTTTAAACAGCAAAAAGTTGAAAATGTGTGACACATTCAGTTGAATTTTATGAGTATATCATGTAATTATTTTGTTCTCTCACTTTTAAAGCAACGTGTAACAGGAGACATAATTTTAAACATCTGAACATGAACATGAGTAAATGTGTTTAATCTAGAGTTTAATGAGTTTTATCAACATTCACCATGTCAGAGTTGGTGGGCAGCATAGTAATGTGACCTCATTAAATTAATACTTGTGACGAAGATGGAAATGACCACTGAATATCAGAATAAATAATGTATCATCTTGTATTCCTTTGCTTCTGCTGCTTGAGGCATCTAGGGAAATTAATAAGGGTTACTTGTGTCAATCAGGCAAATCAGAAGTAAAAAGAAATCTTTAATTAATCATGGTATTTTACAACAATCCCTTTGGAAAAAAAGAACCCTATTAATAAAAAAAGCATTATGCCTTCTGTGGCAGTTGACAAACAGTGATAAGTTTCTCAGGGGACATAATGTATGAGAAATTTATAATGAATTTTTCCTTGTAAATTTCTCTAAAATCATTCCAACAGCAAAATCTTTGCTATTCTGAGGCATGAAGCCCTCGGGACTTCATCGAAAGAGCTTTTCCTTTTGGTCCTTCACAGAGGGGGCTGGTGATTACTGCACAGGTCCTTTGTAGCATGCTGCCAGCTGCTTTTGCAGCTATAAAGCCAAAACAAGATCCTTGCACCAGAAAATTTGGCTAATCAGGACACTTCCTATGATGTTTATATGGATTAACAAGTGACCCTCCTAAATTACTAACCGCAAGATACTGACAGTGCACACCAAACAGCACAGAATTCATACTCCCTGTTCTAACCAACATCTGGCTCACTCTTTGGAGCTTCTTAGAATTCACTCATAAACCAAGAAAAGAAACTGAACTAGAGTAAGAACTAAGTGGTGACTTCCTATTAATGTGGGCTTGTCACACCAGGGTTTTATGCAGTGCTTCCCTTTAGGAGTGTGCTAATCTTAAACATTTGCATTATAAAAGTCACATTATACTTCAAACTAAAGTAATTCTCCACCTTTTAGCTATCTCAGAAATCATACACTCCACACCTACTTAATTATGATCAGTTAGTAAAGGAAATGCTTTATCTCAAAAGTTTAAACACAAATATAACAATTAGCACTGAAGCAACTGTCAACTTTGAAACAGAAGTAACTGGGCATGATCAATGTTTAAATACCCCAAATACCATTTTGAATATGTTTGGGACTAGTTAGTATTGATACATAATTTTATGAAATAATAAAACCTGAAGATGCTTCATTTACCTTCTTTTGTTTTACTTATAATTTTACTATTTCCTTTCTTCCCTTTCCTTCCTCTAGCTCCTCTATGTCCCATTCCCAATTTGCTTTCTCTCAAATCATGGGCTCTTTATCTTTAAATGCTGTTTTTAAACACACACACACATGCTCACACACACGGGGCGGGGGAGAGAGAGAGAGAGAGAGAGAGAGAGAGAGAGAGAGAGAGAGAGAGAGAGAGAGCGGAAAATATGCAATTGTGTATAAAGTCATACTTAAATTCAGTGTGTTGAATTCATTTAGTGTTGCCATATGAATGTGATGTCAAGGATTAGCAATTGGGATTAGAATTACAGTTAGGAGCATCTCTATAGAGCACAGTCAATGCCCATTTTTGGATGGAATGAGATAAGAGTAAGTTTTAAAATGCAAAGAATGAGGCTGGGTAGTCAGCAGAGTACATGCTTCATACAAAACTCATGTTAAATACCCAGCCTGTGGTGTTACCCTCTTGAACAAGGCAAGAAGGAAAAATTTAGGGCCATTTTTCATTAGGCAAGTGTTTTATGGCAGGTTAGGAAACAAGAACCACTATTTTAAAAAGAGAAAACAGAATCAAGAAATGTCAATACAAAAGTTTGCTATACAATTTCCCATAGAGTTATTTAAAGAACCCACATCAACAACATGAAGGATATATACTTTTATATATATAGTTTATAGTGAACAAATTAAATTTAGATTTGTTATCAAAGAATATTTTGCCAATCTGGATATTGTTTCACAGTGATAACTCTTATACACTTTTTAAAACTACCATAGATATTTCATGTGTGCTATGTGTGTTCTATTTAGAAGTGTACCTGTGTTTTACTAATATTTTTATAAAGTTCCAAATGACTAGTAGTGTTTTCAAACTTTTTGAAACAGAAAAATACATATGCTCAAAAATTTAATCATCTATAGATATGCTTGAACATAAAATCCAGCTATGAAATTGATTCATTATTGATACATTATTGATTCAAGCATGCTTATCAACATACATTTACAGTAGTCATAGCAGACTTTTAAAAATATTGGACATATAAATTAATATTTTATTGTAAAAATAAAGTTAGAGCAGTCTGAGTTGAGTGTGTGTGTGTGTGTGTGTGTGTGTGTGTGTGTGTGTGTAAAAGCCCTATAAGGTAGTCTAGAAACTCATTTAAAGCTTCTGTCTTACATGTTGCAAAGTATAATTTTCAGTAGGACAGCAAAACTTATCACACAGTGCTATTATTTCTACTTGTCTATCGTACAACCTACCCCTTTACTCATCTATAGCAATTAGGAAATTTGAGTGAAGTTGAAAGACAGGCCAAGCCACTATTGATGCAGTTCTTTTGTCTAAAGTAGCTTCTAAAGATACCCTGAAAAACTACAATGAAATCTCAGCATAAGGAGAGAAATGAAATGTAGATCCTGACCAAATCGCAAGCTTCCTACAGTGCAAAGCAATAATGTTTACAAATCTATCTATCATGATTTTCTAGTTGTCAGTGTAGAAAGAGATTCATAGTAATAGCATTAGTTGTTGTCTTTTGTTAAATGTAATTATTTTTCTTGAAGAAGTGGGTCTTTTTGCAGAATGGCTCCCTAGAGAGAAAAAGAAAAAGAGATTAAGATAGTTAAGGTAGAGCGTCTATAGAAATTCATGAAAAGATCATCACACAGGCAATGCTACTTTTCTCATTACAAATCAGGAATATTTGTTATCCGAGAAAATATAAAGCATCCTACATTAGCGGGGCTGCATGTTTAAAACGACTTTTAACAGCATATGACTTGAGGTGTCTTTTTTTTTAACTCACAACTGAAGGGGAATAGAAGAACCAATTTTTTATTTCTGTCAATGAGAAAGTAATGTATCTGTTAGGTCATTCTTGTCATGCATTCATTCTACAGATACCCCAACAGCATATATCGAAAGATTTTTTGTGTGCTAGATATTACATTATATTTTGATTTTTATATTATGTTTAGATATTTGTGTATACAAGAAGAATTCAGATATTTTTTGTTTGTTTTAGGCTGCTGGATAAAGATCTTCATTTCTTCTATGATCACTCATTATGTATCCCAACAATAATCTACAGAAGATAAATGATCTTATCCCAAATATTGACTACAGTTCTGTTTGGCATTATCTAGTGGCTTTTTTTTCATCTTTTGAGAAATAGTATTATTTGATAGTATACTGGGACTACAATTTTAAAATTATAGAAAGAAAGAGTGAAAAGAAGTGAAAAACCGCCATAAATGTTTAAGTTCTATTTGGAATAAACCTACTAAAAGTTATGAGTTAACAGGGTCACACAGGTGTTTCTGACATGAAGTGGTAGTAAGCGAATGAAAGATTTAATCAATCTGGAGCCATCAGGTATGCTTTCAGTAATAACAACCCTCCTCATACAATGAGGGTTAAACTGAAATATTTCATACAGAAGGATGCAAGAATAGGTGGACTATAAAAAGAAAATCTAGGAATTACAAATACTTCCAATTTTATTTTTTAAAGATTTATTTTAGTATTTTAATTGTCGCAGGGAATATATCTTTCTCATATCAGTGCATGAGAAAGATAGACGGTGTGGAATCCCCTGTAGACAGAGTTAGAAGCAGTTTTGTGTTGGTGGCTGGGAACAGAACTATGTCTTCAACAAAATGGTGGTTGCTCTTATTGGCTAAACCATCTCAGTTCATCAAACTTCTTAACTACAAACAAGAGAGGACGCTGCTCTCAAATGGCAGTTCTAAAATCCAGCAACCATTTAAAATTACGTTAACCCAGGGGAAATTTAAATATTCATAAAAGTTGTTCAGGAATGCTTTGAAAAAATACCTGCTTCAGACTGGACTTAAGCAACATCATCAGACTTTGATGAGTCCTTTCAGGAGCTATTCCCAGGAGATGGGTTGCATCCTCTCTGTCCCAGTGTTCGCAGATGAGAAATTGTCTAGATTTTTCTACTTGGAAATTAGAAATTATTTTATCTATTTCCCTCTGTTTTATACCTCAAACTATTCTAACACATCCCCACAAGTTGCATTTCCTTTTTCTGGTCCTGAGAATGATACAGTTTGGACACCACCCATTTAGTAAACTTTCTGCTTCTTCATATATGAGACATTCCAATTCTACTCTAACACTCCTGCATTTCTGCCTTTGCTTTCAATATTCTATGACACCACTGGAGACTAGACAACAAATGAGGTCAACCATGCTTTTGCAGCACAACACAGATAAAAAGTCACAAGTAGTTAGAATATTTATTTTGAAATTTTCATTTTGTACATATGGTCATATAACTACATTCATTGGAACAAAGGGTTGAGTTTCAGGGCTTTTCCATTTATAATAGTTACCTCTATATAGGGTAACATACATAAAAATAGCCATGTGAAATGTTTTCCTTTAATCAAACCACAAGCACCTCTCAAAGCATATTGCTACCAGATGAAAATCAGTACTATGCAGAAAGACTATAACTAAGAGAAGAAACTAATTTTGTTACAACTGTCAGAACTGAAAAAAAAGATTAACCATTAATGCAGTCACCTACTGAAGAAGAATACAAAGAAAACTTCAAGTTTTACCCGTTTTCAAAGCTTATGAAGGTATAAATCACAATAACTCTGATTTCTTGCACGTATACTTGGTTTCTATGTTGTTGTCAAACTGTAAGTTTTGAACTTATTTTGACCAGATAAGATAAACTGGTACCACATAAGACAGAAGAAAATGAAGACAAACTGAAATAAAAGAAGGTACATTTTCTTGAGAAAATGACCTTTCTTTATGACTCTTTGTTAATGACATTGTTAATCACCAAAAGATGAGAGGCAAAAGTAATCTGGATGCTGCCACTTTAGACAATAGTACAGGAATCGGCAATAAAATCCAAGTGATTTCAGAACACCATTTGCTGTCACATTTTGCATATAAGATGATGATTGTATCAGTCCTTCAATTATTTCTATATCACAAAGATACCCTGGAATATGTAGTTGCTCAGGCAAGTACTATAAGGTGGGTTGGATTTTAATTTACATGTGTGTGTGTGTGTGTGTGTGTGTGTATTTATGTGTTGAGATTTTATGCTATACATTCTGTGTTGTATATTGTTTATATTTGTGCATGCATATGGAGGCTAGAAGTCAATTTTGAGAGTATCCTCAATTATTCTCTCCCTTAGCTTTTGATATATAGTTTGTTACTGAATCTGACACTACTCTGACAGGCTTTCTATGTGGATGCAGATGTGAGCTCACGTCATCATGTTTGTGTACCAGGTACTTTCCTGACTCAGTCATTTCTCAAGGCCTTGATGGCTATTCTTGTGACCAGCTGTTTTCTTTTTTATTTAAGTATGTTAAAACAAAACACAAACACAAACAAACAAAAGCAAAAACAAACCCGAAACTCTGTAAAAAGCAAAATATTACATATTCCTACAGCAACTAGGAGCAAGATCCTCTAATTATCAGTTGTATTATTTCTGTTTTAGAAGATTGATTGCCCTCGAAGAATTATAATAACACAGTATCTTATCTCTGCATTAATCTATAATTCGAGAATAGTTTTTACCTTTATGTGGCAATAATGAATGAATTTTAGTTTAAAAACTTCTTTTAATTTAGGTTGACAATATCAAATATGCTAAGACATTTTAAATACTTAAATATAATAAGTATTTTTAATAAATAAAAATTATATATTTAGCCTCAGCCTTGAGGGACTTGAGGCCCCAGGGATTGGAAAGGCCTGGTAGGTGGAGGGGGGACATCTTCTTGGAGACAGCAAGGGGAGGAGAAATTAAGACTATGCTGGACAAAAAGTCATCATTACCCAATATGGTGGTTTGAATATGCTTGGCTCAGGAAGTAACACTGTAAGGAAGTGTGGCCTTGTTGGAGTATTATGTAACTGGTGGAGGCCAAAAGACAGCTTCTTTCTACCCTCCTGAGGATTACAGTCTTCTCCTGTTTGTCTTTGGAACAAGATGTAGAACTCTCAGCATCTCCAGCACCATCCCTGCCTTGATGCTGCCATGCTTCTGCCATGATCATAATGGACTGAACCTCGGAAGATGTAAGCCAACACCAGTTAAATGTTCTTCTTTTTAAGATTTGCCTTGGTCATGGTGTCTCTTCACAGCAGTGGAAATCCAAACTAAAATACCCAGTCATGTAGGCTTTTGTGAAGTATATTTCTCTAAATTTTTTAAATACAATTTCTTGTGTGATATGAATTGCCTTAAACTAATTAACATATTATATTAGTCACCCTGCCTAAGAAAAGTAAATATGTTCTACTGGTATTGCAGCAATAATAAAGAAATACCCATAAACCAAATAGTTACAACAAATTATTAAACCAACAACAACTTTATTATTGGACCATACAACTGTTATATGTTATATTCTACAGAACCTTTCCATCCAACTCAAAGTTTAGGAAATGACAGCTACCATAAGTTGAATTGTGTTCCCTTACGATGCATATGTTATATCCCAATTTCCATGTACCTTAATAAGTGACCAAATATGTATTATTTGTATATGTTACTTTGAAATAGGATGTTTCTCTATATGACTATCAAAACAAAGATCTGGGTGATACATCTAGAAATGAGGTGCTACAGTTGATTTATGTTCATGATCTTCAGAGTATCACGTTTGTACACATGATCCTCATTTGTGGCAGTATCTATTTATTTGGTTTTGTTTGTTTCAGTGGTTGGCTATTGAGATAGGGTCTTACTATGTAGCCCTCGCTGACCTGGCACTCACAGTATGAACTAGAATGCTCTCACCCTCACATAAATCTCCCTGAATCTGCTTCCTGATGACTGGGCATAAACGAGTGTCCACCATTCCTGGTTGTTACTGATTGATTTGAAAAATCATTGAAATTTCATCAGATAAAGTT
Organism: Rhabdomys pumilio; assembly: GCA_030674055.1. Lineage (NCBI taxonomy): Eukaryota > Metazoa > Chordata > Mammalia > Rodentia > Muridae > Rhabdomys > Rhabdomys pumilio. The sequence continues at coordinate 67,112,851 of JANHMN010000012.1, forward strand.
TTTCTGAAAGAGTATGTTAAAGATGGTGTGAACTCGCAATTGATACTCAGCTCATGTCTCTATCCCTCAGCATTTTGTCTCCAATAAAATAATAGCTTCCACTAAGTCTCCTCTCACCAAAAAATTCTGCATAAACATGGGTCCAATTAGTGGAGTCAGAGTATAGAGTTAAATCCTTGAAACTATGAGCTAAAATAAGCCTTTTCTTTTTTAAGGTGTGCCAATTATTCTGTCACAACAAGGCCAAAGCATAAAAAGTGACAAGCAATAGCCAAAATAACCAGGAAGTGATTAACAAGACAGAAGATTGGAACAAATCAGACTTCAAAGAGGAAATTAAAAAGACACTACCCCAATCTTGGATCATATGTGCCAAAACTGTGACAATAGATTGTTGTTGTTTATTCAGATGTTGATATTTGATTATAAGAAGATGGTAACTATGAGCCAGCCTTCCTCCGTATTATGCATATTATGGAGTCAGTATGATTCATCATTACCTCCTCCTCCTCCGTCTCTTTTTTCTTCTTTTCATTAAAACTTTAAGTTAATGGAGATTGAGAAATCTCACAGAAAACTGGGTGGAAAGATTGCAGGAGCCAGAAGGGTTAAGAACACTACAAAAGCAAGGCCTACAGAACCAACTAACCAGGACCCATAGGGACTCACAGAGATTGAACTGACAATCAGGAAGTCTATATGGTTCTGACCTAGGTTCTTTGCATATCTGTTATAGTTGTGTAGCTTGGTGATACTGTGGGACTCTTAAGAGTGAGAATGGGAAATGTCTCTGATATTTTTGCATGCCTTTGGGACCTTATCTTCCTACTTGGTTGTCTTATCCAGTCTTAATTTGAGGGTATTGCCTATTCTTACTCTTAATTGTTATGCCATATTTGATTGATATCACTAGGAGACCTATTCTTTGTTGCTGTCATTGGTGGTGGTTTTCTTAGAAAAGCGGAAGAGTAGATCTGGGGGAAGGGGAAGCTAGGTAGGGAGGGACTGGGAGGGGAAGAGGAAGAGAAAGCTATAGTAGGAATATAATATATAAAAATCTAAATAAAAATAATTTATTAAATTAAAAAATTGCAAGGCAAAAAGGACTCACAAATTAATCAGATTAAACATCTATATATTTCAATTCAATTCTGTAGAATGAAAATAGCATTTTTGAAATTGTAGAACTTAGACTTTTTACTTTCATACTAATGCTGATTTTTAGACTTTATACCTTCATTATCAAATAGATTTTTATCCACTTAGTTATCACTGGAAATTGAAAATTCTATGGTAGAGTTGATATTACAAAAAACAACTGCATCATTTTTATGACTCAAGTATTTTTAACTGTATTCAAATTTTTCTCATTATCTAATATTAACTCTTTCTTGGTTTCTTTCTTATATATTATTCTATATCCACATGTAATATGGATATTTATTTACACACACACATACACACTCACATACAAACACACACAATCTCTCTCATACACACACATCATGTTTAGGCTTCATCTATGAGTGAAAACATGAGTTGGTTGTGTTTTGTTGTTGTTTTGTTTTTCTCTTGATGACACTGTTTGAACAAGATGGGTTACTTCCTTAACTTCAAGGATTAGAAGTTTCTGTTACTGAAAGTTTGCCAAGGAGAGCTTTCAGAAATCTATATAAACAAAACAGTTCATAGTTCTGTAAGTCAATTTTAGTAATAAATCAAAAATATCACCTATTTGTATATCCTTTTTTTGGCTTACACTTTGAAAGTTATACATTTTAAATACACTTGTTTGTTATTTATGTGAATCTATCTATGAACAACCACATAAAAACATATGATTTTATGCCAGGTCACTTTGTAGAGGTCTTCTGTACAGTCTGGAGAATAATATCTAGTAGACATATTATTTTTATTTTTCTAATGGGAGACTTTATTGAGTATAAAAATATCCATGTCTTTGTCACCCCCACCACATTCTGCTTTTTTTTTAGCAAGACACATGTTAAGTTCACTATAGGAAGTGAATCTTTATTTTTGTGCTAAGAACTATGTAGAACAAACCTTCCCTCACAATGAGACCTGTAAAGCCTCTCTCTTTCTCTATGTTCACAATACAGATGATTGTATTCATTCTTTTCCTTTGCTTCTTTGCAAACCTGCATATGCATACATATAAATATCACTTAGATTTACATAATAATATTGAAAGCATGAAGAATATGGGAGCAGTGTTAGAATGCCATTTTATCTTCTGTGGCCTATTTAGAAAACAAAAATTTCCCATCATACAAATCCTACTCTTAGTGTGTCACCATATGGTGAAATTGGGGTAAAAACTGAAGTTAAGTTAATGTTTAAGAACAATACATTTAAAAGGAATTGGCCATGTCTTTTATATGTCTTAGAAAATGAGAAGATAGATAACATTTTGAAGTTAATCTTTAGGGATTCTAGAAAATGCCAAATGTCCTTTATGGAATAAAGTAGCCTGAAGAAAGGGCCACAAAGTGGACATTGGTATAAAGAAGGCCAAAACTCCAAAGGCTATTGAACTTAGATATTAACATTTTGTAGAATGTAGAGTTTATGGTTACATTTAATGAGGTTTTTGAAAATATATCTGACTCACATATGAGTTCAATGTGAATTTCTTTGAACTGCAATGGATAAAAGTCTGAACTATCTTGGTCCAAACTAGTCACTAAACCAATGTGTGTGTCTTGGGATCAGGTGACCCATGCTTGATAGTAAATATATATATATATTATATATTATCACACACAAACACAAATTTGCTTTGCTTTGCCAAATCAGTATCACAATGCTTAGTCTTCAACAAACTAAATGCTTTCATTTGGCTTAGTCCTTGTAATATTTAGCTCTACTACAAATCACTTTTTTCTAAAAGAAATTATTCTCCTAAGTACCCCTCACATCCCTGTCTTTTTGAGAGTTGCCTCTTTTTTCTATGCATCTAATAATATATTACTTGACACAATTGTAATTAAGCAACATAGTTTGTAACTGTGTTCTCTTAAAGATTTTGTTAACTTCTTCTCGGTCAAGACTGAGTTCAGAACTTTGTACTCAACACAGCATTTACATTAGAATCAAGCAGAGATGGTAGATATATAACTACCATGGTCAGTACATTTTAAAAATATTTTTAAAAAATAGAAAGAAAAGAAAGGATTTCATAAGCATAGCTTATGATGGGAAGAGAAGTTTATCTTAATGAAAAATTGTTTCTGACATTGTTGAATGACCTTTCACAATTTTAGATCTTCTTGGTTTTTTTAAAAAATGTTTTTCTATACATCAAAGTATCAAAGTATAGATTGGAGATAAATGGACAGATCTGCAGGCATTAGAAGGTTGTCATCATAAAAGATTCTTCATTGAACTCTCTGCTTTAGATCTTCTAAAGTGAGTTACCAATTTCTGCATATTTGCAAATAGAAGCTGAAAAAACTATTCAAAATGCTAGGTCCAGCAATTATCTTGGATGAGTGATGGATTGAGACTCAAAATAAAAATCTTCTCTTAATCTATGAAAACTATATTCATCTTGCAACTATGTTGTCTATCAAAGCCTTTGCTTTCTCCATCTTTGTCTAAAATACGTAGTTTAACATTTGTTTGTTGATTTGAAGTTCTCTGTTCAAAATTATAAGTTCACTGAAATTTTCATCTGTTATTGAGCCCCAAGTCTTAACTATAAATTGTTTTTTTTGTTTTAGTAAAGTATTATTTGACTAATTTGAAAGAAAATCACTTAAATATATTTTGTACTGTTATAGTCTTTGTGAGTTCATATTGTATCAGTCCCATTGTCCTTAGATGGCTACATCCTTGGAGTCATTCCCTACCTCTGGTTCTTGCAACCGTTCTTTATAATATTGTGACAGCACAGTGAGCCTTACACATGTTCAAAACAAGCAAACAAACAAACAACAATAACAACAACAACAAAAACTAGAAGGAAGAGAAGTGTATATGTCCCTACCTCTAATCAAGATATTATTTGCAATTGATACCTGTTGTGAGGGGAAAATTTGTTTCCTCCAATGTAATAAAATGTGAATATTAATCACATTCCAGGGCAGTGTTCATACGTAGGAGTAGTTGACAAAAATAAATCAAATTCTAGTGTATATGTGTGCGTAGTTTTTTTTTTTATTGATTTTCTCTTTGTTTGATTATTGTCTTTTTAGAGAGCAGGTCTAAAATTCTAAAATTGGGTAAGTAGGGAGGAAGTGTGTAGGATCTGGGAGAAGTCACTGGAATAAAAAGAATTTGATCAAACACATTGTATGAAAAAGTTAAATAAAAATTCATTAAAAGAAAATATATTCACTGTGTGAGACATGAACATGGAAAGATGGGATTTGTTAGATATTAATATAGACTTCACTAAATAATAATGATTCTTAAGAATATTATAAAGACAGAATCAACCAGTAACTCTCTCATCGAAATATTACTGAAGTGATACTTTAGCTTGTATTCTTTCAGATCACTCTCCATGTGCTGGCCCTGTCAGATATCCGATGCAGCTTCACAGCCATGTTTTGCAGGGCCCCATGAAGCCAAGGGTACAGGAAAACTCAAGGCAAACACTGGTTAAGAATGTGGAGCTCTGGTGTGGGTTTTAAGGACAGGAGAGACAGGGGAATCATTAAGCCAAGCTGGAAATTTAGTGGCAATTCCTGGGTACACGTGGTTTAGGAAACAATGGTATATCACTGTGTTGGTTTTTGTCTTTAACATTTTCTGTGTGTAGCCCTGGGTATCCTAGAACTATGTAAAGCAGGCTTGCCTAGTCAGTGTAACAGCATTTGTACTCTGACCTGCAGTGATAGCCTTTCCTATAGCTCAGGATTTAGGATAGGGAACCACTATGCTAGAAAAACATACACACATCTATCCATCCATACATTGTACTTGGAACTCCATCACAGTGATACACACCATCTTGGCATCAAGAAGTCTTTTGTAAGAACAGCCTGCTTATTTTAGGCACATCGGTCTATTAAGCTAGTCTCATTCTGTGCTACAGGAGGGGACTAAAGTTTAACCACTTGTTTTCTACTAAGAACTAGTGTTTGGCTGGGCCTGGTGATACATACCTTTAGTCACAGCACTCGGGAGGCAGAGGCACGCAGAGATCTGAGTTCAAGGCTAGGCAAGCCTGCTTTATATCATTTATTCTTAAGTAACAAGCACTATGCTTGCTCTTTTTTTTGGATGGCTTGGGAATGGTAGTGCCTCGTGATCAGCCTAGCTCTTTGCAGTCCTATGGACGCTCAGTTTAGTCCTAAAAAAGGGCTTAAGCCACCACTAAGAAGTGTTCCATCTACTCTGAACCTGCATTCTCCCCTAAGTAGCCCATGTAAATTGTGAATCTCAGCATGGCTGCAGTGATGTAGTCTAACACATGAAAAACATTTGTTCAGTGCATGTCAGAAAAGCATTTTCCACAATTTTAATATGATCCACTTCTCATCTCTTCAAAGCATGTGTATGCATGCATACTAACTGACTTGCAATTTTGCTGTTAATCCACTCATGTAACTAGATCATGAAATAGAATGAATCAGGCACATGAAATAGGTCAGATAATAAAACAATGTGATGAGATTAGTGGACAGGCATTGCTTCGCCAGAATCACATTTAACAGGGTAGCATTAATGGCATTGTGTTTCTAAGCAAGGAGTAAGGTGCAATTTTAGTTTTTGAAAATTACCTAGGACATACTGTTTCTGGACTATTAACTTTATTTTTCGAGTATTTAGATCACAACTTCTAAAGGCTTAGCTATATTTTGACAGGTACTGACAAAGAGTGCCATGAAATTGTGACTCGATTGTCACCTTCAGAGTGTTCAAGCTGAATAACTCAGGATGACTGCTAGGTACTAATTAGAATTGTTATATTAGGAAAGCAAATACAATGGTGCCTAGCATTAAATAAAACGCAATTCTCATCAAAAATGCTTTCTTTTGTGTATAGGTTAGCTTGTAAAACAGTTTTGCATGTTAATGAGGCACAAACAATTATTGCCAGAGTGACTAGTTTCATGCAGTTATAAAAAATCACATAAAAGCTTCATTGTTTGTTGTCTTATGGTTTTTTACAGCTAATTTTGCACTTGATAATTTCAGATTCCATTTGTAGTACAGTGAATGTGTGTGGGAGGGAGAGAGGGAGAGAGAGGGGAGAGAGAGAGAGAGAGAGAGAGAGAGAGAGAGAGAGAGAGGTCAGTGGGAATTTAAAATCTAGTAATTGGTAAATAACTACTTCTCACTTTAAAAAGTGAAAGACATAGTCATTTTTAGTTGTTGGAAATAATCAATCCGATTAAGATGAAAATGGTGAAGCGAATGTTTACCAAGTGAGATGAAACCAGGAAAGTAGTCGAAACTATAACAGAGTTTAGACTTTTTCATACAGAAACTGGAGAGAGAAAAAAGAAGAGAGGCAGGGCTATTTGGTATATGGCTAGAAAGAGAACACAGATTTCAGTAACACTGGAGTGAAGTGAAGGACACACACACACACACACACACACACACACACACACACACACACATCTCCTGTACCTTGTGCAGTGGTGATAAGGTGCCTGAATTCTCTGAATTGTACCACTTCTTCATTTGGCATATTAGATACAAAGTTAGTATACAAATTTAGTTTTAACACTTATTAATTTTGAGTCATGTATTTTGTTGAAATGTCGGGTTCAGTTCAGTTTTTTTTTTACTAGTTTCATTTACTAAGATTTAACATTTATGACATATTTGTAAGTACTCTTTAAGAGAACAATAATATTCAATGCATCAGGAATATTCCTGGGAATGTGTTTCTACTATTAGAATTTAAATCATAAAGCCTCATAATTTAAAAAAAAATAATAATTGACAGTTGGGATATAAAATACATGAGAAAATAGAAATCTTGCTTAATAAAAGTGCATTCTGCTTATTTTCCTGAATATATGCTCATATCCCAAACCTAGCTGTAATCAAGACATAGTAAGAAAGTCCCCACCAGCTTTGTTGAGAACAAAAAAAAAAAATGAGTGGGCAGGTGCTGTTCAGGAATCTCCTCTACTGCTTTGTTAACTTTCCCCATCATTACTGCAGTACATTCCTGGCTTGGGTATCAGAAGACCACTTTAAACCATGTCCCAACTACTGTATTTCCAAGAAAAAAGGAAGTGTACACACACTATTGCCTCTAATTCTGTGCCCTCCTCCACCTTTGGTTTCTACATTGCACAAGCAGACCTCACTGCATCTCATCTACAGGCTGAATCCTGGGGAAGCCAGTCAGGATCCCTTTGCCAAAGCCTTTTGGCTGTTTTGTGAATGCATCCACTCCACAGCAGGATGACTGGCCCTACTGTTTTATTTATGATGCAATCAGCTGCTGTAAGGAGGTGAACAGTAACTGCTATTCCATTGCATAAAAAAGCCTTTTTAGCCCTATGTTATAAACATTTAAAAGTCTGTCTTTTACCCTTTTAGAAAAAGCCCAGCAGGAGGTAGATAGAGGTCGCTGGGAGCCTCTAATTCATCTACATTTATAGTAGGTGTTGCAAGCTCTATTAGCAGAAAATGTATGACAGTGGGACCTAAGTTTAATGTTTTACTTAAAATCTCTGCCACTCTGGCTAATGTCAGAAGCGTGCCCGTGATTGGTAGTACATAGTCTCAATAGCACAGGCTTCCCTTTGGCACAAGCCATCAGTTGGAAAATGGCTATTACAATAATAAATTTGAGTATCATACTGGAAATTCCTGCTTAATAGAGATTTTCTTTTTTTCCCCCCAGAAGCTAGCAGTATTTATGCATGTTTTCTGACAAATGTAGTTACTAACATAGTCTAAAACATGAATGTTAACATTCAGTTCATCAGTGGAGTTATTTAGAACAAGGATAATGCTGTCACAGCAGCAGCATCCTAAAAGTGGGTTCAACCCCAGAAACACTAACATAGCAACCACCCTCCAACCCCAAGCTCTCAAAGTTCTGTGCACTGGCAGGCTTTATCATATCATATAAGGGCTTCTTCGCTGGCTTTTCTTCTTCTTTGGACACTGCCATCTTGTGAGTACTAAATACATCATCAGCAAGTCTCATTCTCGTGTATTATACTAATAAATCACCAGAATGACAACTGATTCTGATGATCTATTAATGCAATACATCAGACGGAGGTGTTTGAATGGGGTATTACTCAGAAAACAGTGCTGTCTCCATAAACACACGTCCAAAATCCAATTCCATATAATGACACAGAATTCAGAGCACACTAGCAGCCTGCTATCACTACCAAACTCCCAGCATTATCAAAGAAATTATTTGCATTCTCATTAAATTATCAACAATAACTTCTCCTTTCCTGGAAATGGATGTGCCTTTAAGTCACTGACTCAAATTCCATGAGCTCATCATTTTCTGTGGCACAAGAAGAATTATTTTGCAATTGCCCACGAATATAGCAAATATCCTTGTCCCTATGCTGACTACTTTACATTCTATGCTGGTTAAAAAAGGACACCTGATTTTCTCATCTGAAATACATTTTCTCTGGTAAACATACACTGGGCTTTGAACGTTCTTTGTTTGTAGTCAGCAGACACTGTCTAAACATTTGTGCTTCTTTACATATTACATATAGGAAAGAGATGTAAGGGAAAAAAACCATGTGCATTTGCTCCAGAGTCTGTTATTCTACACTGCATGCTTCTATCATTTGTCAAAAAGCCATCACAATCCTTCGACAACCTCTGTGTTCTCTTCTTTCTTTGTGAAACACTTGCGCCTCTGTTTACATAGATCACAACGAAATTTAAATTGTGTAACTGGTTGCCCCTTGGTTGTCTGTATTAAAAGAATTTCAGAATTCCTTTGATGACCAAATTTCAGAAAAATATATCAGACTTTCATTAGCATCAATTATTTTAAAAAATTCAGCTTTTTACCTTCTGCTTCTTCCTCTGGATCAAGTCAAAATCCCTTAAGCATTTTTCATGGTGTTTCATAACAATAATGCAATATAATACAAATGAAACAGACATCAAAAATGTACAGCATGAACCTTTCCATTTTTGGTTATTTTCTTCCCCTTCAAGCTAAAACCAAACAATAAAATATCATCACATGGTTTATGACGCAATTGAAGTCAGATTGTATAAACACCCCTCTTCCTACCTTCTCATGTTTTCAAATACTGACTGTTTTATATAAAAAAGGATTTACCTGTTGTTAATATCTTTGGAGAAATTTTGAGGGTGAGTATTGAGGATATGCAGGAAAATGACGGTTTATGAGAAATACTTCACCAAGTGATATGTGGCCTAATATGAGTTACTGCAGCCTGCCTCACATGTGGACAGTCCACTGCCTGTCTTGAATTCATTACATTTTCTGGCATGAAGATCATTTTCTTCCTGTTACTGAGACCCTTTGATATTATATACTCCTAAATGCCTAAACCTGGACTCTAAATCTGAAAATCGTGATTTGTACTTTACGTATCAGTGACTCATCTCTGACGTGCATTTCATTTATTTTCATAAAATAACAGTTACTTGAAGGTGTGCGATAGAATAGGAATAATTCTTTGTAATTTAGAAAGATATCACTACCTTGGGGAAAGGGAATTAGATCTGGAGTGGTAACAAAATGAACAAGAGACGTGGTAAGTGGTACACACACTCTAGAAATATGGATGAAGAAACCTAGTTAGCATTTGAGACAAACATATATATGCTGAAAGCATTCATACAGATTTTTTTTTTAAATAAGACAAACTTCTACTTGGGTTCATGAGCCCCAAATACTTTAAAGATGTTTCTGTTAATCTTTTTCTTTCATTCTTAGAACTCAAGAATTCCATTATGCATATTCTCACAAAAGTTGTCACAGTTAACTTCATTTTTAGTTCTTGACAACTGAAGATTCATCCTGACATTGAAATGGAGGCGGTGTAGTGAGTAACAGGTGACTATGTTAAAAAAAAAAACAAAACAAGCATGCTTGTGACATGTTTCTTCTGTGGGGCATTATTGGTGTTGTTATTGCTTGCTGTTTCTGGTTGTAGTAGTTGTGGTGTGTGTGTGTGTGTGTGTGTGTGTGTGTGTGTGTGTGTGTGTGTGTGTCTGTGCTCACACTTTCATGTGCATGTGTGTTCCTTTAAATTACAACCTGTGAAAATTTGTTTGTTTATTTATATGGCCCTCCTCCCCCAGGCAGATTTTTGCGGTGTAGCCCAGGCTGTCTAAAAACTGTCTTTACTGTATATAAGGCTAGCCATGGACATTCAGTCTTCCTGCAGTAACTTATGATTGCTAGAATTACAGACACATCAGCACATTAACTTTTCTTATAGAACTTAATTATTTGCTCTCATTGTGACTTTTAGGCTGGTATCTCATAACTACTGCTGTATAACTAATTAGGCATTTGTGAAAAGCAATACCCTATTTGACTACCATATACAAGGACTGTGCTTTTTACACTCTGAAGCCATGTCCCACACAAGTTTAAGGAGACAGAGTAACCTCTGTGCAACTTAGGGATGTTAGAGACAGGATAATATGAATAGATTTCCCCTCTTTATTAACACAAGGGCTGAATGGACTTGAAATCTGACTTATTCTCAAGGGAATCCTGGTTAGAATGTCAACAACAGTTACTTTAACTTACACAATTTTTTAAACCATATACCACCAGTCCATGCCTTCTTCCTATTTCGGGATATCGGGATACTCTTTTTTTTTTTTTTTTTTTGAGTCTTTATTCAAAATGGAGCAAGAGGTGCCAAAAGGTTAGAGGAATTCTCTGAGATGCTGCCTGCTAGCAAGGAAGATCTGAATCCAGTGTCATCTTGTTTTAGGACCTCTGACTCATTATCAGTTTCCATCACCTAGGGAAGAAAGCTAAGGGAAGTCACCTAATTTATAGATGGGTGGAACAAACTTATTTAAAAATTCTCAGTATGTTATCATGAATCATGTAGGTCTATTAAACTAATTGCTAAGCAAATTTAAGTAGTATTACAGCAGAATTTGGTCGAATTTATCATCAAGCTGAGGATCTCTTTGGTGGTCTCATGCTGCCCCCCACAGATTTGTCTCAGAACATTCATTATGCCATAATTACAAAGTCTCTTTGAAGAGGCTAAAAATCCCTAGACTCTTCTCATCAATTATTTTCACCTGTTAATTCATTTTGTGTGAGGTAATAACCTCGGCATAATAACAAATGTGCAAGTACTCCGATTTTGCAATTAAAAGCAGCAGGACTTCTATTTTGATCATACAGACTGTGACATCCATCATAGAAAACAATTTGGGCCTAGCAGGATGACAGATGCCGCACTGATGGCTCTAGTAACTAACTCCCTGTCCTAGGGAAAGGAAAAAAAAAACAGAGAGAGAGAAAAAAGGAAAGAACAGAAATGGCTAGGCTCAGCCTGCCGCTGCAAACTACCTAATAGCTTCTGACCAGTCGGTAGGAGAGAGCCCGCAGTGACTGAATTACTGAAAGGTAATTTTACTTCAGAAAATGAGGATTTCTGAGGCATAAACGTACGCATTCCAGTGACTGCTTGTAATTTGGAAACAAATAGCCCTTTTCATTTGAAAATGACTGGAATCACTGCCAGTGTGCAGGACGTTTTGTTTCTCAGGCTTTTACATGAAAAATACAATGTAATTCTCATTATTTCTATCCTCATTCACATCTTATTAGACAGAATGCAAAGTGGTTATCTCTGCTCTCTTAGGCTAAATCTATGCAGGAAAGAATGTTTTTTTCCCCCACTCCACCTTTTCTCCTCCAACCTCTGGCCAGGGGCCTAAATAATAGAAGAGTGCTCATTTTTGCTTTTCAGTTTACATAAAGCTCTGGTAAGCTCTCAGATTTTGATCCACTACCCAGCTCAGCTCAAAGACAACACGAAGAAAAGGCCCCACCTCTGGCTTGGTACTGATTAACCTCACATCTTGTTGGCAGAGATGATAAAATGACAATAGACACTGATAAATATTTTTTGCCTGTATTTTTTTAGATCTTAATATTTAAAAAAAATTTATAAACTGTGTTGTTCTTTGTTGTTAATTTTTTCTTTTTTTTTCTTTTTATTTTAGTTCTCAATTCAAATGCTTGCAATCTCATAGCAGTCTTCTTGGGGTAATATTCTTGTTTTCTGAAACATACCTTGTCATACTTAACATGTGGGACAAAATTGTGACTAATTAAAAGCATAAATGCCATTATTATTATTGTGAATGGGGAAAGATCTCAATGGGAATCCCTCATGGTTCCTGGTTACCTAATCCAGGGACTAGATTATGGAAAAGGGACCACCGCCTGTAATAAAGGCAGACACGAAGTGCAATAGATATTATATTAAGAAAAATTGCTTTGTTCTTAGGATTGTGTTCATATGCCAACAAAGGATAAAGAAGAGACCAGAGATTAGGGGTGGATGCACTTTATTAATCATGGTGATCTCTCTGTCCAGGTGGTTCCAGACCACAGCATTTACATTAAACCGTCCCCTGCATTCCTTCCAGACAAAAAGCACTTGCTTTTAGGTAACAATCTGGTTTTTTGTTTGTTTGTTTATTTGTTCATTTGTTTGATTTTTCTAGTTCACTATATCAGACACATTAACTTTGTCAGCAACAAGGACGAATACGTGGATAGATAGAAGCAGAGATGCTCTGGCAGCTAGGAAAACAGAAAGCTGTAGGAGAATGCTCCACTTTTCAGCCTTCTACTCTGCATTCCTCCTAAATATTTCCAAGCAAGTCGAGGTCTAGACCTGGCTTTGCCCCACCCCCATCCCTCTTTAGAGTGATCCCTTCACGTTCATAATTAGAAAATTCTTTAAACTTGTGCTAAGGATTCAGCATAAAAGCCAGACTCTGCAGCTGCAGGAGGGGGAGACACACACATATATTTTTCTCAGATAACACAATAATCAAATAAGAGACGCAGGTTAGAACAACTAAACTGTAGTTACACATCCTAGGTCATTTGTTATGGAACACCAAGAGGACTTGCTCTTTAAGCACAAGCTCTGACTGTAACTAATGCTCAGTAGCCATCAACAAATTCTGATTTGTGACAGATTTGGTACTACTGTGTTAAGCTATAAGTCCAATGGAGAAAATATATGGGTTTTATTACAAAATTGTTCCTGTTTACAATTCTAATATCCTCTTCATTATCTACTTTTCCAGACAGCCCTGAAGACCTGGGGCATCTCTAGTCCTGTCATAAAGAGAAATTAATGTTGTTAAAGTTGGCCTAGTTGCCCTCTAGGACAGCTGAAGATGAGGAAATATAAGCCTCTGTTTTAAAAATGAAAATGATTAAAGGCAGAGACACCTTGGTCATCCCGCAGCTGCTTAACTTTTAATAAAATCCACAGGCACGTTCAAACAAAAGCTCTCTCTCTCTCTCTCTCTCTCTCTCTCTCTCTCTCTCTCTCTCTCTCTTTCTTTCTCTCTCTTCTGTCACTCCCCTTCTTCCTCTCTCCTCCCTCTCCCTGCATCCCTCCACCCCTCTCCCCCAGACTCTGCAATTTTAACTTTCATTCTGTAACAGGAAGCTTTCTCTGAAGACAATGAAGTGTAAGAGTGACATCATTATTAAAAGCACATTCATTCAGCAGTGGCTCACTTGGAAGGAGCAGGCACAGGGAGGCCAGGAGCACTCTCTCCAGTCAGTAAGCTAATTAGGAACACTATAAGAGGTCTTTCTTACAAGAACTGACAGACTTAATTCAGCTTCCGGAAAATACACTTAAGAAAACCCAAAGCATCTCCACAGAACTCAGTGCAGTACAAACTCAGCTTGCATCTTTTCACATGGCCTTCATCCTGGAGAAGGGTTACTCTGAATCTTTCAGAGGGAGCTTACCAAAGTATCTTGAGCAAAAGGCTCATATGTCAGGAGAAAATGGCAGGAAATAATTCAGAAGAATTGATCATGACCTTTGCCTCTCAAGGGCCAAGGAATATAGTCATAATTTCACCTCTGACTCTGCCAACCTTAGTCATTCTATTTGGTTAACTGAATAAGATCAGAGGTGGGACCTGAACTTAAACTAACATATCCACCCTGTAAATGTTCTAATTGCACTGTCTTGTTTTAGGGAATTTTGAATGTTTAATACTATGTCCCATTTCACCTTTCCTTTCCTTTTTTCCTTTTGAATTTATTTTTAATGCATTGTATTTACCAGTATTTAGTTCAGACACAAAGTTGCAATTTTGTACAAATGAAAGATAAATGTTCTACAATCTACCTAAGGTGTTTTCACTGTCTGACTATTGCACACAGATATGTATTTGATTGTCAGTGTAAAATGCTTATATTTTTACAAGATAATTAAGTCAAGTTCATCACAAATACACATGCCTGCTGAGACAAGATTAGCCTATGTTTCACCCCGAAGAACAAACAGTTGAACTAAGAAAATTAGGGGTCTAAATTTTCAGCAGAATCATTTAAAAGTTAGGCAGAAACTTAACTAAGAACATTTGAAGACCTTCAAACAGTGGCTTCAATTCACTGTATTGAGCAGCCAGAGGCAAAACAAGCAGTCTCATCAAACACACTCCCCTTATATTCCTTCAAACTCTGCCCCATTCTCCCAAATGTTTATATTTTCTTTGCTTTTTTTGTGACCTTCTTCTGGGCCTTCACTGCAGACAGATGAGGAAAGTGCTGTCTTTTTGAGGAAGTCTCAGTGGCGTCACCTATAGGGAGCTATGCAATGATGTCCAGGTCCCTTCCTTTTCTAGGCTCTGACAACCAAGTATTTAAAATTCTACAGTTAAATGTTTTCCTCTTTGTGCTTTGATGCTTTTGTAAACTTCAAAATCCACCTAATTAAAATTCGATACCCTTAAGTATAAATACCTTACACGAAACAGCTAATACCTTGTTGAAGATTAGTTGGCAAGCATATTTAAAGAAATTTAGCTTTCAGTAATCATAGCAATAACATTAACATTATTAAAAACCTGCCCTGTATCAGTTACTGCTTTACATGCTTAATCCTAAACTTCACTGCAGCCCTTTATAAATAAGAGATTGAAGGCTCAGAGAAGTTTCCCCAATGCTGAGGACTAAACAGTCACCAGCATCCTCAAGGAGACAAACTCTACAGTTAATCTTAATTCAGGAGGGGACAGATAGTCCTTTAGAAGGAGGCAATGCCAGGTGAGTTTCTCAAATCATGCAGTGTTCTTTATCCTCTGCTAAACACTCAGGGTGGGACCACAACCCCTTTAATACTAATCTCATGAGGTCATATGGTGTCTATCCATTCCTGCAAAGCAGACATTCATACAACTTGCTAATGTGTTGCTACTCTGTTATTTTTCCAGAGACATTTTGTAGCTAATATTAAAATGCCAGCATATATTTTGAATGGTGCCTGACAAGGTAGGAAACAACATATGCTTCTCAGGAAGCCACTTTTTTCTTATACATAATATCAAGCTGTAGACTGAGTCTAAATCAACATATATATGTGCTTTATTGCTTCATTTGGAGATTGTTAAAAACAAAGAGGATACATAGAAGCAATACTCTCAGTAGAGGTGCAGAGTTCTCATCACCCAATGAACAGCAGAGTCGTAATCTTAAATTTGTTTGAATGTTTTAGTCTTATCTTACATTGCAAGAGAAGAACAAAAGAGTATGGATCTGAAAGGAAACAGACATATAAGTCAACAAAATGGAAGATCTAGACATTGATGCATGTAACCCTAGCCATCTGATATTTATAAATAAAAATGCAAAACTACACACTAGAAGAAAAGATAGCATCTTCAACAAATGGTATTAGAAAACTGGACTTCCACATATAGAAGAATTCAGTTACAGCAATTTGAGTCCTGTTTCAAGAAAATCAACTCCACAAGAAGGGAGAACCTCAGTGTGAATTTTGGGGGAGGGCTATTTTTTAATCTACCTTCAGAGGAATATAATTAAATGATCCAAGCCCTGTGGATAAAATGTAGGTGGAAACTACTGAAGAATGTTTCTAGTCATGTAACTATTCTTTTACCATTTCCACAGTGACAGTATATTGAATAGTTCAGAAGATTTCACCAACAGTATTCATAAGATACGATCAAATAGTAACATGGCACTTTTATTCTTGTTCATTTGTTCTATGGGAAGACTAAAATCCTGATTTACCATGCTGCTACACTCAGGTCTCCATTTCCTGTAGCTCAGAGTAATTTCTAATTGATACCTTTAGTAGAGAAACCTAGATGTTTATTTTTAAAATCTCATTATAAGTTGCTCTTTTACTTAGTGTTATATAAATAATTTTCAATATCTTCATCTAAGTCTTGATTTTACCTCATTATAATATAGCAATTTTTTTAAATGTGAAAAATTAGAAAGCATGGAAATATGTAATACTGTGACAAATAATAAAAAAAAGACAAATTTATGAAAAAAATGCTGATAAAATGTGTCCAAGATGCACATTAGTTGACTTAGTGACATCAGTATAAGGTGAACTCATTAGAATGATGCTAACTTCTCTATAAAAGGTAGTCAAAACTAAGAAAAAAAATGATCAAATACAATCAAAACACAAGCTAAATAATCAGAAGTACATAGCAACAGATATATGAGTAAAGAAAATGTAGTATACACAGATAACAAAGACTTATTCAGCCATAGTGGATGTAATTGAGTTATTTGAAAAACAACGAAAGGAAATAAAGAACTTTATAATAAGCAAAAGAAGCCATCCTCAGAAAAAGAAAGATGGAGCATTTCTCTAATATATGCAATCTAAATTTATTTATACACATATGTAAAGTATATGTTTATATATATGTATATATGTATATATATGGTGTATGTATATACATATATAGGGAATATACATATTTATATGCACATGTTATATTGAAGAAGTCAGAAGATACATAATACCAACATCACAAGACCCCAAATTTTGATAAAATTACTACTTTTATAGTAGAAAACACTAATGGAATTAGTATTATTTATTGACATTGAAGCATGGATCACACTTTAAGACTCTGTTGTATGACTTACCAAGGTGCTTACTGCATAAAAGGTTTTGCTATATTCATGTCATACTGATCATTGCAGTTACTCTTCTATTGCTATGAAAAGACACCATTACGAAGGCAACTCTAATAAATGAAGAATTTAATTTGGGCTTTGCTTATAGTTTCAGAGATTTAGTCTATTTTCATCACGGCATGGAGCATGGTAGCACTTGGTGTTTGAGCAGTAGCAGACAGCTACATCTTAATCCTCAGGAAGACAGAGGGAGGGGTTGTGGGGGTTGGGTCTGGTATGCGCTTTTGAAACCTTCAAGCCTACTCCCAGTGACACACTTCTTTCAGCAAGGCAAGACCTCACAATCCTTCTAATCATTTCAAATATTACCACTCCCTTCTAGCTAAGAATTCAAATATATGAGCCTATGGGTGTCATTCTTATTAAAACCTGCACACTAATATAACACATGGTCTGTATATCTGTTTTGTTAATAAATATTCACTATGTTTTTAACCATGCTTTGTATCTCTTGGCTTGGAAAGAGATTTCAAAATTAATTGAGATGTATCTGTCTTTATCTTCATAAACCACAAATAAGTGACAAATTATTAAAAGCACACAAAGTAAAACCAAAATGTTAATGTTTAATTTACAAACTTTGGTGTGGGCATTTTTTTTTTTTTTTACCTACACTGACCAGAAAGTGTCTCTGAGCCCTGAGTCACCACTCAGGAGACATGATGCACTGAAAGCAGAACTGGGGGGTAGGGGTAGTCAATATGATGTAAATTAATATAAAATTCCAAGAAAATTCAGAAAAAAGAAGCATGTGCCAAGTGCAGAGACCATGGACATATCATGGAAGGTGCTCTTTGAGGTTTTTCTAATTGCATGTGAAGCTATTTGTATTATGTTAGAGGTGTGTCTTAATTTCATATGTCTGAAATATTTATTAATGAAAATACAGGAGGAATCTGTCTGAAGTCTTCCCTTGGTATTCTCCTCCCTTTCTCAATCTTGGTTCTATGTAGTTATCTTATTTGATTCAAAATTAAATTAGCAATATCATCCAGAACCCTAGGTGTGAGTCATATGTGTCAGAAGGAGCTTAGCAAAATTCTTAGTAATTTCTAAGATCAAAATATCACTATACAGCCTCATTCCCCAAACCATAAGGCATTTTTGAAAACCAACAATGTATCTTAATGTATGCAGTTCATCAAATCCTGGATTCTTCAAAGTTTTGATGAATTTTTAAACTGTGAAAATCTTTGTGCCCGATTCATTTGACCTGAATACATTCTCTCAAGGTGTCCTTACCACTGCAATTGTGAGTGATCTGATTTAGTTTTTTCACCTAATGCATTCACAGCCTTCGTTTCAAGCTGCAACCCCATATATGGCAATTTAATGCGACAATACCACTTCAGAGTACTCAGTGGGTTATTGTTCTCAGATGTATTAAAGCCATTTTTCATTTATTTTTGTAATGGACAGCAGTAGTTTATATCTTACATTCTAGAATTTCTTAAGTCTGAGTAGCTTTTTGACAGAATCGTTTGAGTTTCAGTATAGCCCCCCTCATTATTATATTTTATAATATTTTGTATTATATAATTTTCTCTCTATATAATATAAATATAAAATAAAAAATGTAATAATTATATATTTTGTAATCATTTTATAAATGATCTCCCTAATGCCATCACTTGTAAGGGAAACTTAACATAAAGAGTCTCTCCATCTACAGATATGAATCTGACATCATTTTAATTATAGAATCCATGTAGTTGTAGCATATAATTGAATGGCACTTACTTAGACTTTGAAGCTTTGGTTCCAACACGCTAAAAGATTTACGCCTAGTCAAGGTGCATTGCAAAAGAATTCTTTAAAGAAAAATAAATATGAGCTTAAGGAAGTTGAATCAAATCTGTTGTTAGATGAGGATCTGGAATCTATTGTTGAAAGGAAACTTATTTCCATTAAAGCTTTGTGAATTTATAGGCAAAGGATAGAAATAATTGAACTTTCTGTGGGTCCCACAAAATCAGGTGAACCAAACTGACCCAGAGCTTCAGGAGGATCAATATTTTCTGTTTCTAAAATGCTTGTAAATTTTAATAAGTAATAGAATTTTTGTATGTTTTTAAGATCTAATACTATTTGGGAAACATAAGAACAGACTAACCCATAACTCCCAAACTTCTGGACACCCCAAATACAAACTAAAGATGTTCATTTACTCTAGTGTTGACTGGATTTGGAGTTGATTTCTATTAGCCTGGCTGTGATAGAATCCACGTGGATGTGGCTGCCTAATAGATTTCATTTGGAGATGGGTATAGAGAGGTATTTCTGCAGCTGTTTCTGCTCCGAAGCCAAAAGGGTATAAAATCCTTTTAACTAGCCTCCCATCCCCCATTCATGATAAATCGACTGGGCTGCCTCACAGCTCCAGCAACACAGAAAGTTCAGTTTCCTTCCGCAGAGAGATAAGAGGATCTTAACGGGTGGCTCTGAGCTCTGCATTTCCTATTTCACGCTCAGTGCATACAACTTAGGTTGACTCTCTTCATATGTCATGGCTTCTTTAACAAGCCCACACTGCCCTTCATAAGACACACAACATCCCATTTCCTCCAAATGTGCAATGCTAATAATACTGAACGAGATCGAATAAATGCAGTAACCAAAAATGTGTGTTAATTGGTTTAATGGAAGTTGTTAAATTCTTGTGTCCCTTAAATAAATAATAGTGTAAAATATCAACATATATCTTTCAATTCTAAAAATCAAGATATAGTTGTTAGTTGTATTATGGAATTTCATGCCAAATAACCAGATGTGAAAGAGGACCCAGTGATATAAAATGAAACCCTGGGCTCCTGGCAAAAATGATACAAGATGCTATTCCTATGAGAAATGTATCCCACAGACTATGAAGTGTCTGCGCTCTTATTAAGACTCGAGCGAGTGGAAGTGTTGACTTGGTTTACTAAATTTCACAGAGTATATTTCACCTTATTACAATAAACAAAATTATTACAGAATGCTATGTCTAACGGATTAATTTACTATAACAACAGTTAAATTCAAAATGACAATAATTTGTATGAACAGTGTTATTAATATATATGTGTGTGTGTGTGCCCATGCAGGCATGTGTGTGTGTGTACATGCTTGTTTATAAAGTTAGAAATATATAGTATGTTATGTAAAAATAAAACAAAGTTCTTGGACACTGAAAACCATTTTTAGGAACACATAACACTAGCATTCTTTTTATGTTCCTATATTTCCTATAAATCTTTATTCATCTAAACAAAGAAACACATACACACACACATTCTTCTGCCTCCTTAGTTTGATAATGTATCAGCAAATGTAATATATTCTCTCCTTTATTTCAGAATATTATATTATATATGTTTATTGTTTTAAGGCAATGTTCATTATTACTCTTTTTAATTGAAAATTTCATAAGTGCTCATACTGTGCTTCGATGAAATCCACCACCCACCCCTTTCTCTCCAGTTCCTCTCATATCCTCTAGGACTTTTCTATCCCAAATTTTTGTGTTCTCTCCTTGGTGTTTTTAGACTCACTGTGTCCACTTAGGGTTGTTTTGGTAGCAGAAAGTTTCTATGCTCACAGATCTCCAGATAAACCAGGAATGTTAAGCACCCAGGATTTTTCTTTCAAAGGGAAAGATCTATAACCTGTTTTTTCAGAATTCTTGGAATTTCAGGTAATTAATATCCAAGTGAACTGTGGTATCTGTTTGGCCAGGCCAATCAAGCTCCCATAACTAGAACTGAAAATACCTAATAACTTAATTGACCCTTATGTTACCTGTATCGTCAACCATGCTTCGAAGCTTCCACAACCAGGAGCAGAGGTACCTAATAGTTTAAATAACCTTTACATTACCTGTATATTCAGGGCTTCCCCCAAGCTACCATAGGAGAATCAGAGGTGGCAAATAGAACAAATGACGTCTATATTATCTGTATGACTAAGACCAGGCCAGATCCTTCCTTAGGGCCTTAATACAGGTATCCTATCTCCAAAACCCATCTTCTTTGAAGATATGACATGAACCTGTAAGTTCACATTTAACACAGTTTAAATGGAAAATATTTTTAATGCTTTCTATGTTTATATTCCTACAAAACAAAATATATGTGGAAACTAGTTTGCTACGTCTTATGAAGTTGTGGCTACATTGAATCTGCCGTCACTTTGCTATTACCATATACTTTGTCTTATACTTATTAACATATATCAATTTTTCAGGATAATGTGTTTTTGATGACAATTTTATGCATGCATGTAGCATAATTTGACAATATTCACAGCCTCCATGCCCACGCTTATCCTCCCTTCCCTTTGGTGCTTTTCACCTTCCACAGCCTATGTGGTTCTCTTTCATGGCCACATATTTTCCACACATGAGTGAGAGCACGCAATACTTCTCTCTGTGAGTCTAGCTTTCTCCATTTCCCATTGTATTGCATGTGATATGATGACCTCCAGCTCCATCTGTTTTCCTGAATGATAAGATTTTCTTCTTTGGTATGGCTAAGCACAGCTCCAAATTGTCATGGGGGACAGTGTCCTTCTTATGTGCCCTATTGATTGTGCTGAGGTTGAGCTTTTGGGACTTTTATGAAGGATATTCAAATCTATGTTCATTGAGAAAGCTAGTCATTGTTTTAAAATTTTGTAATTTTACTAGATTTCTAGCCAGAGTAGCACAGACATTTTAGAATGAATTTGGAAGCATGTGTTTCCTCTCTATTTTTAAGTTCTTTGGTGTTGGCGACTTCTTTAACAATCTGGTAGAATTCATCAGTGATCACAAGTTTTTCTGGCATTTTCTTTGTCAGGAGGTTTTTTTTTTATCACTGCTTTGCCTTCACTTTCTGACATATTTGTTTATTTTTGAGAATCTTGATTCAATACTGATTGGCAAGTTACATATGTTTATAAATTTACTTTCTTCCTGTAGATTTTTCAATATATTTGAGTGTAACTTAAAAAAAATTTACATAATCTTCAGTAGAATAAATGACAATACATGGCTTTATTTCTTTAATGATGTTACTATGGCTATTTTCTTTCAGTTACCTTAGCTAAGAATTTGACAATGATTTTTTTCAAAGAACTGATGTTTATTTCATTAATTGTTTATGTTGGCCTTTTTTTTTCTCTATTAATTTTCTTGCTAATAATTATTTTCCTTTGTTTCCCTACAAAATTTATTTGGATTTGCTATCATTCTGCTATCTAATATCTCTTTGATTTTTTAAAACCATAATCTCATCCTTTTACTTTTTTATTGTTTGATAACTTGTACGTAAACACAACCACAATGTGTTGAGTTAAGGTTCACCCCATCCATTATAACTCATCTCATCTTCTCCATTTTTCTTCCCAAGTTCATATATTATTTTGGGAAAGAGAAACTCACTGAGTCCTCTTACTAGCACCAATATGTGCATGGATTTATTACCATTGTTGCCTGTTCCCTGGACAGCTCTCAGCCCAACCCTACCTGCTCTTGGGGTTTAGGGTCAAGTTGGAACAGAGTCAAAGACACAGACTCCAGGAGCTGGTGAGAATGCTGCAGCAAGCTCATCTGAGCACAGCTGCAAGCTTTTTTAGTTACCTTTCACCCACACTTCCATTGGTTCTAGAAAATTTCTATTTGAAACAGATTAGATGCCTGATTGGCTGGCATTATTTGCGCCAGCAATCTTTGCTCTGTCAGGCAGTCTTTAATTAGGTCCTCCTGCAGGAGATACTTCTGCAGCTGCACCCAATGTTTACATAGAGGCAGCCCTGCTGTTCCTGCTACATACAATCTGTTAAAGAATGGGTCACCTCTCAGGGCACACATTACCAAACTAAACTGACTCTCTCTCATCATCAATTGCAATTTTTTTCAGAGATCATCACAGAAGAGAATACTGAAGATCCTAAGAGTCAAAGACAGTGAATAACTACAGAAATAGTTATTCAGCTACAACAATGAAGGTACACATATGAGCTCAAAGTAGTTATGCTTGACTAGACATGGCTTGTGCAAGATAAACAATGAGCAAGCTCTCTCTGCTTCTTAGAGTTAGGCTAGCAAGGTTATGAATTTCCTTCTCGGAATTTTGTTATAGCCTACACACATAGGACAACACAAAAATAGACACAGTCCTCTTCCAGAGTGGGTCACCTGAATTTACTCACTGAAATGATTCTTCCTGTCCCATGACCATTGCACTACCAGGTATAACTACGCAGTCTGGAGGATTCTAACATTATCATTTATAAATATGGAGAAGTAAAGGTATTTTTATGCCCTTGATGAGATGAAAATGAATGACTTCTCAAAGGGGGAAAGATGAAACTTTTCTTTACAGCAGAATGCTTTATTCTTGCTGAGTTGTGTTTGAAATCCTTCTCCAACAAAAATAACCATCTGTAACTTCATTATCTGTGCTACTGTTTATAAAAAAGAAGTGGAGACTTAAATAAACAAAGTTCAATAAAAAACAGATGTTTAGCTAAACTTTTATGAAATTGTGCAGAGCACAGTGATTTCCAGCCACAAAGACAGTGGCAATTCAAAATTTAAGGTTTTTGTATTTTATTTTAAAAAGAAGGGAAGAGAGGCAGGAGGAGGGGTGAGAGAGAAGGGAGTAGGAAATGACAGAAGAATGAGAGAAGGAAAGATGGTAACAGAGGAAGAGAGGAGTGAAAGATGGTGATAGGAAAGAGAAAGAGAGGGAGGGAGGGAGGAAGGAAAGAGAGATAAGAGGAAGGGGAGATGGAAAGACAGACAAACAAGGAGGAGGAAGTAGGTCCCTATGAACTGTCACATAAAAGTCAATATGACTTCAAGCAGGAACATTCCTGACATACTTCTGTTAACCTAATTTTACCTCCTTCAAGTATTTCTTCTCTTCTCCAAATATTGATTGGTCTCCTGTGCTCCATTTCACTACCCATGTCTCTGTTCCCTTTCGTGCTAGATTTGTGATTTTCTTCATCTTTATCTTACACGTGTCTTTATTTTCTGTTACTTGAAAAATTCTTACATCGACCATATGAAAATATAGGATCAGTTAGAACTGTTTCTCACTCATCAAGAGCTTAATAATTTTTGACATGTGTCTTTGTGAGGTGTTTTAACATTTTCCAGGGGTTCTCTATGAGTTTCATAGGTCTTTTCTCTTTCACTGGCTCCTTTTACTTCCAGGATCCTGATATTATTATTTCTTATTATCGACTCTATTGGAACTATAAATGTTATCTTCAGATTATTTTAAATATGATCATTAGTTGATTGTTGCCAGATAATGGAAGATCTACAAGTAACTCACAATAGACTATTTCAGACACTTTCTCTTCTAGGTCTGGACAAGCATTTCTAAGTGCCCACTAGTTGTTTTTAACCATAATGTGATATTAAAATCCACAAATGTGTGAGCAATGTGAATAGGAGCAAATATTTATTCTCTCTCATTGTTCCTTTTAAATGTGAAGAAATACAACTTAGTAAGGTTCTGCTCTTTGACAGGAAAACTCCTAATTAGCTGTTGATTTCACATAAATCCTGAATAACTTCTGCTTTGGGGAAACTGAACACCACTAGTGAACAGTATGGTTCTCAACTGATGGTTACTCTCAATTTCTGAAAGGGCAGAGGACTTGCTACTGCAGTTTGGCAAGTGTTCTGAGAACCCATCTATAAAAACAAATGGTGAAAAGTAGTCCAAGTCATAGGACACTTGATCAAGCAGCAGATTGTCAGTGATGTGATTTTTTTTTAAAAAATCTTACAAGGTACAAAATGTGTTATCTGTCCTAGAAGCCCTACCTTGATCCAGGAGGCTGATTCCTAAGCTTAGTACCAAAACTTCTGGTGATACCAAGCAGCTTCAGGAAGCTCAGGCCCCCAGTTGGCCCTGTCATGAGCATGATTATGTATACTATGTCCAAATTAAATGCATTGATTTAAACATTAAAACTTAGAACAATTTTTATCTTAGTTTTTTTTCTCATTAGGAGAAGTGCTGTAAGCACGTTTAATTAATGGTGAGGTTAATTATGAGCAATATCAAGATATGTCAAGAATGCCTGGCAATTGGAACATTTATAGATAAGAGAATAATGTTTCTGAATCTGGAGAGTGAAGGCTAGGGCTAGGGAAGAGCAACTGGAAGGTTGTAGACATAAGTTACATGCAAACTCGGAACATTGTATTCTGAGTACAGAGGGGACATTCAAGTTATTTTTTAACAATGCTATGCGTGGGTTCTAATTTTCAGAGGAAAAGTATTATATCAACATAGAAGATTAACTTCAAGCTTTGCTGCTGCTGGGGCAGCATGTTTTGTAAGAGAAGTGTTGCTAAATATAGACTTGGAAAGAATAAGTTAAGTAAATGAGGTACAAGAGTTCCCACACTTTGGGATTAAGGGATAGACACACTGGTTACTCAGGATGCGGTACAGGAAAATAAGGAGCAGGAGAGGTCACCAGAAAGAAACTTTAAATAACTTAGCATGGCACATTGGCCTGATTTAGCCCTTATTACACAACAGAAGGTCCCTTCCTCTATGAAAATCTCTCCATTCTTTCGATGCTCTCAATAAGGCTACTAGAAACCAAGGTTATGGGAGATGTGACTCTCTGCTCGAAAGTGACAGAAAAAAAGAAAAGAAAACAAAAGCCTGCCTGTTATTTTAACTTTAATCATAAAATACTATTCATTATAAGTCGAATAGTGTCAGGAGAATAGTGTCCCATAATGGAAACACTAGTGAACTCTGGAGCTTGCCAAATATTTCTAAGAGGTCTTAATGTGTTAGTATGTGTTTCTACAGCTGTTAGAAAACGGAAGGCTCCTCATCAGAAATGTTCACACATTTTTACTAAGCCCTTAGTGACCCCTTAATACATGTTACATTCTTATGTCATCATTCCTATGCTAGTGTCAAAATCATCAAACTATGTTTTTTTTTTCCCAGTATCTCTGAGGGTCTGTATTACCATGCTAACCATCAAATCTTGTGGACTTTTTCTTAAAATTTTTCCATTTACTATTTTTTTCTGAAAATAAAACATTTATTTAAAGAGATTAAAAAATTTATATATACTTTTTACCTCAAAACTTTTCCCTTCAATAAAAGCTTCTAGTTTCCTATCCAAAGTTATATGCAAGTATATGATATAAAACAACTATTAATTATAATAGTTGATTTTATCTCTCAAGTCTTCATTGTACATTATAATTTGGAATGAGTATATCTATCATTTCCAATTATATAATTTTAGTATATTATTCAAGCTTTTTCCTGTGCATTAGTTTCTGAAAGTAAAAGAAATAAAGTTACCCTTCATCAACAAAAAATATTTTTTTGCTTCAATCTCCACTGAGATTATGAGCCTTCTTTAATGCTTAGCAATGACACATTTAAGACACAATTAAAGAAAAAAAGATGAAGGGAAGGGAAGGATTCAGATTACAAACAAAGTTATAAATAGAAGTTATGGTAGAAACACTGATATCAATTCTGATTTACTAAGAGATAATTTTGCCAATGATAATTAAAAAATACAGGCATATGTAATTACTTCTGTTTCTTTTGGATTTAATTTGCAGGATTTGAAGCAACTGAAGGCTTTGTTCACTAAAAAGATGAATTTAAATGATAAACCAATCACTTTAAAATATAACTTAACGATATCCTACCCTACTATTTTAGTCTGATTTTGTGCAAGCATGCATTTTTTTATGATATCAGATACTTTACTTGGAATTTTAACCTGTAGAGTAGCACATTCATAAAATTAACATTGACAGAACCACAAAGTACTACTTTATAGTTCATGTAGTTCATGTAGTATTATTAATGACTGATGTCATCAATAAAATATTCCAGAGTTGTTATGCAGAGTACATGTTTTCATTTACTTCTTTCAAAGATATCCACAATAAAATCCCAGTGTAAGAGTATAGAAATAATAACATCAAGCAATGTTGTAGCATCTATTAAGCCCATTCTGGCTACAGTCCTTTGAAGAATCAAGAGCATTGTCGGCTTCCTTTATGTGTCTATTTAGGCGTCTATTAATTGCAGTCAGTTTTGCCACCCAGTTTTTAAACTGATTTCTTTCTGTTTGGAATATCTTTGAGGCAAATCGAAATGAGAGAAACAAGACCCACTTTTTCTTTTTTCTCCAAGCTAAAGCAAGCAATGTAACTGTGACAGTCAAGCCAATCTACAATGACTTGTAATGGAAAAAAAATGTTCAAAGTAGAAAGGATAGTTTCTGTGACACAATAATGTTATGTAAAGGGAGCGAAATTCATTTTGATTTTGTAGGAGGCACTTGATGCTGAGTACTTTATGGTGCTCATCCCCAACCATACGTACTTCTGGGCATAGAAAAGCAAGGAGACTATCACAGCAGACTCAGCTGGGTTTGGGAAATATAATCAAATGGCTCACTGGAGATTTCTGTGCATATTGCTTCTTGCATTGAACATGTGTCATTTCCTTTTGTGAGTACTCATGCAAAAGTACTAGCAACAGGAAGCACTTTTTTTTTCCAGAAAATCAAGTCTGGGTAAAATCAACAGGCAAAAGTCTGGGTAAAATCACTGTAGAACAAAGCTACAAAGCTGTTCCTCTACACAGAGTCATAATGAAAACATTGACTGATGCAATCCATTTATTCAATATCACATGAATTTGACTTTAATTTTACCTCTAGTACCAATGTACATACTGAGGCATTTATTAAACAAAATGGACAAAGACGACCAAATTGTTCAATATAGGTAAACTGAGCCTTTTAGTTATGGTGTATAATAGCCTGTTTAATGGTGAACTTGTTACTGTAAAACCATATTCAAGAAAATAGTTAAGAAAACACACTGAAGATTTTTACCCTGTGTGTGCTTTAAAGCCAAGTAAAATCTCTTGCTCAAATATAATTATGAGTGTTCTATAAGGTTAACACATTAATAAATGGAAAATAATGCATGCATAGATAAATATCATGTCTTTAAATATTTTAATTAATATAAGCATATGTATATGTATTATGTATAATTATAATGTATATTAATACCTTATAAATAAAGTTAACAATATATCCTAATAATGTAAATTCTATATATTAAATTATCTTATGAAATGTAAGCTAACACCTTCATGACTAAATTTATTTTCTTATTTTTCTCTTTTTTTTCATTTTCTTTTAAAATATACATTGTCCCACAAACCATATGCACCTTAACCTTCCAGTGTGAACCTGTGCCTGGAGCAGACCTGGAGCATGGCTCTGCACCCACTCCTAGAACACCCAGAGGGAGCCTGACTTCCTGGTGCTCTAACAGGCCCAGGATCACAGGACTCGGGAACCTTCACCCAGCCAGAGGCATGAACCTTCCTTCCAGTTGAGGTTTGAACGTGCAAACTGGAGCAGACCTGGGACACTGGCTAAGCACCCACTACTAGGACACCCAGAAGAAGCCCTACTTCCAGTTGTTTTGACATGCCTAGGACCACAAGATTATAAAGGAAGCTCAACTCCCAGTTGGACACACTCAGGATCACTGGAACTCTGACACACTCAAGATTACAGTTGAGGCCACAAAATCTTTCCCAACACTCCCCGTAACTGAGATCTCCATGGGAACCAGGGAAATACAAACTCCAATTCAGCAAGAGGCACTGATTCGTTCCAGCTTTCACCTGTGCCCAAAGCAGACACAGGGCTCTGGCTCCCCACCCACTCCTGCAAACACCAAGAGACATCTTGATAGTATACTTAAGTAATCCCAAAAAATTCCACCAGAAAACTCCTAAACCTGAAAAACAACTTCAGCAAAGTGGCTGGATATAAAAATTAATTCAAACAAATCAGTAGCCTTCCTCTACTAAAAGGATAAGCAGGCTGAGAAAGAAATTAGGGAAAGTACACTCTTGACAATAGTCACAAATAATATAAAACACTTTAGTGTTACTCTAACCAAGCAAGTGAAAGATCTGTATGACAAGAACTTCAAGTCTCTGAAGAAAGAAATCCAAAAAGATCTCAGAAGATGGAAAGATCTCCTATGCTCATAGATTGGCAGCATTAATATAGTAAAAAAGGCCATCTTGCTGGAAAAAAAATCTACAGATTCAATGAAATTCCCCATCAAAGCACCAACTCAATTCTTCATAGAGTTAGAAAGAGAAATTTGCAAATTCATTTGTAATGGCAAAAAAAAAAAAAACCAAAAAAACAAAAAAACAAACAAACAAAAAAACAGGGTAGCAAAAACTATCCTCAACAATAAAAGAACTTCTGGGGGAATTACCATCCCTGACCTCAAGCTGTGTTATTGAACAATAGTGATAAAAACTGCATGGTATTGGAACAGATACAGGCAGGAGGATCAATGAAATAGACTAGCAGACCGAGAAATGAACCCACACACCTATGGTAATTTGATGTTTGACAAAAGAGCTCAAACTATCCAGTGGAAAAAAAAACAAACATTGTCAACAAATGGTGCTGCTTCAACTGGTGGTCACCATGTAGAAGAAATCAAATTGATCTACTCTTATCTCCTTGTACAAAGCTCAAATCCAAGTGGATCAAGCACCTTTACATAAAATCAGATACACTGAAACTAAAATAAGAGAAAATAGGTGAAGAGCCTCGAACACATGGGGATGGAGGAAATTTTTCTGAAAATAAAACGAATGGCTTATGCTCTATGCTCAAAAATCAACAAACAGGACCTTATAAAATTGTAAAGATTCTTAAAGGCAAAGAACACTGTCAATAGGACAAAACAGCAAACAAATGATTGGGAAAAGGTCTTTACCAATCCTACATCTGATAGAGTTCTAATATCCAATATATACAAAGAACTCAAGAAGTTAGACTCCAGAGAACCAAATAACCCTATTAAAAATTGGGTACAGAGCTAAACAGAATTCTCAACTGAGGAATATGGAATGGCTGAGAACCACCAAAATAAATGTTCAGCATTCTTAATCATCAGGGAAATGCAAATCAAAACAACCCTCGGATTCTTCCTCACACCAGACAGAATGACTGACTAAGGTCAAAATCTCAGGTGACAGCAGAAGCTGGTGAGGATGTGGAGAAAGAACACTCTTCCATTTTTGGTGGGACTGTGAGCAGGTACATCCCCTCTGGAAATCAGTCTGGCAGTTCTTCAGAAAATTGGACAGAATATTGCCTGATCATCCAGCTATACCACTCCTGGGCATATACCCAAAAGCTGCTCCCACATATAACAAGGACACATGCTCCAGTATGTTCATAGCAGCCTTATTTATAACAGCCAGAGCTGGAAAGAATCCAGATGTTCCTCAAAAGAGGAATGGATACAGAAAATAACTACAGCAGCTTGCTTCTTAGGCCCATATTCTTAAGAATATCTTTTTCAGTTCTTAACCTTGAAATGATGTCTATATTTGATGGTAAGGTATGTTTCTTGAATGCAGACATACATTTTCTTAGCATAGATCTTTTATTGGCAAATATAGGCCATTGCCTTTAAAAATATTAAGAGCACAAGAGCAGTGGTTTTGTTTATTTCTGTTATTTTGTTGTTGTAGTGTTGTTGTTTTGTTGGTGGTGGTGGTTGTAGTGTGTGTGTGTGTGTGTGTGTGTGTGTGTGTGTGTGTGTGTGTCTATTTTTCCCTCCCTTGATTTGATGGTATAGAATTATTTATTTTTGGTGTTGTGGATAACTTCCGTAGATTGGCGTTTTCCTTCTAGCATTCTCTGTAGTTCAGGATTAACTGATGGATATTTATTAGATTTAGTTTTCTAGTGGACTTTCTTATTCTCTTCAACGGTTGTGATTCAAAATTTTGTTGTTTACTGTTTTCTGGGCTGACATCTGTGGTCTCTTAGAGTCTGTAGCGCAGATTTCTGGCTCTGCTTGCTCTTATAGTCTCTACAGGTAATTCAATGGTTATTCTAACCAGTCTGCTACTTGGTTCTTTCCTGTGTAGCTTTTACTGTTCTTTTTCTTCTATATGTTTTTTTTTTTTTTGATTATGTACTGAAGGAACTTTCTAGTTGGTGGCAATCTATTTGGTGTTCTGTATTTATAGTTCTTGTTTCTTGATAGACATATTTGTTTTTATGTTAGCAAATGGAGTACTACTCAGCTATTAAAAATAATGAATTTGAGAAATTCTTAAGTAAATGGATGGAACTAGAAAATATCATCCTGAGTGAAGTAACCCAATCACAAAAGAACACACATGGTATTTACTCACTGATAAGTGGATGTTAGCCCAAAAGCTTGAAATAGCCAAGATTCAACTAACTGACCACATGAAGGTCATGAAGAAGGAAGACCAAGAGTGGATGCCTCGGTCCTTCTTGGAAGGAGTGACAGAATGCTCAAGAGAGCAAATAAGGTGACAA
This sequence comes from Rhabdomys pumilio, assembly GCA_030674055.1. NCBI lineage: Eukaryota > Metazoa > Chordata > Mammalia > Rodentia > Muridae > Rhabdomys > Rhabdomys pumilio. The sequence continues at coordinate 67,144,427 of JANHMN010000012.1, forward strand.
AGTATGGGACAGAAAGTCAACGAGGGGCCATCGGGAGACCACTCTACCTTGATATCTGTCCCATGTGCAGTCACCAAAGATAGACGCCGATATGGATGTCAGGAAGTGCATGCTGACAGGAGCCTGATGCAGCTGTCTCCTCGGAGGTCTGCCAGAGTCTGACATATACAGAGGCAGATGCTCTCGCAGCTACCTATTGATCTGATCAAGGGTTCCCAATGGAGAAGTTAGAGGACTGAAGGAGCTGAAAGGGTTGATGGCCCCAAGAGGAGAGCAACAGTGACAGCCAACCAGAGCTCCCCAGGGTCTAAACCACCAGCCTGGGAGCAAAAAGGGAGGCACCCATGACTTCAGCGGTATACTTAGGAGAGGATGGCCTTGTCAGGCATGGGTAGGAGAGGAGATCCTTGGTCCCATGAAGGCTGAACACCTAGCGGGGAGAAATTCGAGGGTGGGGAGGGGGATTAGGGGGTAGGTGGGGGCACACCCTTGTATAGGCAGGAGAGGGGACAGGATAGGGGATTCCTGGGTGGTGGGGGGAATGGGGTGAGGGAATAAAATTGAAATGTATTTTAAAGAAATAAAAAAAAGAATATAAAAAAATAAAATAAATAAAATAAAAAAAGAAAGAAAAATGCCATCTATGGTTTTGGCCTGGGTTTCTTCCTCTATTCTGATAATTTTAGATTTTGTCTCTTCATAATGTCCCAAATTTCCTTGGTACATTATACCAAGAATTTTTAACATTTTATTTGACTATTTGATCAATTTTTTCTATTGTGTCTTCAACTCCTGAGAATCTCTCTTCTTTCTCTTGTATTTTGTTGGTAAGTCTTGCTTCTAAGGTTCTTGTTTGAGTTCCTTAACTTTCCAGATCCCAGTTTCCCTCAGGCTGGGTTTTCTTTACTAATTCTTTTTCCATTTTTCGATCTTGAACACTTTTATGCATTTCCTCCCACTGTTTATTTTAGTTTTCACAGATTTCTCTAAGGAATTTATTCATTTCCCATTTAAGAACCTCTATTATATTTATGAGTATTTTAATGTGTTTTCCTTCATTTAGCTATGTTGCAATACTCATTTCTGCTGCAGTGGTTTTGTTCAGCTCTACTGGAGATATGTTTTCTTGGATGTTATTGTGTTTTTATGGTGATATATAGGAACATGATTTTGAAAGAGTGTCATCTAGGTGCTGATATGTCTTTGTTAGGTCAGTGTTTTGTTTCTTGGATTTTGTTGCCCTTTCTGTTTGTTAAAAGAGTGTGATGATTTTGTGTTGCTAGGTAGAATCTTTTTTGGGGGATCCTGATACTATGTGCTCACTGGAGGTTGCAGGCAAAATATGTTTTTTATTATTTGGAGCTGATAAGTATTGGAGATGGGTGTCCACAGGAGGGTCAAAGCAGAGTGTTTCACCAGCATCTGATTATTTTCTTGGGAACTGAGTCAAAGAGTGAAGAGAGTATAACACTTGGTCAACTATAGAGCTAATTCTTACATTTAAGGATTGGATTTAAAGGAATGGAGAAAGAGTTAAAGATCTTCAGTAGCCTGAATGATTCCAGAGAGTTTATATATTGGGGTTCAGGGTTGGAATAAAGCAGTGAGTCAGGGGAAGGTAGTTTTAAGGGGGGAAGACTATGTATTTTACTGGCGATGTTAGATTTATCCCTGTAGGTGAATCTGGAGAGATTTTTCTTCATTCGGATAACAAATAATATTCAAATCTCCAAAGAGATTGTATTTGATAGATATGTATGTATATGACTAATGATGTTTTCACTATTCACTAGTTTATCAATAAACATGTTAATTTGCTAGTACATCTTGATAATATTGAATGAGGTATCAGTAAGAATACAAGTGTACATATGTGTCCAAAATTCGTGTTTCAGTTCATTCAGATGAATGTCCAGAAGTTTACCTACTATTATGTCATTTTATAGTTCCACCAAGAGCATATCCTGTCAATATTGACCTTTAAAAACTAATACACACAAACACACACACACACACACACACACACACACACACATACATATACACATACTTATACATCATATACATACACACACATACATAATATATTCCTCAAGGCATAATCATTGAAAATTGAAACTTTTATTCCTCTTATATAATTGTCATCTCAGAGGCTTAATAAGCTCACCCTTTCTAGGTCTTTCTGAACTTTGGCTGGCTGATTTACCTCAGCTCTTCTGACTCAAACTCCTCTGCAAGCTGACTGATTCAATCTGGCTTCTTTCAGCTTCTCACTGAAGTGCTTTGCTTGGCTTCAAACTAAATCTGGCAGTTTGTTCTAATCTTCTGGTTCCTTCTTATTCTTTCACTTCAGCCACTTCTACTGACCTGCTAGGAACTCACAAAAGGATTTGACTCAACTGTACTACAACTACTTGAACCACCTCTCAACTTGCACTGTGCTGTTCTCTAATTAGGTGTCATTTTTAAACATGACTGCATCCTTTTACAAACTAGTCTTACCTTCATTGTTAGAAATTAAAGGTGTGTAGCATGTCTGAATTCCAGCGGAATCAAGGAGACCTAGATTTTTGAATGTAATCCCTTGCCAGAGCAGTCATGTGGCTGGATTAAAATTCTTCTACAGAAAACTTTGGACCAGCAGTATAATATAAATAGATTGCAATATATTTATTCCTAATAACTACTAAAAGGGATGACAAAAGAGGAATAGAGGCTACTGCAGAGACATAGTGTTCATGTTATTAATACAAATGAAAAGCAAAAAACTTAGACAAAATGAGTGGAAACTAAGGGCAAAGAATAAATCGAAAATATATGGAGGAAAAATGTACTAGTTAATAAATACCACATTTTTCCAATTTTAACATGCATATATTTTGCTATTAAAGTTTCTGGAATTTTACAATATTTATTATCAATGATTTTCAGTATTAAAAAGAAGCTATCGCAAATTAATTGTGTTGAGGTGTAATTATTAAAAAGAAAAACCAATAATTTACACAAAATATTTTTATCTTATTATTAATGAATAATCTAGTAAGACAAATTTAAGTTAGGAAAATGTATAGTTGAAAGTTATCTGAAATGTGAAAATGAGTATATTAATAAACATGAGCTTATTTATTTTACATAAGGCATTAAAGTATAATTGCTGAATCACGTTTATAACTAGATAAAATTTATCTTTGCAAAACTGGTAATTCAATAGAAATCAAAAATTCATCCCAGAAACCAAAATAAAACTTTCTAATAATCATCAACATTTGAAGAATTGAAAAAAGATCTTCAAATGATCTGACTGATAATCACAAGAAATTTTGCGTGTAGGAAATATTTTAATTCTTGGGTGTAAGGTGGGGCTCAGAAGTCTCAAAAATGTAACTAGATCCTCTAGGCTCCACCTACAGTTAAATAAACAGGAAACTCTTCCTGGAGGAGAGGAAACTCTTCAGCTGAGCTGTCTGCAAATAGTGCCTGGAGATTCAGGAATTCCTGTCTGAGTCATTCATTAAAAGGATGTGGGGATTTCCAGGAATGCACTTCCCTTTGAGTCACTCAAGCTGGATAAGTTACTTGTGTAAGCAGATCTAATAAGCAAGTTTAAATGAAGACTCAACCTCATACTAGAATAAAGCACATAATTTCTCAGAAATAACAATTACACCTATGAGCTAACTGCTATACTTTAGATTTTAAAAATATACAGTTCAATGTATGAAATCAACATTTATTTTGTCAACATACATTAAAGTAGTTAATTTTGAAAGGCGTCATCAAAAGAACTGATATCAAACAAGATAGAAAAAGTCACTCACAATTGAGTGTTGAAAAGCAAATATTTACTAATGTTAAGTAAGTTCTAGGCTTAATGTGATCGTCTTCTTAGATTTGGTACTGTTGCCTACAAAACAGACATTGACACTGCTATTAAGAATTAGCTTTATTGCAACGTTTGTTCTACAAAACATAACTGCTTTCCAGCTCTTAACTGGGAAATGTTAGTCTGTACTAAGTATATGGCCATAAAGTATCAGAAGTTTTTGCTTGACACTTTCTTTTCTGTACAACTGACACCTCAATTTTTTTTATTCATTTAATGTCTTCCTAGAGAAATAGTTCTGTCTTGAATTTATTTATCTCTGAAATCCTACAGTACACAAGAACAAATGTCAGGAAAAAAATTATAGGTAAAAAAAAAATGCCAAAACTTACAAAACTTTAAAAAATGAATCCAAACATTACTGGGGATCAAAGGTGAAATGACAAACTAAATTGGATGAAAACAAAGCGGCTGAATAGTGACCTGTGTCCACCAATTCATTCAATTTTTTTTCTGAAGAGCAGCAAAAGATACCCTTACCACATTCCATGAAGCTAATGCAGAGAGATTGCTAAGATTAATGTCCTCACTCAGTAAAGACAAGTCATTGAACAATTGCTTGTGATCTGCAGCCTGCTGATAATTTGGCACATGGACACACAAGTAACACACTCCAGGTGGGTTTTCCAACATGAGAAGACATAGGTAACATGCTCTGAGTGGAGCTCTACTGTGAAAGAAACTCCTGGATGGCGTTCCAGCATAAGAACACACAGGTAACATGCTGTTGGGTGGAGCTACGTTGTGAAACACACAGATAACACACTCTTGGATGGTGCTCTACTATGAGATCACATGGGTAGCACAGTCCTGTATCGTGCTTCAGCTTTCTCACTGAGACTGATTTAGCTACAAGGACTTCAAAGATCACTGATAGCCTATACTACATCTAGAGTCCTTCAAAATTCAGACTCCTAGATATACTTAATACAATATTTTGACTAAGACATGCATTTCTTTCTCATGATTGATTCTTCACCTGTGAACTGGGAATACAAATACTTTTCACATAGCATTAATTACCACAATATTCATATGATACTTTAAGCTTCTCATAGAGAGGACTATATAAATAGGAACTAATATTATTATTATGGTATGTAAGGGTACATTATTATAACAGTAAAGAACTGCTAATCTTTTCAGAGAATTATAGATAATTGTTATCTTTCATTACCTCAAAGCATATGAAGTGCTAAATTGAAATAGGAACACAAATATTTTACTTTTAATTTTTGGTTTAAATACTAATAGAATAATGATTTTATGCTAAGATAACTACAGAACATTATAAACATTATGGAAAGTAACTTAATTTATTGATGTATGAATACTAAGAGAGAGTAGTGTAATCAAGCTAAATGTTTTCTTTTTTGTTAAAACTTTTTCCTAATGTACAAAAATATAGGCCAGTGGCTTTATATTTTTAATGTCAAAAATTGTATTGTTATTCTCCCTATATTGCATGTATCATACTGCCATATCAGAGTAGCATTTGAAATATAGTGATGGTACTGTCTTTTCTTTTCCGTGAAGATTAGAAACCATTGTCTAAGGTCTCACATGCTTTGAAGTACTTTGAAATGAGATTTTTACATCTTAGAATGATTAGTTGTAGGAATATTGACTAAGAAAACATCTATCTAGCTTTATCAATAAATCCTATTGCACATCTTCATTCAATGGAAAGAGATGTATTTTCATATCTAAAATGATGCTGAATGTCTAACTTTTATGTCAACGTTGTGGGAGCTAAATTGCTTAGAAAATGCCTTCTATAGAAAGAAATCTCTTGATATACTCTGAGATACCATATCACTTACAAAGCTTCCAGCATTTTTTAAACACAGAAAATGTGTTGACACACAGCATTTATGTGAAATTTACCGCCATGATTCCTGTTTATACAAGTGACTGAAGTAGCATCTGAGTATGGATTCTTACTAGTCTCCTAATTATGAGTCAAGATTGTTCCTATCCAGGGAATGACTCTCGAAGTCAATAACTACACAATATACTGCTGTCCATCATGCTTCTGTACATTACATCCAGAGAGATATAAAGACAGGTTTCAGTGTCTGTGATGCTTAGTTTACATATAACTTGGTTTATGTATAACTTATTTTATGTATAACTTCACTTGAGCATAGAATTCACATTTGTCAAAGAATATATTTTTAGTTTTGTCCTTTTCTAGAATTTTGTCAATATAGTAACATAAGTTTAAGCATAAACAAGGATATCTGTGTGTGGGGGGGGAATAAAAAAATCCAGTTTCAGCTCTGACAAGTAAAGAAAACAAACAAAAAAATCTTTACTTTTGTCCTTAAAAATGTGAAAAGTTTGAAAATTAAGGAAAAGTCAGAAGACAGAAAAAATGATGGTGCAGAATTCCAGAAAGCTGAAGCCAGATAGTTCCAACCATGTGAAGGAGAATCAGCAGAAACTGAAAAGGGCACTTAAATGTTAGTTCTGATGAATAACTGGGTTACACGCGGAACAGAATAACAATGGGACCTCGTAGTGTTGTTTACAGTCCCCAAACACTAACAGAATTTCATGGTTGAGAACTAAGAAAAATGCCCTAAGGTCTCTAGCAGGGGAAATTAAAGTGTAGACCTGGGAAATAGTACCACACAGTAGCCCTTAGCATTCTGATGTTGTACGAAGAAAGGTTCTCACAGGGTGTGTTCTTATTTGAAGAAGATTACAGAAGCACAAACAAGACCTGCAAAGGTTCCAGCCTTTCCAGGAAAGGAGGAAGCTGACATAGGTCCCCACCACTAACCAAGAATCTATTAGTGATTTATATCCATTGCAAAGGCAAAATCACTTTTCTCCTATAGGGCATCACTGTGTGTATCAGCCACACTCATGGACAGGCCTAATGGTCAGGAGTAGTTGACTAACTCAGCGGTATTTTTATGGACTTTTTACTTCACTTTTTATCTGCATTTCACTTTTTTGTCCTATTGGTTTTTTCTTTATTTGGTTTGTTTCTTTCTTTCTGTCTCTCTGTCTCTCTCACTGTCTCTCTCACTCTCTCTCTCTCTGTCTCTCTCTCTCTCTCTCTCTCTGTGTGTGTGTGTGTGTGTGTGTGTGTGTGTGTGTGTGTTGAAATAATGTTATTTCTCTCTTACTCTCAATTCTCTGCCATATCTAGGAACAGAGAGGAGATGCTGTCTGACTAAAATGTACTTGAGAATGTCATAGGCCAGTGGCACAGCTTCAGTGAAGCCCTGAGATGTCATCATAGCATTCTAGAACTTTCTCCACCCAACATCAATACATTGCATCAATAAAAAGAACAGAAATGACTCGTAGTGGACACCAGGTCAGTGGCCGCAACCTAAAAAGGACACGAACTAAGGAAAATTCTGAATCATATAGACAATAGGAGAGAAGATAAGAACAAGAGAGGATATGAAGTCTCTGGCACTACAGCTCAGCAAACATTAAAACAGATATAAATGAACAGAAATAAAGTTTATTATTTGAGAATATTATACATCTATATAATGCAATTTGATTAAATGCAACCCCTCAACCTTCTATTCTATATCTACTGTCCAAGAAATTAGATTTTAAAAAGTGTGTCTGGCCGGGCGGTGGTGGCACACGCCTTTAATTCCAGTACTTGGGAGACAGAGGCAGGCAGGATTTCTGAGTTAGAGGCCAGCCTAGTCTACAGAGTGAGTACCAGGACAGCCAAGGCTATACAGAAAAACCCTGTCTTGAAAAACAAACAAACAAAAAAAAGTGTGTCGAAAAGCAGTATCTGAAGAAGAAAGTAAGCCAGAGGACTAAAATTAAATATGACAGGGATGTAGGAATTATCTTATAGAAAATTTAAAATATTATTTATAACTTAAGAGGCATAATAATGAAAATTAAATGAGCATGAAAAAAACTAAATATGGTAAGACGAAATTTTAAGGATAAATCCAAAGGAAATGGCAGAAAAGCAATACTGTTATAGAAATGATGAATAGAAAATGATTTGAGGATACAATGAACAAAAAAAAACAGATATATAACATGTTATACAATTTAAAATATGATTTTGAGATCATTGAAATATAAGGAGGAAAACAGAAACAAAAACTAAATAAAACAAAGGGAAAGTGAGGAGGGAAGAAAAGGAGGCACAGTGGGTGGGAGAGAAGGAGAGAGGGAGGAAGGGATGGAGAGAAGGAAGGGAGAGGAGGAGGGAGGGAAAGTGAGACCAGAGACGCATATCTGAAGAATTTCCACAAGAACTGACAGACACTATATATTAAGTACAATAATCCATTAGACATTTTTAAAATTTCTTCACATTGACATTTTATGTTCAAACTAGAGAACACAAAAGTAATAAAGAAATTTCTAAAACAAGCCAAGAAAAGGTACGTGCAATGTACACAGGCATATGAAGAGAAATTAGAGCAAGAATCACTGCCCAGATGTCAAGTTAAAACACACTAAAGAAAGAAAAAATTGCAATAGCTTAAATGTTGAAATAATCTAATATTCTTTATGAAAGGAAAGTATTAATGGGCAAAAGGAAAGACTTTAAGAAATCTTGAGCCGGGCAGTGGTGGAGCACGCCTTTAATCCCAGCACTTGGGAGGCAGAGACAGGCGGATTTCTGAGTTCGAGGCCAGCCTGGTCTACAGAGTGAGTTCCAGGACAGCCAGGGCTACACAGAGAAACCCGGTCTCCGAAAAAAAATCTCAATTCTTGGGGACGATTCATTCTCTCAGAGAATTAATTGTTTTCTGAAGGGCCACAAAATATTTTAAAAGTTCTTAAAAGGGAAGGCAAGTGAGCTTCGGTATATAAAATGAAAGCAAGTCCAGCATATGTGAAATCACAAGCAATTGTCTGATTGATAACTTGAAAATGAACTCCAGTGACAATCAGACTCTCAATGTGAGATCAGAGAGATAGAGGCACTCATGATCAATCACACCCCTGTCCACAAGCTTCCACCTAGGATAATGCACAAGTTTGTAATGAATTCCAATGTCTGCTTATTTCTCAATCAAAGCTCATTAGTCCATGCCTGGTAATTTCAGGAACCATGTCAGTCACTCTTTTCTACTGACAACTGCTCTATTCCTGTTGACATCTTACTTTAGTTGATGCAAGTGAAGTCAAATTTATCACCTTGTCAAGTGAGGATCATCCTGATGGCAAGTTAAAATATACCACAATGACAGCATTGCTCAATTCCTAAAATTATCTTCTTCTGAAGGGCTACTGTATGGAAGACCAAGTAGGAAGCACTACAAGGGTACTGGGTGTTGAGGAAGAAATGAATGAAAATCAGGTCTGACCTTAGAAACTAAGTAAGCTGCACTGTATCTCAAGGTTTCTCTCTTTCTTTTCATTCTCTTTCTCTCTCTCAGTTCTTTCTTCTTTTGCTCCCTTCATTCCTTTCTGTTCCTCTGTCTCCTTCTCTTTCATCTGCATTTCTTGCTAAAGGCTAGATTTAACAACTGAAATAAAATTATATGGATGATTATGAATACCTGAATAGCTAGCACTAATAATATACAGAGAAAAAGGTTTGAAATACAGCTCAATGGGAAGGGAGTGAGTGAGGCCTTGGCACGCCATGACAATGGACTTAAGAGCCCCAGTATCTGTGTGGATCATTGGCTTTTCTCAGGTGGAATGGCAGCAGGTAGCCAAAAGAGTCAGCTGAGAGGTCTCATATTCAAGTGCAAACACAAGCAGAAACCATAATTTAGGAGATGCCTGAGGGTATAAGTTTAAAGAATACCTTTAGTAAAATGCTTCCTCTAGAAAGGATGTAATACCTCCCAAGACAGTGCTACTAACTAGAGATCAAGTGTTCAAAAACTTAACACCCTGCAGTCACATTTCCCATTCAAATCATCACATCATGTAAAAACCTTCTTATGGTTAGTGTGTGCCTGGTAGCATTTGGGCTTAAAAACAGGAAGATTGCTTGAGTTTCCTGGTCAACAGCCTAATTCCAAGTGTTTCAGGTTCAATGAGCTCTTCTATCTTGAAGAAGATAGAAGAAGAAGACACTTGAAACAGAGAGTAATAAACAGAGAGTAATAGACACTATAGCTGATGTTCTCTTCTGGTTTCCATGCACACATGGCCTATCTATGCCCTCCAACTCCCCTACACACAGTATACACATACAGACACACATATGCATGCACACACACAAACATACACACACACATACACACACACACACACACACACAGAGAGAGAGAGAGAGAGAGAGAGAGAGAGAGAGAGAGAGAGAGAGAATAAAATGTCTACAATTCTCAATCAAACAAAATAAACAAGCAACAATTATTATTATATTGTCATATTCATGGTATTCAAGTGACAGAATTAATTTTTCTCAAATTTGTGGTCAAGTATAACCAGAAGAGAAAACATATTGTTTTTGCATTTTTAATTAAACATGTAATATTATGTATGGTAATGACAAAATATTATTGCTTTAAATTTTTCATATATTATCACAATCATAGAAAACAATTAATTAAAATATTTCATAAATATTTATCATTATGAACTATGTTTGAACCCAAGTGTGGTACTTCATGCCATAATTTGAGTATAGGAAATCCTGAGTCAGGATAATTTCTACCAGTTTGGGAAAAATCCAGGTTAAAGAATGAGCCCTTTTCTCCAACCATATAAACAAACAATAAATACAGTTCATGTATAGAATATCTCTGTTTTTAATCTCTCTCTCTCTCTCTCTCTCTCTCTCTCTACATATATATGTATATATATTTTTTGAATCTACATTTGTGTATTGAAATATTTTTTTAAAACAAAGTATCACAGGCAGTTTATTAAGGCAATCATGTATAGATTGCAATGTTTCTGAGTGTGGAACAGGGGAATGAAAAATAATAATTACACACAGTCATTATGCTATCCATATATTAACTCTACAATGAGCTTGCTGAGCTCCACATGCATTAGACAAGAATCTTTCAAAAATGTGATGAGGCAGTTTGTTATTCTCTCCTACATTTCTGGGTTTTTACAGGCCAGTTCATTTTGTCTCCACTGTGAAATACCTTAAAGGGTAATGTGCTATTCTGACTCTGGTAATAATTTATTACACCAGTTAATCTTGTAAAATTGCCCTCTGGATGTAATAATTTGTTATTCTTTTATTAGACCTTCTTTTGCATAGTGTGTTTATCATAAAGATGTCACCGTTGTGATGCCTAGCAACCATTTCAATGTTCAGGAGGTGTTTGCATATATTTTCCTAGGGGAGAGCTCAGTGCAGTCCCTGTATGGGAGAGCTGTCAGTGGATTCTGATGTATGAGGATAAAAGGAGCCCCTGCTGCAGACTCCAATAAGCACCAGTCACGGACTGAAAGCAGTGACTTGGGCATCACTATACCGTGTTAGAAAATGTGTCAATTATCACATGCATTGCCTGAGGGTATTGCCAGGGTCTGGGTCATAAAACCATCAAGACTGAAAGGGAAGAAAATTGATGAAGAAGTAAGTTGAATTAATTGATAACAGGAAGCCTGTATGTGGAATACTCACTGTAACCATGGACCCATGAGTTGTTTTGTATGAGATGTTTTGCTGTGGATGATTGCATGAGCAACACATATACTGCCTGCTATGTTCTCCAAACCGCAGTATATAGAATTGGCATTCTAGGCATTTCTATAAAACTAGTAAGTAGCTGTCAAACTATTCAAGATGTCATTAAAATATAAATGAAATCATGCTAATTTTTTAGTAGTTGTTCCATTCTGAGTGTGCTTTTTCCATGGTGGCAATGTGTGCACATGAAGGCAGAGGTGGTAGGTACTTAAGTATGGAGGACAGAGCCTTATCAGGAAAGGTCTCAGCACCACTTATGCTGGCCTCAGTTTATGTTACTGATGAAAGAGAAGACTTATCAATTTCCTTAATGTATTCGGAGGAGATTCATAGGTATGGAGGTGACCATTCACATTCCTTGTGTTCACATTGATGTAGAAGACCAGACTCAGAATATCACATCAGATGGGTTCCTTCTAAAATCATTGATCATGGGTTATGGGAACAATTATGAAGAAAGCTGACTTTTTACATAGAGAACCAAGATTACCAAAAAACTTGAAATCCCAGGGAAATTTTTTCTTAACTTCTTTATTTATTTATCTATTTTGGTTTAAGGCAATGAATACTATGTTTAATGATGAGCAGGCATTTTGCTCAAAGAGGTAAGAGGGCCTGCCTTTCATAGGGTGAGCCTCTCAGACTATTCAAAAGAAAATACATGATTAGGACCTGAGTACAAAGAGCAAGAACCTACCCATCCCTCAACTTGTACTAAAACATGAGCTTTCCATTTTCTTACAATTGTGAGGCAATTAGAAATTTTCTTCAGTTTTAAAAATATACAGGAGTGTGGCTTTCTTCCATAAACTAAAATGGTCTATCTTAGTAATTGTGCCATCTTAATAATCATGCCATCTTAGTAATTATGAATTTTCTTTCATAGAATAGGCTTTTGCCCCTTGATTCTTTTCCTGGGAGAAAAACACAAATTTTACACTAGTAGCAGTATGAGAGAAAATTAATTTTTAATCCTCAATAAATTTCATTTCTTCATTTTGAAGTATGTTATGACTGAACAGTATTACAGTTAAGTATACAAGACAGCTATGAGAGGTGACTCTTATTTATGACATTTTCCTTACATGAGTTCCTAGAGTTTTCATATGTGCAAAATTGGGCATTGATACAACCTTTCCAATAGAAACTTTATTTCTAATGGGTATGCTCTGTGTCTAGGGAAAGACCGGCACAAGCTCAAAATCTGCAAATCTACTTGTCACTTTCTCAGTTGCTTAAACTAAGAAGCATTCAGCAGCATGTCTTGACCAATCTCTCTGTGTATGATAACACAAATCAGCTTGCCTCATGAACATGAAAACACTGCTTTTAAGTTCCTTTAGCACACAGTCCATAATGCACCATAAAACATTCGTTGTAATCATCAACATCAGGTTTGATTTTTGTCCATCCTAAACTATTGCCCATTTCTACTAATTTCAACTTATAGGAAGTTACTAATTGTCTAGAACTTTGGACAAAAACAAAAATTTAAACTTAAAGAAAACAAAAAAGGGCTATTTTATATCGACATCTGGGTAGCAATTAATATTGCTCTTCACATTTTTATGACAAAGATAGGAATATTTACTGAAATGGCTTGAATTATAAAGCTGTTTTACAAACATAAGAAGAAATTTGCCTTGGCAAATGACAAATGCTCAATATCTTTAAAGAAACCCACATAAAGGAGCAAAAGAAGAAGGTATCCATGGTGATTTGAGGACCTGAAAATAACCGTATTCCAGACATAATATTCTACTAAAGTATCTTAAAATAATAGCAAAAAATATTTATAAACACAGAAACTTAGTTAGACCTGCTCTGAGAATGGGGGAGATATATTTAAGACATGCTTTGAAACTGATCTGAACCATTATCTGTATTTCTCAGTAAAAGTTTATTATGTTTATCTTATTGAAACAAATTTATATTCTAAGAATATTACGTGAGAGATCTAGACAGTTCCTCCAGTAAGGCAAATGAAAACATGAAGATGAAAGGCCTTGTATCAAAGACTGACAACAAGCTTTGCTCATTTGTATAGAAGGAATAAGAGTTCACAAGAAAAAAACTGGCTGGAGAAGAAGTGCATTCACTGTGATACTCAACATAGACCAAGTGATACCCATGCATGGCTCAACCCTTTTGCTCAAGGCAAAAATACACCTGAATTGGATTTGCAATTGATTCAAATAATTCAGTTACTAGAAAAAAATCATAGTCTATTAGGTAGAATTAGACTCATCCTAAATTTAAAAATTGAAATGTGTTTAATTTAAAGCCATTTTTTAATTTTTATGTAAGTCTGGAGATATTTATCAATATACACCTAGATATTGGAAGCTTTTCAGTAATTAAACTTGAGTTTCTTATCATAAACATGAGGGAATCACACCATAGTTTGAGCTAGTATTAAAGTTCCAACACCAAAGTTACACTCTAGCCAGAGAAAAGGATGTGGAGAATTTCCCTATTTTTTTTTTTAAATAGCCTAAGTTGCTGAAATCGTCAGTCTGAACATACAGTTAAGGAACAAATAATTTTATTGTCTTCCTATGCATTCTTTTTGATTGGTAGTCTAGTTTCTCTGCAGATATGTGGCCAATATGAAATGAATTCCTTTTATTTGGGTGACTCTGATCCATGAACACACTGATCCTTCAGCTTACAGGAAAGTGAAAGCTTGGAAGAACACAACTGTAGTGATTTCAACCTGGTTTTGAAAATGACACACCTCAATTATACTGAAAAGAAACTAAAGTTGGTTATTCAGTGTTATAGCATGAATGTATTATTATAAAAAATAGTTAATATTCAGAACAACTGATTTTATTTCAAGACATTTGATAGAAAACACACTATTAATATTTTACAAAATAGTCATATAACCCCAACTACTTAAAAGAGAAATGCAGATTTTACTTCAAATAGCTGTGTCTATGACTAGAGTAAATAAAACATATAATGTAGAAAAATATCCTAATCAATATTACACAGTCATGCAATGGTGTATATGCTAACCCAGGGATATTATAATTCTTATACCACACTATGAAGATCATGCTTGAACTTTGGTAATATAGCAAGACTTCATTGAGTTTCAAGCACAAAGGTGACTTTTTAAATGACTTATTATTTCATGTCCATGGATGTTTTGCCTTCATGTTATTGCATGCATGTCTGTGTTGGGTGTTAAATCCCATGGAACTGGAGTTATAAACAGTGGTGAGCTGCCCTGTGGGTAGCAAAAATTGAACTGGGTCTTCTGGAAGAACAAACAGTACTCTTAACTACTGAACCATCTCATCCTGACAATAGTTTCTCAGGATAACTTTAATACAATTACCTGTTAGGAAGATGTTATAGGAGTTTATACGATGATGTTGGCCATAGGCTACACTCATAATTTGACAAAGGATTGATGCAACATATACAGTACTGAAACTGAGTTGATCCAAGACTCGAAGGAACTCGAAGTCAGGGCATGGCCTCTTCTGGCATAGGTAAGTGACATGAGATCGGGAAATCAAGAGTTCAGTTTGAGACTCAATAAGTCTGATATATATATATATATATATATATATTTGGCATGCATTCTTGTGTGTAATCTGGAACTCTCATGGAGTAATTATTAGACTAAATGAGTCCAAACAAATAAAATTTTTAAAAGTCTGCCTGGGAGCACAGAAGTTGCTCAAGAAACTGCAGGAGACAGACTGATGCAAATGACTAAAGGAACAGCCGGAGGAGGCAGATACTATCATGACCCTGTGAGGACGAGGGTTCAGAAAGGAGGCAGAAATCTGGGAGTTTTCTCAAGAGATGCTATATAAATCTGTGGGAGTAGTGAAAGCCAACCCAGGTCTTAGTTCCACCTGGACACACATTACCATAGCTTGTATTACTTTGACCACTTATTTTTTACTAGTAGGCTAGTATCTATCTGAAATACTAGAAGTCCATGGCCAGCTACCAATGTTTCATAAAGGTCTGTTTTTCATTTCAGATAGTCTCCACAGTCTTGTGTCTTCTGTGGGAAAGCAGGGATAGAGGATCTTGTCTCTTTTTTTTTCATCAGGAGGACTATTAAACCCATCATGAAAGTTCTACTCACATGGCCTATCTCTCTCTAAAGACAATTCCTTATTTCATTCCAAGAATGTTAAGTAGTTAACATGCCTCGTACACATGAAATGGCTGTGCTTATAAGTACGTACAATAAAGACAACAATCAGTAATAGGAACCAAAAAGTAGCAAGCTGATTGTATAAAGCATCAGTAAGACAACCCAATCTGTCTTTAGCTCAAGTTCCAGGTATTGAGTCAGAAAGGATTTAAATGGTTCTAAGGACACTTCTTGTGGCAAAATATGATTTCTCAATCTTTATATCAAGAAATATCTTCCAGACATTTAAAAAAAATGTGCTTCACAGTTTTGTGACAGATCTTTTTCCTAGCTCAGCACCATGGCATCTGTAATGTTTACTAGTCCTCCACTTCTAAATTCTATAACATGCCAAGATACTAAAGTACACCAGGGTTATTACCCTCCACATCCGTGTTAAGTCCCTTACTAAACTGAATGATATACACTGTATTGTGTGTTATTGTATTACTGAAAACTTACTTTCATCAATGGAGAATTAAGAAGGAAGAAATAACTTTAAAAATTAAATGACAAGGAGATAAATAGATGATAGATTGATAGATTGTAAGAGATAGATAGATAGATAGATTATACATAGATGATTGATAATAGATAGATAACATATAATAGATATGTATAAATATGTGGTAGATAATAAATAGAGGCTAACGAGATAAAATGTTTTTGATAGGTAATAGATAAACGATAGATGATAGATATTTAGTTCTTGCTTACTATCATGCCTTATAATCTGTCCGGCACTTGGGAAGTCCTTGAACATATAGTTGATGAGAAAAAGAAAAACATTATTTTTCAAAATAAAAACTGGTTTTGATTTCTATTTGAAGTGAAATATATGGGTTAAGTCACGTTCCATCAAACCCATTTTTTTCAATATCTGTCATTGTGCTTAAAATGTGACAGCCATGAAGTCTGCACCAAGTTCTATTTTCCTGTCAGAACATGTAGGTCTGATTGTGTACCTTGGAGGGCTCTAATTCCAAAATAGAACAAACTGGAATCAAGGGGTAAATGAGGCATTATTGGAAAATGTCACTTTCCTTCAGGAAGGCAAGAATTCAATTTATATTATGAGGAAAGGTAACATTAAAAGCAATACTACAGTCTGTAGTTGCTGATTTCATATGGAAGCAACCACACCCACATGCACATACATGCTCACCCACTCACACATGTAGAAGCGCAAACTCATTTAGTATTTTTCAAACGTAATTTAGGACAATACAGGACATAGTCAAATGCAGTACAATGAAAACAATAACATTAGGCATTCAATACAATACTGCTATATATGTAGTATAAGAGCCAATATATGTGTTAGAATTGATGTTATAGAACAAGAACTCTGCTTCCTTCAGTGAAAAAAGAGCACAAGGGGAGCAGAGTGGTTCCTCATCATGACCTAAGATGAGTGAAAATTCAGAAAACTAAAACCAGGTGGCATTCAGTGTATGCTGCATGTAAAGCACCTCTGAGTTCCCAGTGTTTGTATACACACACACACACACACACACACACACACACACACACACACACGAGGCACTACTGTATTTGTACTTCCTCTCAACAACTCTCGTTATGTGAATAAAAGCTTACACACACATTTCATGTAATTGCTTGTAAATATGGTAACTATTTTCTTCCACTGAAGTTACAAAAATTCTTTGAATTTTATACTAGGAACTAAATTTGTAATGGAAAATGGTGTTTGATGGTGTTTAAATGCACAGTATGTCACTTTATAAAGCATAGGTCTCTTTTAAGTTATTTTTTTTTAACTTCTTGACATGTGTCACAATTTGGAATTCTGCTCTCATGGGATAAATGCCAGATTACATGGTGTAGTATTTTTATTCTCTGTACTTTTGCTGTAGAAGCATACGACATCAAAGGAGAGGCAGATCACTCACATCACCAGAAAATGGAATAGGACTATAATATGCTGGCTTTGATCTTGCCTTCTAGTAATTATCTTGGCTACATGCATGCATTGAGAGCAAGATTTGAATTAATAAGGCCAAGAAATCCTAGAAATATAAGAGGTATCCCTGAACATAAACCACCTATCTTCAACGTGATAGATTGCAGTTGAGGTCTATGAAGTTTGAGCTGTTAATTGAAGTAGTTTTCCTGAAAGGCTATTCTCTCTTTAAATTGTCACTGTTATATTTAGGACTGTGATTGTCACAATTAAGACATTATCACTTTAATGTCCAGCTCACCTCTAGGACAGAGCATTTAGCTGACATTCATCTGATTTCTTTCATTTTTAAAATAACAGAACGTATGTTAAATATCATTATAATTAGTAAAAGCTGTGAGAGTCTCTGCACTGTCCGCTCTTATTAAATGCTAGTGAAGTAGAACCTTAGGAAAGATAGAGGTTTACATATGGAAAATGATTCAAATCACCCAGATTTCACAGCCCTGGACAGTGAGCATGAGGGTATCATATTGAGCCACCTCTTTCCTGTCACTTGGTCACCAGTTTATTGCTACATTGAGTTTATGTACATGAGTTTACCATGGCTACTGGATATAAGAAATAAGTACTTCATCAAAAATGTCAGAAAATTATATACTGTGGAGTTTAGAAATTTGTACAGTAACTGAATGTTCCTCTAAACAAAAACACTTAATTTACTTTTATAACTTTAGTCATTACATAGGAGTGAAGCACTGAGTTGATGCTATATACTAAGCACTTTGATTTTTAAAATGTCTCACAGGACGTAGAATGTGATTCCAGTTGAACATTACTTCATCTACAATAATATACAAATTGTTACCACCAACAGTTTTGGTGTGTGCATTTAAGTACACATAGTTGTATGTACATGTCCGTGTGTGTGTGTGTGTGTGTGTCTGTGTGTGTGTGTGTGTGTGTGTGTGTGTCTGTGTGTATACTTGTGGAGAACTAGGTCAACCTCAGGGTGGGAGCTGTTACTTTCTTGCTTGACACACTTCCCCATCAGGATTTGGGGCTCAAAAAACAAACAGACTAGACCAGTAATCAAGTGAAGTCCAGTATTCTGAAAATCAAATTTTGGTCACCATGCTTACCAGGAAACACTTTCTGGGCAGCTCTACCTCTATATCCTTATAAGCATCAATAGCCAACTTTTTAATTGACATGTAAGACAAATACAATAATAAATAAAAAATTTAAAAGTAATAAAAATAAGACATATAAGACAAATGCATTACAATGGTTTCATCCAAATGAATGTCATTAATATACATTAAACCAGAAAATCAGAGAAATAAACATGGAACAATCTGGAAAGATAGTTCAATCCCTGACATGCCTCCTGGGCAAGCACGAAGACCTGACCTTGAACCTCAGAACCTCTATGATTAACCTCATATGGATACGTACACTGCTGGAGAAACACAGCTAGACAGGTCCGTTGGCTTGATGATCAGCCAGCTCGTACTATTTGATAAGGCCCAAGACAATGAAAGACACTGTCAGATAAACAAATAGATGACACCTGAGGACTAAGTTTGTTTTTTGGCTTTCACATTCATGCCTCCATACAAATACCCATGCATCTGAGTAAACACCAATATGCATACATTAAAACAAAACTGAATTGAACAAGCCAATCGGCAAACAAAAAAAGACTGAAAACCAAGCTATTTTTCCTTTCCATGTCATAGAAAAGGAGATTTTAAATCTCACTTCCTTTTTGATATGTTCTTTATTTACATTTTAAATGTTATCCCCTTTCCTGGTCCTCCCCCCTCCACCCCAGAAACTTCCTCTCCTATACCCAAACCTGCTTTTATGAAGATGTTCTCCCACCCACCCACCTACCCACTGTTGTCTCCCCACCCTGGCATTCTCCTACACTGGGACACTGAGCCTTCACAGGACCAAGGGACTCTTTTTCCTCTGCTATGTATGCGGCTGGAGCCATGGGATTGTCCATGTGTACTCTTTGGTTGGAGGTTTAGTCCCTGGTAGCGCTAGGGATTCTGATTGGTTGATATTGTTGTTCTTCCTATGGGACTGCAACCCTCGTCAGCTCCTTCAGTCCTTTTTCTGACTCCTCCATTGAGGACCTCATCCTCAGTGCAATGGTAGGCTGTGCGCATCTGCCTCTGTATTTGTCAGGCTCTGTCAGAGCCTCTTAGGAGCCAGCCACACACATACACACACACAGCTATAAACCATTTGTAAATCATGCTAAGAAGAAATTAAGACACGTTTTCTTTCAAGGTTGTAAAGAGTTCCTTACTCTTCACTTACAGTCCAAAGTCAGCTTGTAATATGTTAAGGGTAACGAACAGATTACGTTTCAAGGGCAGAGAAACATAGCATTTGATTATTTGTTTGTATTTTAAGTGTTGCTAATCCTGTTGGCAGAGCAGGAAGTATTAAAAGTAAGCCTCTATTTCATGAACGTGGTTTTCTCTTTTATCTACAGAATTTTTAGGAAAGGCAACACAGAGTCACTCTTACTGATGTTAGTATACCTTCTGTAGAATCATTGCAAAGACAGAATTTTCCAATCTCTAATACAGAAGCATGCAAGAATTTGTCTCCAATCTCAAATTTCCTGCATCCTTGGTTGTTCTAGTAAACCTTGCCTCCTTTTCTCTGTTAGGTAGGACAAAAGCTGGGCAAGAACCAGATTCCAGCAGAAGTATATTTGTATAAGAATATTTGTATAAAGCAGCTTTGTATATTTCTCACCTCCTAATGGGTGGGTAAGCAGGGAAGTAGCCATTCTGGTAACTATGTACTAGATTCTCAGAGTTGGTTTACATTTCACTGTGGTTAAATGAGAAATGCTGAAATTCACAGCCCAGCTATCAGATTACTGAAAATATGCATCCTGTGTTCAGCAACAAAGAAGCATCTGAAAGGGGAAGCAAATTTTGTGTCACTAGACATGAAGCACTTAAAGAAGTTGTGTATTCAGAGTGCATAACATTTTAACAGGTGTATATTTTGTGATCAGAAATCTTATTTCCAAGAGCAAGTGTATTATCAGCAGTATCTATTTGTAAAGAGTGAGTTAGCCTTTGTGATCACAGAGAGTCTCTAACCACAGAAGTTACATGGTCTCAGTATCTTACAGTCCTGCCAACCAAAATTCTGAAACTATATTTTCTCTAAGTCTTTGCCAAGTTCCTTGCTGTCTTAAGTGTTTGAGGAAAAGGTCATTGGAGTTAAAGCAGTGGCTGGGAGAGTGTCCCATGTAAGCAAAGCCTGTTGCCAGTGGCTGTTACATGTTCATATTTGCAGCTGAACAAATCCATCTGGGACAGCTTTGGATTTAGAATCCTATCAACCAGGTCCCTTCAGCAGATATTAAAGTAGGGGTGATTTAGGGAGCAGTATGTGTTGGCCTCTATCAGTCAGGAAAGTGCAACCACCCACTGATATCTGGGAAGTCATTTAGCTTGGCCATGTGTGCACACCATTGCCAAACAGTATTTAAGCCCACAATTTCTACCCTAGTGCACTGAATGATTGTGGTTCCCTCTTTGGATAGGAAGAAATCTAAGACATCCAGAGTGGTTTAGGAACACAAAAAGCTTTCTTCTCTAGCTTATAGTTGACACATCAAATATATTTTAAAGTGTCTAACATTATTTTATCACAACAATGCACAGATTTCTGCGTCAGCACCAGAAATAAAAGTAAATTATTCTAGTAATACAACATTGCAGCTCAAAAACTCCTACACAAACATTAGTTCCTTCACGATCTCTAAGCCTAGCCATTGTGTTTTTATTATTTCTCTGAATTGTGGCATTGAAAACATTTTACTGTTAGGTTGTTTGTAGCACTTGCATATTTCCTCTGAATGTCTGAGACAAAGAGGCGGTCCAGCAAACGACAGGCTGTAATTTCCATATTTCTACAAATCTCTTTAATTTCCTAAATAAACAGCCAAAGTTTCTTTCTGAGGTCTCTGTAACCCGATGACTCAGCCAGTTATTCAAATGTGTAAGCTATATCATGGAGAAGTGGGATCAGAGGTTCCTGATGAAGGGAACAGTCAGTTCAGAAGAATAGGGGCTTCTTGACCTGCTATATGGGCTTTTCACCCTCTGCTCTATGTTAACAATAGAATGAGACACATAAAGCATACTAGAACTGGTATTTGCCCCTGTATTTGTACCCATTCATTTACACTCAGACACTAAGGACATTCTATTCTGGGATAGCTAAGGTAGCTGATGTGACAATGGTTTCTTGCAGTGACTAGCCACATGGCACAATTTTTTAGATATAATTATTACCTTGGCCTAAAGTTTCTCTTTGAATTAAATGTTATATGCTCACTTTTTAGATGCCAGCTGAAATGACTTATTTTTTATAGACAAATCAACAATGCAGTAACTAAAGGAATCAAGTAAGACAGTTTAGAAGGTTATAATTTTTAATACCTTGAATCATGGTCTAAAATAATGTTAGAAAATACTAATATAAAAGCCACTTGTCTAACCACAATTCATTTTAACAGATGTATAATAGTGAAGATAAAAAGAAGGAAGGTAGAAATATGATGACAGTATTAAAACTGAAAATGTATGTGACTGTATAAAAGCTCAGAACATATCAAGAAAAGCATGTAATAATAATAATAATAATAATAAGAAGAAGAAGAAGAAGAAGAAGAAGAAGAAGAAGAAGAAATGCACAGTAAGAATATTTTAGTGTTTAATCTTTATCTAATTTAAAAAGAAAACTTTACAAATATACTCTTGTCAAGGGTTTCTGAAAGAATAATTTAAAATAGCCAAAATAATGTGTATAACTCACATGTTGAGATTGAAACAACATTGATGTTGCAGTATTTTAGGAAAGCCGAGGGAACTGGAATACTTGACATAAAAAGGCTCAGCTGTTCACTTCCTTTAGCTGAAGGGATCATTCATCCATCACAGAAACCTCTCATCACCAGTAATGATGCTGAACCAACACTGACTGTATCTTCTTCAAGAAGATATGAACAAATATATATTTGAGAAGCATAAACCACCAAAATAAGTAAACAAATATTTCCATATCTACTATACCTCAATGTACAGAAAATAATTAGTTATAGTAACTCTGCTTTTTAGTTTCCACCTCACCCTTATGTACACTGAAGTTGCTTCATGACCTATCTTCTCAGAGAAACTCTTCATCCAAAGAGAGCTACAGCATCATTTTTCGAACTCCTTGAGCTTGTCTGATAGTCAAGGCAACCTGTGGATGCATAGAAACAAATGCTCTTCTAACACAAAGCAAGTACTGTGACTTTCTCCAGGGTATTGACTGTTTAACTAACTTCTGAATTAGGAAACTTGAAAACAGAGTATACCTTAATGCATAAAATATGTATTATTTTGCAGAATTTTCTTATACAGTAAAAATATATGGTAACTTTTGGATAATCTTGTTTTACTTAAAGTGGACTTAGCAGAATTTTTACTAAATAAGTTCTGGAATCTCTCTCTCTCTCTCTCTCTCTCTCTCTCTCTCTCTCTCTGTGTGTGTGTGTGTGTGTGTGTGTGTGTGTGTGTGTGTGTGTATTTGTTTGTGTGTGCACATGTGTATGGGAAAACATACAAGGTAAAAAAAAGCAAGGTAAGCCATGCCTAAAGATTATGTAAGAATGGGAAGGCTTTATGTAGACAGTAGACTAATCTACTCTCCTTTCTTGGCAGAGGGGTGAGTGATAAAGAGCTTTAAGCATTTTCAAGCAATTGTTCAAGGCCTCTATTTTCTCATTAGGATTACATTGAGCAATGGAGAAAATAACTAATGACAAGAAAAAGTTCATGTAGAAGATTAGGAAATGGGTATTTGTGTAGGAGTAAAAATGTTCAAGATTATGTTTTTCTTCTATAAGGTCATTCAGTACCATGGATATTTATGGTGAAAGGAAGAGTTGTTTTTGTCTAAGAATAAAATGGAAGGAGAAGCAAACAGTGATAGAGATGCAATAGATTGAGAATTCATGTATGTACAGTTCCGTTAAGCAGGTAGTTACAAAATAGTTTCAAATACATTAAGGTTTGCAAGGTTTTGGCAATCAATTATGATACCTGATTTTAAACCTTTCAAAACTCTTTGAAAAAGAAGACTTAGGCAACTTTCAGTCCCTGAGATACTAAGTGCTGTGACTTAAGCTTGGTAAAGATTTAAGAGCAAGGGTTTCCTAAATGGCATTTATGAGAGAGAAAAGCTCCAGCTCTAGGAAGAAGCAATAGAAAATGAAGATTATTTAGGTAGTATATAATGATAGTATGAATTAATTAGAGAAAAGTGGTTTTAGGTAAGTTAGAGAACTAGACTTCAAATACTTTGACTTGATGATATTCTAGAAACAACCCAGAACAAAATCATACAAAGAAAAGAATGAAATGAGTGTTTATATCTGTTTTCATTGATGAGTGGAAACAGTGTTGAGCTTGGAAGTTTTCATGGAAAATGATAAATAATGAGTTTTGAATATCCATGACTAGAGGGACAAAGCAAACAAAGAGTACTAGAAAGGGAGACGAAAATTTTAACTGTGGAGTAGTTACCACCCCAAAAACGAAGACTGTGCTCGCAGGGAGACATTGAGATAGTGATCTGAGGCAAGCAAAGCAAATTGGCAATTAAGAAGGGAACAAAGACTGAGAGGCAACACATCTGTTAAAGAGCTTTTTACCAAAAATTATGATTTGACTTTGACCCCTAGAACTCATATACTAGAAGGAGAGAACCAACTCTGGAAATTTTCTTCTGTCCCACAAATATTCAATACAGAATTCCTAGGGGGACACAGACACATACACACACATACACACACACACACACACACACACACACACACACACACACACACACACAAACATACCCAACACATTATATAGAAGTTAAGGGGAAAAAGAAGTGAAATAATACCTTTCTATCTACTTAAACTCCATGATAAATAACTGGCTGATGTATACAACTTTTTGGAATCATAAAAAGTTATAAAAAATAATTAAGAATGTCTAAAAAAGTGAAATGAACAAAAACGGAAAAAGTACATGTGGAAAGAAGAAACACTATCGGGAGGAAGTGGACAGTTCCCAGCTTTGATAGGGAATCAAGCAAAGAGATATGGACCTGATGCATTCAAATTGCCAGGAAATAGAATGTAGTAAGTGGTGGTGTTCAAATAATGAGAAAAGGGAACTTAGCCTGTCAACGTTCCATTTGGAAACAAGGAATTCTGCTAGCATACACAAAACCTTGGAGAGACTTTCTCAAAATAGACAGCAAGCTCTGACATTAATTTCACAAGACTGGAAAAACAAATTAAACCTAACTGTATCCATTATGAAACCACATTCAATCCCATTATCAATTAGGAAAGACTTCTCTCCAATATAACTAAGTAACAGTTCTGATGTCTTCATATTTCCCTGCTTTGTTGGATACAGAAAAATCAGAGGAATATTTATGGTTGTTGGACAAAGAAAGGAAACTGTGCATCTCTGTTCTGAGACCCAGTTTGACTCTGGCTTCGACCATTCATTTATTCTTCTCAGAAAGAGGAGACAGAAGGGCATTCATTACTGAGGAAAGTAAACTCATTTCTTTCCTCTCCATCTTTTATAATCAAAAATTATGAAATAAAATCAGGAAAAATTATTACACAAATCAGCTCCTAAAGCCATTGGATTATTAAAAAAATACATGTTTCAACCATGGAAACCTGCAATATTTAAAAATGGCATTTAAAAACTATTCTGGTCATTGTCATTATTTATTAATTATCTGAGTCCTTGAAGATATCAAGAGGGTTAGTCATAGTACAGACAGTTTGTTGTCTGACAAACCATCATGGTCTACAGTTTAGGTCCAATCACAGCAGCTCCATGTGCTGGGGAGAGTCAGGGCGATTATAAATACATCTCTTCTTGATTGATTGTCTTATGCAGAATAGCTTTGATAGACTTTAGTTTTATAATATTTTTAGTAGCTGCCCTTTTGCAAGAGACTGGCTGCAAGTATAAGAGAGTTGAAAGTATGCTTATTATCCATCACACTTTGACATCGTCATGAAGCTCATATGCATCCGTAGCCCCGCCCCACCCCTCCAACACTGGCTATCCTTTTTATTAGACTACTACATGGACTGGTAGTGTAGAATTATTTTCTTTGAGCTGTACCACTTCCTTTTGCAAGGAAGAAAGGATCTCACTGGTCTCAGCAAGTTTCCAAACCTTCCAAATATTGAGAAGCTCAGAGAAGTACAAATTTCATGAAGTCCTACCCCAGAGTGCACGAGGAGTAAGCAATTTGAAGCCATGGTGAAGCTGCCTATAGGCAGACAGCACATTCCTATAAATAATTCTCACCCTTGTTCCTGTCAGCAACCTCAACAAAGTATCCACTCCTGGAGAAAGACTCAGGGGAAATAATTTATTTGATCTGAAATAGGCTCTCTTTCTGGGATACAAATATACATACCTTCGGAGGGAGCCAAACCCATTTCCTATATCTTGTGCCTTAAGCACTTTACCCATTGAGCCAAATCCTCAGTCCT
The DNA here is from genome assembly GCA_030674055.1 of Rhabdomys pumilio. Lineage (NCBI taxonomy): Eukaryota > Metazoa > Chordata > Mammalia > Rodentia > Muridae > Rhabdomys > Rhabdomys pumilio. Next base: position 67,170,640 of record JANHMN010000012.1, read on the forward strand.
TAACTCAGCATCTCTTCAAACCAAGAATGTATGTATCATGACAATTGTTTCATTAAACTCAATAAAACTATAGGTAAATTAAATCTATCTCTTCTACTTCAATCCCCGAAAATAATTTTAATAGCTTTATCTCATTAAATTCTTAATAGAGTGGAATTCTGTAGATTTAAGATATTTCACTCTGAAGAGTCTCAATATATATATATATATATATGTATAATATTCTTTTATTTAAATGTGTGAAATAAGATAAAGCATTGTAATGATGGCTCATATAAATGAGAAAAGCGGGTAAAGGTAAAACTTGTTATTGTAAATCAACTGCATATACTACATATATCTAAAATGATGTATCTAGAAAACACTCTACAGGACACAATACTAATGTTCATTCTTGATTGCTAATGTAGAAGTAATAAAGATGGATGCTAAAATGTATCCTAACCCCTGTTTTATGGAAACTATACTAAATAATCTTACTTTTGCATGTATAATAAAAATTCATTGATTCAGAGTGAAACAATATATATTAATACATTTAATCCATAGTTCTACATTTTTAAGGAACATCTTTAAATACAATGTGATAGATTTGTAAAATGCTTTAATATTATCAATATTTATTAATTAGCCTGAGAACACTTTAGAAATACAAAGTTAGAAAGCATTAATAACCTTTATTTATTGAAGCAATAAAAATGTGTTAGTCAGACTTGCAACAGTAAGCGTAAAGCTATTCCAATTTACTGTATAATATTCAAGAAGCAGCTGCAGGCTGCCATACTATTGGATGGCCAAGTAAACAAAAAGGCGCTGTGCAGTCATGTGGATGGTGGTGGCAGAGAAACACAGACGCTATAGGCAATTATAATTATTAATTTCCCCTCTATTCTTCAGTCCCATTTGCTGACCCCATAATCACCAGCGATAAACTGTAATCAAGAATACATTGTCTATCTGGCCTATTTACTTAAAATTGTTTACATCCGTGTAAGCATGTTTCAACTGTGAGATTCTAATTTCAAAAAATAACAAATATTGGAGTTATTACCAGAAAAAGTCCTTTAAAAATATTTTTCAATAGAAGAAAATATGTGATAAAACTCCATAGAATTTCAAACAAATCATTTAGTTTAGTGCATTGTATTCTGTCTTGGCGATGGACAAAAACTTACTCCTAGTGATTACCTTTTATGTTATGCAAGCTACATGAATTTTCTGTGTGAAAAGTTTTAATTTATAAAATAAAATTAATACTATTTTATAGAATTATTTTGTAAGATATTACATTTAAAACATTAAATATATTTGTTAAACCAGTACTTGGCCACACAAAGAACTCAACAAGCCATTTACTGTTAGTATTATAATCCATTTCTCTAAATGCTCAGGGTTGTTAATAAGATACTTACTCATAATATGTATTCTTCACATGATTTTTTATGGTGTGGTGATTTCAACTTCTCTCCGTTCATTTGACTTCTCATCTTTCTAATTTCTATCTGCAGTTTACAGGGTTGAGTAGGTGGTTAGTGTTAATTATATTTACTTGCCTCTGTATTTATGTGCAATCCAATCAAAGATTCTGAGTCATTGTTAACAATCCCACTACTTTTACTTGTATATAGGTTTTTGAACACAGTTTCCAAATATACCAGTTTGAAGTAATTGAGACCTTTTTTTAATGAACTGGCCTTACACTAAAGAAATACAGTTTTCCAAATGGAGTGGTTTATTAAAGACACGGTCTAATGTATGTTTTCCCCCAATCAGTTCTTTTTTATGGATGCTTATCCTAACTCTTTAGTCTTCTAAAGTACATCTCCTCCAAGTACATCTACCACCCCTTGACTCACATCTATACACCATGGGAATGACTGGCAAGTTCCATCTGAATACCAATCAAGGCATGCCTATGGAAGTAGAACCCTGACATTCATCTACTTATGTTTTCTTTAATAAATTACACTAACATCTCCCATCAAACTCAAGATGGAAATAAAGCAGTTCTACACACCTATAGATAAATTGATTGTAGTTATTTCTTAGGACTCCTAAGTGGAACAGAGCCAGGGATACCTCTCATTACCTTTTTAATCCTTGAACTATTTTGACTTCCAACTGGTATCTTGACTGAAATGTAAGTTCTTCAGCACAGTGTCTTTCTCTTTATTTATGAGCCAATTAATTTTCTATGATTTAGTTCGGTAACACCCTTTGAAAATGTGAAACAACAGAGATCTCTTTGGCCTGCTCTGGCTAGAATTAACCAGTACCTTTCTAATTTCCACTTTCATGACATGTGACAGATGACATGGTAGTTTTCTGATTTCCTCATGTTCATAAAACATTGATAATATGATTTTTACCTTCCCTTTGTTCTCAATTAAATGAAATGCTCCAATACAATTAACGTGCTCTTGCGATTTAGGTTGCCTTTAGAGGTTTCTCTTGTCTCTGATTAACAGCATTTCCCATCCATTCTCAGACCCCCCAACTGCTATTCAGAATGTTCCATTATGCCTGCCAGCTATAAATACAATTGTGAACCAATATCATTTTAATTGTTTCACTAATAACTTGTTTTAAATGATTCAACAGTCATCAGGAAAGATAAGTGCTCTTGTACCCTGCAGGCTTATGGGCATGATGGTATGAGGCCATGTGGAGAGCTGTATCAGAATAATGAAACCTTATGCAGAAGATAATGACAAAGTGCTCACATTGCTGTAAAGATAAATGAAAACAGTAGATCTTCTTTGCTCAGTAAAATAACATCCATTTCTTGCTCCCATTTCAATCATTAGACCTTCAAAACAGATTAATGCCCAAATACACATAAGAAACATGTCCCATCGTAACAGCCATATGCTCCCATTTTTCCAGGCAGACTGTGAATGATGGAGTTAACGAGCTTTACAAATGCTCTTGTTAATTAACAAAAATTGTTACTTTCTCATTTGAAGGGGGTTTATAAATTAGACTTAATTACACCAGATAATTGCAACTGCCAGGCACTGAGCAACTCCTTCTCATTCTGTTCTTTCAGTGGCAAATCAACAATTGTAACCCTTGCCTATTTGTGTGGATGAATTCAGTAAGCAAACAGCCCTTTTATGTTAATGGTTTACTGGCATTCATGGGTCTAGCAGGAGAAATGTGCTGGGGGAGGGTTTGCTAATGGCAGCACATAATCACATTAATTAAAATATAACTGCCATTTAAAGATTTGTACTGTGGAATTAGAGCATGTTGGGAACTGAGAAAATCAAGCTAGAGAGCATATTAGCACCATCGCTCCATGCTCCTCGCACAGCAGTCAGCAACCTCGTGTGTCATAAATGTAATTTGTGAGTGCTATTTGCTTTGAAATATATGTTTTTAGTTCACTCATTAGAATGTAAAAATTTTCAGTGTTGGCTTTAGAAGTCTCAGAATAAATTCACTGAAAGCTGAGACCCATGATCTACTTTTAACAAACCCCCAATAATAATTTATTTTTAATTATGACTTACACAATATCCATAGTATGCTATAAATTGAAGTGTCTATGCTAAGATAATTCCATGGAATTTTATTGGGTGCTTAAAGATATGATCCTCAATTTTGTTTCTTTGTTCTGAAGAAGTTTAGTGGAAGCTGATAATGGTTTTAGAGTTGAGCAAATGCAGGGAAGACCTGTTGAGGAAATATGCTGCAAAGCTTTTCATTTGTCTGTCTTTGGGATCCACTCATTAGTTTTAAAGCTGTCCTTGTTCTAAGTCAACCCCATTTGTACTTCACCTACAAAGACACTAGGAATGTTCCCAGGATAAATTGCTGAAGGGCCATAACAATACCCAGGGGGATGAAGTCTAATTGATTCTTAACAATGTCAAAGGATTCCAGTCTCAGGAACTCGCCAACTGTGAGCAAATTCCACTTCACTAAGCCTTGTACCTTCATCTATGTGAAAACTTAACAAGGAATTATTTTCCTTTATTTAACCCACACCACCAAAGCGCCTATAAGGATCCTAAAGCTATCCTTACAAGTGGTATTGACTGACATGCAATGCATAGGACTCTTGGAGTCTGTTAATTTTTGCAAATCACAGGAAAACCTTTACAACAGCAGTGACTTGAGACAGCTAAACAAGAGGAGTCTCGGATAGGCCCCACTCAACAGCCCCAACACAAACCAATGGCAAATATTTTTATGTGGAATACAGAACACAGCTATACTTAACTTTGTGTCACAAAAGACTCATTGTTTCCAGGAGCAAAGAGTGCATGACTAAAGTTGCATCATTAGTTCTGTAGGACATCAAACTTCCAAATATAGGGCTGTTGTGACAACCTTTCAGGTAAAGTAAAAGACTTTAAAGTAATAAGGAAGGGCATGGTACAATGTCAATGCTTAGGGATATCAGGTTGCCACTGTCCTTCTTTTTCTTAGTCAATTTTAAGTGACATGTATGTCATTTTAAGGTCAGTATGCAAAATTCATTTTCTCTTGTTTGGCTTCATATATAAATCTTGTCTTTATTCATTTGTGTAGCCTAGAAGAAAAAACACTCGTAAAATGTTATTTCTACTTTTATCGGTCCTTTTGCATGTATTTTGATGCATAACCATAGGTCTTAGTTGACACGCAAGAATAGTGTGAGTGAACTGGAAAGAAGTACCTATGTTTTGAAATTTCTCACCTTTTTCCCTTAAATCCTTCCTGCATTCCCTGAGAATAACTAATTATACCTCACTTTGGGGTTTTGTTTGGATGTGGTTTGTGCTGGTTTTATTACTTTTCATTCTTCTGTTTGTTTCAGTACCATGCTCATTTAATTCAGTTCAATAAATGTGTTTTTATGTTTCCAACTGGTCACTGAAAGATCACAGTTCAAATCTGAAGTGAGGCCTGAACTTTGACATTGCATATATCAATTGTGTCACTTGACTTAATTGCTGTGGTAAAGTGAGGACCCCTTTCGTTTCAGGTTCTAAATCTAACCATCTGTATGATTCTTTTTCAGTTCATGAGCTAGTTTTGAAGACTTTAGTTTAGTGAGTAGAACATGAATGTTCAAATTTGGTGTCTGCTTTCATTATTTTTTCTCTGAGAGGTGGTATTTGGGTAGCCTAAGGATAAAACGGAAGGTCCAGTAAAAATCATTTCAGGCTTTCAGTATCATGAAGAATATTCCTTTCATCCCCCTCAGCAAGAAACATTCTGCTGACATACAGCAAGTGCTTATATATATTAGAAATATTTATTCAAAGTGTACATAAAGAAATGAATGTCCCATCCATCTTCCAAGAAATAAAGAAGATTCCAACTTGTTGTAGTTAGGCATTTAAGCCAAAGAAAAAAATTACCCGCAAGACTTCATGCTTCACTAAATGTTAACTGACAAGGCAGGGTTTCGAGTAATAAGAATATGGAATGTCATCACTCCACAGGCAGCAAAGCCCGGTTCATTGGACTTCAGCACTGTAGTACAGGGACTTGAGATGCTTAATTTAATGGTATAATTATTATTTTTTCTATGAAATAGGGGCTGGAATTACAAACAGCAACTTGCTAACTTTCACGGCAAATCCTTGTTCCCAGGAATGGGTAAGTGGTCTCTTTGGGCCTTACAGACATCTAGGTCTTATGTACCAACTTCCTAACTCAGAGGAAATTTGCAAGTGATTATGATTGTCAGACTGCTAAGGGAAAGGATTATTTCCCATATTCTGAATATGAATGTTTCCCTTCTACCTAGAAAAAAAAAGTGAAATTAAAAATGAAATAAATGTACTTCCAGACCTCTTTTGGTGTTAATTCTGTCATTTACACTGTTCTAAAAGGTGAAATTCTTAGGCAAATGGATAGAACTAGAAAATATCATCCTGAGTGAAGGAACCCAATCACAAAAAAAAAAAAAAACCACACTTTCACTGGATATTAATTAATAACTGGATATTAGCCCAAAAGCTCACCATACCCACAATACAAATTACAGACCACATGAATCTCATGAAAAAGGAAGATCAAAGTATGAGTGCTAGGGTCCTTCTTAGAAGGAGTAACAAAATGCTCATGGGAGCAAATATAGAAACAAAGTGTGAGACAGAAACTGAAGTAGGGGTTGTGTGAAGACTGTTCCACCTGGGTATTCATCCCATGTGCAGTCACCAAAGGTAGAAGCTGATGTGGATGCCAGGAAGTGCGTGCTGACAGGAGCCTGATACAGCTGTCTCCTTAGAGGTCTGCCAGAGTCTGACATATACAGAGGTGGATGCTCACAGTTAATTATGGGGATCCCAGTGGAGGAGTTAGAGAGAAGACTGAAAGAGCTGAAAGGGTTTGCAGCCCTATGGGGAGAGCAACAATACCAACCAACCAGAGCTCCCAAGGTCTAAACCACGAGCCTGGGAGCACATAGGGAGGGCTTCATGGCTCCAGCTGTGTATGTAGGGGAGGATGGCATAGGTTGGAGAGGAGGTTCTTAGTTCTGTGAACACTGGATGCCCCAGTGTAGGAGAATTCGTGGGTGGGGAGGTGGGAGTGGGTGGGTGTGTGGGGGCATATCCTCATAGAAGCAGGAGGAGAAAGAATGGGATGGGGGTTCCTGGGTGTGAGGGAATGGGGAAATGTAAATTAAATGTCCAATTTAAAAATTAGACAAGTTTAAATAAATCACAGTGCCTAATCTGATCATGAGGTCAAAAATGTTAGATTTTTACATTACTGATGATATCATTCTATGAGCACAAGCACAATAAAGCATAATCAAGTGTCAATGGAAAGAGAACAACGATTAAGAAATTCTTCCAAATGTAGAAGATTAAAATAATGTAGTGTGGCTTATAAGTACGATTTGTCTGACTTATTTTTATTGGTTTACTGTTACTTGCTTGCTGGTTTTGTTTTGATTTTATGGTGTAGCAACAACAGAAAGGTCTTCAATTAATTTCTTGACAGACCAATAGTTCATTGCAAGAGCATATGGCATGATATTCTCTACCATTGCTAGAAGAGTTTCAAACCCTGACTTACATAACATCTAGTTCTAGCATCATTCTAAACTTGAGAATTCTAGAATTTTGTTCCTACAAATCATCTAATCTTGCACATAATGTAGGACTAAAAGTGAAGGAAGAAAGATGTGTCTGCGGAGGTATGGCACTAACACTGGACGTCCTGGCAAGCTTTCCCAGGACAGGTGTCTATATTCTGCTGTGTCCCACGTTGTGAGTGCTCATTATTTTCTTATTTTAGTTCTGTGGAAATGTTTTCACACACATATGCAAATTTATGAATCTACATGTTACTTTATTATTCATTGCCACCCCAGAATATTAGAACATGGAAAGATATAATGCATACTCTATAAGATATTCTAACAGTATTTTTTCATATTTTCACTTAGCTTTTAATTGAAAAACAGTTATATATTTTGCTCATGGTTTTCTTTCCTCATAGTCTATCCACATCTTTCCCATCCAACTACCTGCCCCTTTTTCTCTTGCTTTAGAAAATAAAAGACAAAATATCCCAAACATACCACAATGAAAACGATATAAGAAACACACACAGACACACACAAACAAAATATTAACAAACATACAACCAAATGACAGCAAGTAAAAAGAAAATATGCTACAAGAGGTACTAAAGTTCATTCAATAGATTGGATTTATCAAAAGACTTGAAAATATTGGGTCTATGATTGGTTAGAATAAAAAGCACAGACAAATAACAGACAAAGGAGTATTCTATGAACAATAAAACTACTAGAGAAATTGGCTGAAGTAATCTGTCTGCTGTGGCAAATGTGCTGTTCATTCAGAGCCCCCAGTTTTACCTCCACTGTCCACACTACTTGGTGTTTAACCACAACCACAACTCTGGCTCTTGTGATACAGTGTTCTATTTCTCGTCTTTGAGGATAACTGAACACATGTGCAGAGACCTACATAGAGCTACTATAAATATAATTAAAAACAAAACCTTTCAAAACACTGATGTAGTTATGATTTATAATTGTGAACTGAGGTCACATACCCTCATATTATGCCTACTCTAGATTTCTTGAAATGATTGAAAATTATACTTTAGAGACCAAGATAATGCAGAGAAACAAGCAGAAATTATTTCTGCCTACCCAATAGTAAGGTAAATATTTTTACTAGAAATGTAGAAGGCGATAGTAGGGTTAAAGTTTTTAGAAATCGACAAAACCTGGCTATCAATCATTCCCTGTCTTAGTTTCTGTTGAGAACTGTGAAAAACCAACAAAATGGCATTGTTACAACAAAATCCTATCTTCAAGATGTAAGGTTTGATCTTCAGTGAAACAAACCACAATTGTCTGTAGAAGGTCATACCGTGGTCCCTTCTTTGACCTGCAGTTAGAATTGAGGAGGGAAGTGTCTAAAGAATCATTCTTAAGAGATACTTGTCTGGGCCACTTGTGAAAGCAACAACAACGTGAAAAAAAAAAAAAGAAAGCATTAAGAAAAACTAATATTGACTTCCTCTACTCTAAGAATGGGAAGACTTGGGCAGGTGTTACACTTTTAAAGGCAAATTCTGACCATGTGATTGACTTGAGATGGCAAAGAAAAGGAGTGTACAACAGTTAAGAAAGCACTCCTTACTGATGACATGATTCCTTGGACCAAACTTAGAGGACATAAGACCTATTTGTAGTTAGTTATCTTCAACTAAATATTTCCTTGAAAAAATAGTTGAAAAGATGATGTGTCCTGAACTAAATAATATGTTTCCAGAACTCAAGAAAGAGGTGCACTTTTAAAGAAATTGTAATTATCCCTTCACACTGGAGATACAGAACAAAGCCACCAAGGAGTTCCTAATACAACCCAAGGAGAGAGGGAATTATATGATATTTAAAATGTTTCATCTTTTATACATATACTTTTAATTGGATGTTTTATTTATTTACATTTCATATGACTTCTCCTTTCCCTATTTCCCTTCCCTAGAAACTCTCTATTCCATCCCCCCTCCTCTTCTTTGCTTTGATACCATTCAAATTACATGCAAGTATTAAGGTCAGTTTTAGATTGAGAAACTAGCAATACAATAGATGCAAATAGAAAAGAAATAAGCACAACAGTAACACAAATAGTCAAAGAACAAGCAAGGCAATAAATAAAATTTTGTGAACACTCCTGTGATCACTGTTTCTAAGGGCTTATCAGGATGATCAAAATATCTGAGCCACTTTCCCTGTCCTAGCCCAAAGTCATTTTCATGTCTGTAGCCTACTTTCTTGTCCTAGCCTAAAATTTAGATTCCTGCCTTAAGTTACTTCTCTGTTCTAGCCTAATATTTAGATTCCTACCTGATTAAAATTGAACCATCATGTAAGAGCTAATTCTTCCTTTCAAGAACCTGGCTTGAGGGAAGCCAGAAACAGAGTCAACTTGTTGTTGTTGTTGTTTTATTATTATTATTATTATTATTATTATTATTATTATTATTATTATTTATTACTTATTAGTATAACTTCATAATAACTAAAAGTAAGAGTTATTTATGGTTAAAATGGAATTCTTTGCATTTTTCCTAAAGTTTATCTGAAGAATAAGTTTAAATTAGTTCATTAATTTATATATGAACCACTGTATAGTTAAATAAGCTAGTTTTAGCATTTAATATTTCCATAAATGGGTTATATGCCCATAAAAATATTATATGACCAAGACAGGGCCTCATTTTGAGATAGGAAGAATCATGTTGAATAATATGTGCCACATGGAAAATATTCTCTCTTTGTCTCCCTCTGTGTCTGTTTCTTTCTGTCCCTACCCCTCTCTCTCCTTGTCTCCCTTTGTGTGTGTTTGTATGTGTGTGGGGGGGGGCAGTGGGCTATGAGAGGCAGCTGGGTGCCTGGTCGAGAACAGGCCTCGAACCCTGGATAATTCCTAATAAGATGGTAGGTGTTTGGCCTTGCTCCTGGGCCCTGGTTCCTTTCACTTATCTGCAGCCCCTCCCAAAGAAAGGTTTGTGGCCTTAGGTCACATCGCACAGGTAGCACAGGTAGAAGGTGACTAGAGGCCTCAGAGCCCCAAGAGATCTCCATATACACTGTCTTCTGCTGTATATGTGTTGGGGGTCTCATATCAGCTACTATATGCTGCCTGAGTGGTGGTCCAGTGTTTGAGAGATTTCAGGGGTCCAGGTTAATTGAGATTGCTGGTCCTCACAAAGGGTCACTCTCCTCTTTAGCTTCTTCTAGCATTTCCCTAATTCAACCACAACGGTCAGCAGCTTCTGTTCATTGGTTGGGTGTAAATATTTGCATCTGACTCTTTCAGCTGATTGTTGGGTCTTCCAGAGGACAGTCATAATAGGCCTCTTTTTGTGAGTGTTCCATAGCCTCAGTAATAGTGTCAGGCCTTGGGACCTCCTCTTGACCTGCATCTCACTTTGGGCCTGTCCCTGGACCTTCTTTTCCTCAGGCTTCTCCCCATTTTCATCCCTGCAGTCGGTTCATACAGGAACAATTATGGATCAGTTTTGACTATGGGATAGCAACCCTCTCCCTCAATTGATGACCTGTCTTCCTGCTGAAAGTGGGTTCTATAATTTCTCTCTCTCTACTGTCAGGCATTTCATGCAGGGTCTCTCCCTTTGAATCTTGATAGTCTTTCAGCTCCCAGCTTTCTGGCACATTCTGCAGGGTCCCCACAAACTCCTACCTCCTGAGGTTGCCTGTTTCCTTTTTTTCTGCTGGCCCTTAGGGCTTCAGTCCTTTTCTCTCACCCAATACCAGATCAGGTTCCCCTCTTTCCCCATACACCAGCTCCCTCCATCCACTTTCCCTCTCTGGTCCCTTGCTCCCTCCCTACTTGTGATTTCTTTCTTCTCCCTCCCAAGTGGGACTGAGGCATACTCACCTGGGCCCTTCAGCTTGTTGACCTTTTTTAAGTTCTGTGGACTGTATCTTGGGTATTCTGTACTTTTTTATTGGCCAATATCCACTTATTAGTGAGTACATACCATGCATGTCCTTTTGGGTCTGAATTATTTTACTCAGGATGATATTTTCCAGTTCCATCCATCTGCAAACCTCAGAATGTCCTTGTTATTAATAGCTGAGTAGTATTCCATTGTGTAGATGAGCCACATTTTCTGTATCCGTTCTTCTGTTATGGGACATCTGGGTTGTTTCTAGCTTCTGGCTATTACAAGTCAGACCTCTATGAAAATAGTGGAACACATGCCCTTGTGGCATGGTGGGGCATCTTTTCGTATATTCCCAAGAGTGGTATTGCTATGTCTTCAGGTAGATCTATTTCCAATTTTCTGAGGAACCTCCAGATTTATTTCCAGAGTGGTTGTACCAGTTTGCAATCCCACCACCAATGGAGGAGTGTTCCTCTTTCTCCACATCCTAGCCAACATGTGCTATTGCCTGAGATTTTGATCTTAGCCATTCTGATTGGTGTAAGTTGGAATCAGTTGTTTTGACTTGTATATCTCTGATCACCAAGGACTTTGAATATTTCTTTAGGTGTTTCTCAGCCATTCAAAATTCCTTTGTTGTGAATTCTCAGTTTAATTCTATACCCCATTTTTTGATTGGATTATTTGGTTTGTTTTGGTGGTCAGCCCTCTGTCAGATATGGGGTTGGTAAAGATTTTTTTTCCCTCAGGGTAGCTTGTAATCAATCTTGACTGAATCCTGGTATAGGCTCTAGGCTTGTTGAGGAATATCTCAGCTTCCTTCTGTCATATATCTCCCCCACAATTTTGAACTCTCTTCCTAGAACCGTAATCAAAATGAATCTTCTGTAGTCACATTTGTTATGCAAGAAGAGAACGTAATACAATTAACCTCTACTTGAGGATATATTTCATCTTGGATATATTTAATTTGCTATGTGAAGCATATTTTGTGTTTGCTTTTATTTAGCAAACAATTCAATTTTTTAATTATTTGTAATTTTGAGTAAAAAAATTAATTCAATATCCATACTATATAGTATGTAGCATACTTTTTTTGATTGAAATTTTGGGTTACTTTTAGACTCAACAACTACATTGATAATAGCTTTATTTAACTTTTTGAGTATATGTTTGGTTATTAGATTGAAATTTGCTTTCTACCTAAGTTTCTTAAATTTTGGACAGAAAATATTAATTATGAGACTTGACTTTTTAGAATTAAAATGAAGCTATTCTTATTACAACTGTGTAAAGTGTAGGCAAAGCAAAATAGCAAGTGTGTATCAAATATACAACTTAATGTATTACTAGCAATACTACATCCTTAGTCATTCCTTATTGCTCTTATTGTTTATTGTTATACAGTTATAAAGAAAGAGTAGTTTCTAATAAATGTGTTGCTTATTTAAAAATCTATTTTTCTAATGGGTACCATATGTAAAGCAGAGTCATTATTGTTATATCCACCATTATTATTTTGTAATATGAAACTTCCCAACCAATTTTATTCTATTCCTTTTGGCTCAAATGATGTCATTTTAGAGGATATTCAACACTCCTTCAGTTACAACTGTTTTGTTCTCAGGAAAGAAAAATCCCTTTTTCAAACAAAGAGAGAGATGCATGCAAGATGGAAACCCTTAAGATTAACAATGCTTTAAAACCTTTGTTTGGAAAATTTTTTTTAAAAAAATAGAAGCAACATTCATCAGGATTTGAAACCTTGCATTAAGAGTTTAAATGTAGGATAACATGTCTGTCTTTGCATAAGAGAAGGAAAAAAATCTCTTAATTTAAATTGTCGATAATGAAGGAATTCACTTGATCCCATTCATTTTTTTCATCATATCCATGTGGGACACAGATCACAGAGTCTCCTAAGAATGTATTTTCCTTGACTTTAGAGTTCGCCTTCATCTAACTAGCCATTCTGAAATAATTGTGGATGTCGATAGTCTAAAAGGACAGCCATTTTCAACCCTCAAAGCAAGTGTGTGATAGATGTGATAGCCTAGCAAGAAGAAAAAGGCCACAAATTAAAATTGGACTTTCAAGGCCCCATTTGGATGTTAAGTATTCCTAAGTAATTTTTGTTCCGTCTTTTAAATTTTTGTCATATTAGTTTGTTTTTATTTTTATCTGCAACATTGAACAAACATTATTAAATCATAATGCAGAAATACTCATACAATATTTATGACTTTCTACTGTGTATCTGATATATATATTCATATATATATGAATTTTAGTATATGTACATTCATTTTTTTTACTCACAATTATTTTTAGTCATTTAACTCAAAGCAATCTAATATGAGAATCTATCAAATTTCATTTTATTTTTACACTTGGAAGCAGAATCTACAAGACAGTTCCTGGTCTCTTGGTATTTTTTTTCAGTAAAACTTGTTCAAACATTTTTTAAGGAATAAAACCTTTGGGGAAATTTATTTTAGTATATTTTAATGAGAGTATAAGTATGAGAACTTAGCTATTCTGATTTTCATATTGACTAAAGTGGTTTTCATAATTTATATTTGACTGAAATTATTGATATGCTTTTAAATATTAAAATAGCCTCATAATTAATAGACATATGACTCATATACATATATCAAATTTAATATTTTTTCTCTTAGATTACCAATCTATAATACGTATCACTTTTAAATATCAGGTTAACTTTTCTCTATTTTCTTCTTTGATTTCATCATTTCTTTACTTAAAAAAGTAATAAGTTTTTTACATAAAGAATCCATACTAATCCTTTGGGAAAGTTACTTTAGCCTATCTCATAATTTAATGAACTCTC
>JANHMN010000012.1:67184408-67217005 GCA_030674055.1 Rhabdomys pumilio
CCTTTGGGAAAGTTACTTTAGCCTATCTCATAATTTAATGAACTCTCATCCCATGTTGATTTTGACGCTGAAGCACAAGATACTTTGTGCCAATTACAGGGCTCCTGCCTGAGCCCTCGCCTAGCCAGCTTATCTACAGCTCTCTTCCTACTCTTGATCATTTTATAATATGCCAATTGTTAGCCCTGCCAGTTCACGTTAGCACTGGTGCAGAGGCTGTTCTGCTCATTCTGCTTTTGTGTCTTACCTTAATACAAAATTTAATTTTTAAATTCTTCTCAAGATACTTTAACATTCTACAATTTCTTTATACCTGGTAAATATGCTTGTTCAAAATTCTATATTTCTGCTTTATTTAAGCTTTATGTGGCAGAGAACAAGAGAATGAACTTAGGAATAGTTATTAGATACTTCAAGAGCAACACAGCAAGATTTTAGAAACAGCACTTCTAACTTATCTGCTAAATCTTGTATAGAAGCCCCAGTTGCTCTGATTCTTCTTAGACTAGAGTATTCAAGTCCCTAAAGGATGGCACAGTTGCACATTCTGTACTCAGAACTCAGTGATTACTTTAAAAAAAGTCTTATAAACAAAGATGACACTTGTACTAATATCCATCAACAAAACAGTATCTTATAATTATACAACACTAAGATCTCTGTTCCTATTTATTTGTACAGGTATATATACATGCCTGTATGTTTACTACATAGCATTGTTTCAATGTTTATAATTCAATGTTTATACGATATAATTATTTTATTAGAATATACAAAGTTCTGTATATGTTTTTCACAATTTCAACTTGTTTTATAAAAAGTAGATCTAGGCTTTAGTAAAACATTTCATTTAACTAATCATTATAATTAATAGAAGTAAGAAATAAAATGTATACATAAATTTATAAAATACATTCTAATTAAGTATGATGAGTTTGAAGGAATGTCAAGTAACCAATTAATTAAATTTTAGGTAATTAATTAATTAAAATATATTCATTTTTAAAAAATGTTTACTCCAAAGGCTTTGTAAAAGACCTATTACACTCTACAGGGAATGATAAAAAGAATAAGATCCAATTCTATGTTCTTAGAAAAACCATTTCAATAAATGTGTTTATACATTGTGAAACTGAAGCACAGTACTTCAATGTTTGTATGACTTGAGCATTATTCCATAGCTATTTCATTTTGTTTAGATGGAAGTTTTAGTACTCTTTAGATTGATATTATCTGTGCAAATTTGAAATACTATCTGACACTTAATATAGGGCATATTTCCAATTCACAACAATATTTATAATTTCCTTCTATTACTTCAACTAATGACATAAGTTTAAACTTATTTTTATCACATCATTGAAATGGAGAATTGACTCTAAATATTTTTGCATAAAGCATATTTTTAAAACAGCAGAAGGAAGCAGATGGAAATTCATATCTATATTTGCTAGCTAAATTAGTAGAGAAAATAAGAGTGTTATACAAACCCATGTGGATCACATTTAATCACAGTGTAATTGAACATATGTTTAACCCTCAAGCCAAGTAAAAAGTTCACCATTAGTATAATGTTCAGAATTTCTGTAACCATTGTAGCTAAAATATTCTTAAATTCTGAATAGAAGTGATAGGCTGACACATAAGTCAGGTAAATGAATAAAATGAAAATGTATTTTTCTTCAAGTGTAATAAATTATTTTCAGCAATGAGTAAGGAACTTCAAAGAACTTATGAAAGAATCCTGATAGTCACATCATAATAATAGAGTAATGAGTTAAGTGAATCCAATTTAGTGATTTTTCAACTAAGTAAAAGCAAAATGTAAAATTAAACTTAGTATTCACATGGATCTTTAGTAAACATCATTTTTCTAAACTATGGCAAAGTATTCAGTAATAAACATAAAAATGAAAATGTAAAATATAACTCCCAAATCTATATTAGAAACAAAAATTTCAGTCCACTTACATGAGGATATTTGATTATTGATTATTTGATTATTGGTAGAAGTATAACTGTAGAGGATATACTTGCTCCATCTAGAAGGTCTTCTTTTCCCTGTCAGAGATTGGACTGCAAACAGAACTTCAAAGGCAGAATCACAAAGTTCCAATAATTTTGATTAAATCATTATGTCATTGAGTTTTCCTCAACCTTCTTTAATTTCAAACTTTTCTATAATTTTCTTTAATAAACTTTGCTTTTACTTCCCTTCCACATATAAGTATCTACATTGTAAATCTACAATAACAAGAGACAATAAACTTAAGAGATATTTTTCGAGGTTCATTTTAGTGACCATTAGATTGCAATAGGTCCTTGGTTCAAGAGCTATTGGGTTATGTGTGGGTGGTTTGAATATACTTGGCTCAGTGAGTGAGTGGCACTATTAGGAGATGTAGACTTGTAGTATGTGTGACTTGTTGAAGGAAGTGTATAACTGTGGGGGTGGGCTTCCTCAAAAGCTGCCTGAAAGCCAGTCTTCCTCTGTTTGCCTTTGGGACAAGATGTAGAACTTAATGCTCTTCCAACACCATACTTACCTGAATCCTGCTATACTTCCTATTGTGATGAAAATAAACTGAATTTCAGAACCAGTAAGCCAGCCTCAATTAAATGCTGTTCTTCATAAGAGTTGCCTTGGTCATGGTGCCTCTTTAGATCAATGGAAACTGTAAGTAAGACATGAAAGTTCCTACCACTCTATAAAACAGAATCACCAGCATGAGGAACTCTTAATAGCCCCACACTTAGAGCTCCCTTCTTGATGTCAGTGCTACTGAAAAAAAACCTTCTACTCCAGCAAGGAGTCAGTGACTGCTGTAACTTTCTAAGTTTCCTGAGCCTTGTAAGTTTCTTTAGCTTTCTGTATGTTAAGGACATGCAGAGGAAAGTTTTCAATTCATAGGAAATGGCTACACCATGTTTCTCATTAACCCTACTTACTTACGCTGCTTCATGATTCTATATGACCAACTCCTCTTCACTTTCTGCCTTTCCGGGCTTTATGCCTGAATCCATGGTTCTCGCATGAGCACCTTGACAACTTAGAAAAGTCATACTCAGAGATAAGTCCTCTGCTTCCTCTCAAACCATCTGGAAACGACATTATTTATCCTACAGATACAAAGATAAACCAACAGGTTTACCTAGCACTGTAACCACTCTAGAGAAAGACAGTCTGTGACTAAGCAACATCACTTACAATGGGCTCATCATAAGTTGTCTGAACAATGAGCATATCCAGTGTATGATAAAAATCAATGATCCTTAGTTAACTCTGTGTCATAAAAACAGAAGCTCTATGGGTAACATTTGATAGTTTTAAAAATATTTTATTTATTTTACAGATCATTGGTAACAACCACTTAGAGACCTCACTAAAGCTGAGCCTTGGACAGTATTAACTATAATGTCCAAAACAGCATGCACTTGCAAAATGAGAACTCAATCCTTGACATCTAACTTTGGTCAGATTTATTTTTTTACCTGTTCATCACATGACTGGCCTGTATTGCTTGTGAGAAATTCAGAGTAGAGATAGATATAATGCAGCTCCTTTTCTTGAAAATGTTCCTTTCCCCTGCGGATGACAGACATCAAGGCCCGTTGAGCTTTTGAAAAGAATATAGGAAAATGCTTGCCCTGGCTGAAGAATGTCCAAGGCACTCTCAAAAGACAAGTGCTCTTCATTGGCAAGAGGCTTCTCTGGAACACTTGATTGAAGTTTTTAAAAGAATAATTAAAAATTTATAGGTGAATAAGATGGAATCTTCAGGCCATTGAGCTACTGGATTTTCTTTAAAAACAAATAAAATAAAAAATTTTGCAGGTTTGGGTATAAGAAAAAACAGAACATCATTGGAGAGGAAGACAAAGAAAGTATGGCAGAAGGTCCTGCAAGGGTTGCAGGCCTCTTTAAGAAGAGTCCATTGTTTCAGATGACTTCATTATAAATTTTAGAATAGGGAGGCAAGATTATAAACATTTAATCAAAGTTATAATTCACTATGCTACAGAAAACAGAAAAAGAAAATCTTCTGGTGTCAAGAAATTTATGTTATCATAAATTAATTATAATTAATTAATATAAATAATTGTATACATTTGCTCACATAAATATGCAACACAGTTACATGAAAAATGCAAGGAGTAATGACTGGCTGTTACACTGGGTCTAAAATGATATAAGTAGCTATCTAAAAGAATTTCGATATAAAAATTATTAGTATCTTCATTGAAGAGACAAAGAAAAGAATATTTCATGGGGAATAATGAGATATCAAATGCATAGTGTAAAAAAAACTGAGAAATCAACTGTTGTGTTCGAGACAACACAGAAGTCAGCAAGCTGGAAAGACAAGAAACACACAAGTGTTGTCCTGTGTAGTTCTCTCCATAAACAGTACTACATGTTTTCACCAAGAGAAACCTGAAATTTATCATTTCTGTGTGAAAGATACTGGATTCTCAGGGTCTCGTGCAAACAACCTTAGTGATGACGTGGAGCAGTTATCCTTGTGGAAGAATGAGTGGCAAATGGAAGAAATAGGAGAAGAGATGAGAGAGACTGAAAAGATCCCTGAAGGAAGCTTGAGAGCAAACTCATATTTGGAAACCCAATGATAACTTGGTACGCAAAATGGAATACGAGGAATAGGCATAGAGTTATGTTCAACAACAAAAAGGCTCTTTTAGTTCTCTGCTTCCAAAATGAGTTTTTCCACTCAGGCCACCCTGTCTACATTGTGTCAGAAGTCACAAGAAATGTCTGTGTCATCACCTGAGATAATTCATTGTGGTATACTCTTTACTACTTCGGGTGGGAACTTGCATCAGAAACAAGGAGGGAATACAGGGATGTCCCTAAAACTCTGATTACATGGATCAAGGACTTATTTTTGTTCCCAAAATACTTTCTCTATAATTCCTTATTCTCTTACCATTCTGTTTTCACAGCAAAATGTCCATCAGAAAATTGATATCAGATCTCAGCACTGGAATGTGAGTAAAATTTTAACAGTGAAAGATGCTATTGAGTGTTTATAACTTATAAAAACAGGTTATTGAGAGGGGGAGGTTTAGAAAGGAGAACCCAGTAATTCTCTCTTACTGACATCAGTGAAAACTACTTCCTGCTTAGATCAATGAATTAAAAAATCAGTTTAATACATAATGTGCCTTAGCATTGACAGTTGAATGCTTAGAAATGAGTATTCTAAACCTGCAGAAGTTTATAAATGGAAAGAAAATAATTTACTTATGGTTAGTGTGAGCATTATGACTATTATTGCTAGCAATGATGACCTGGGGACAAATGGATATATATTTTTCCAATTTATATGATGATTGTCATATAAGTGAATTAAAACTTGCTATTATCTTCAGAGCGGTACATTATTCTGTGTACACACAAATAATAATAAAGAGATATGTCAATATTCAGAATTTATTTAAGTGTATTACCCTACCTTGCATTTATTAGTCAATGAAGCATCAAAAAACATCTTATAGAGAGAAGAGTATTTTAAATCATTGAGTTATAAATACCTCGTAAACCATTTCTTTATCTGAACTCACTTCCTACTGAGAACAATGGTGTGCAATCTTTGATCATGGTACATTTTTGCATCTGCACTCTTTCAAGTCTGGGCATCTAGAGTTTGCCGCTTTCCCCACATTATACTGCCTGAACCATTTCTTTAAGGCTGAACCCTCCTTTTGTTACATAACACCCAAGGGGGTATGAGTTTCCTGCAGGAACTCTGTTTAAAGAATGGTTTTTCCACATAAAGATCTTTAATATTTCTGAATATATATTTTTTCTTGAAAGTTAGAAATCTGCTTTTCATTACAATGTAGTACTACATGGCTTTGCTTGGGCATCAATGATCCCTAGTTTACCTTGGCAGCAGCTTTTGATGGGTTGTTGATGAGGCTCTTGACATAAACAAGAAGCACAACACACCAAGCACAGATTCAGCTTGGGCCTGAACAGGGCTCCCGTGTTCATGAGGGAACCCTCTCCAACATCTCCCACAAGAGTCCTTGTTGGTCTGTGTACTTCTTAGTTAATCACTTGTATTTAAGTCCACATTGAAGAAACAAAAAAGGTAAACATTTTTGTTGTTGTTTGCTGGAGATAAAAGTAACGAAGAAAAGGGGCAAATAATGTCCAGTGCTCACACTCAGCTCACTGGTACATGTTTATTGCATCCAATTTTTAAAAAAATGTTTTGCTTGTATTTATCTCAAATATCACTTATTATGAGTCCATGAACTATATTTCTGGGCCTGTGTACTAACTACCATGGTGGCAGTTAATTTGTCAACACCTTGATTTCCTAAGGAGGCAATTTTGTGTTGAGGTGGCCAATGTTTTAGGATCTACAGTTTCTGGTAGGAGTGTGAAACAGTATGATGCTGAATGATGCTCTGTGGCACGACTTAGGTAAGTCTACTTTCCTTAGTAGCCTCAACAATCCATAATACAGCAGTGGCTACTGAGAAAGTCTGATGACACTTAAACTTATTGGTATTCTACAGAGGTTTGTTTTAAGCAATTACAAGTAAAATGGACAAATATGTGGCCTTGAGAAAATCATGCCTAATGGTGCTTGTAAATGAGAATTTTTTTCCTCTATGAATTACCAAATATCAAACCCAGACCCTCTTAAGGAGGGCAATCACCCTAGTCCAAATCAAATATGTAATAATACAGCCATGCGTGAGAAAAGCTAAGCAGCTATATGAACCAGAAAGGTGATCTTGCGTTGAGTCTAGTAGAGGTAGTTTACAATCCATCTGCAATTTTTTCTTTGGGAAAAAAGAAAAAAGAAATGAATACCCAAAGAATGCATTAACAAGTTTTAATTTCAGTACCTCTCCATCATCAGAAAGAGATGTGATTAAATATTTAGCACTTGCAGCTCCCTGCAGAGTGCTTATTACCAACTCCATTATAGAATGAGGAGAAGATGCTAAGAAGGATTAAATAAATTGCCTGAGGACACACAGCTAGACAGTGACACAAAACAGGATTCAAACTGCAGATTGACCTAAAGCATACTCTTGCTTTTTTCTATTTTCCACCCTATAAAAATATTGGGCTATGTGAAGGGTATTGAGAAGAGCCTTTGTAGGTTACAAGTGAACCTCAATGTAAAACTCCATATCCTATGTTACGTGATATGAAATTTTTTAATAATGATACTGTATATGTGTGTGTGTGTACCCACAGACGCATGCATGCATGCGTGTGTGTGCATTGCACTGATCATTCAAAAGAGAATTTTACAGTGAAGCCTATCAGTATGACCCAGAAGAGTAACACAAACAAACAAACAAACCAATCCAATCAACCACCAAACAAACCAAACACCAAACGACCATAGACAGAACATACCTGAAGCTGAAATACTGCAAGAGCTGCTTGCTTGAAAATTTTTTGTTATCATGCCCACAATGGTAAGACTTTGTGATATGGATGATAATACATGTTGACTTGATAAGTAGAAGTTAATTACTAAAATAATTTGGCAGAAGCAATGTTTGATATGGCAAAACAGATAGCGTTAAATAAAGTTGCATATAAAAAGTGAAAGTCATCCAATAGGTGATGAAATGTTTTGACTTTTAACGTTTAGGAAAAATGAGAAAGCCACACAAACTGAAGAGTTCAAGAGATGGGTGAGCAGAGTGAAGAGTGAGTGTCCCACCTGAGGTTATTAGAGACTACAGAGGGAAACTCTCTTGTTCATGAAATAGAAGAATAAATATTTTTAAAATAACTATTCTTCTTAACAAGATTTTCTTACAACCTACAACACGGAGCCAAGTGTGAAGATATTTTATGTAATTTTATTAAATAAAATTTAAAAGACCTTTAACAGTTACATTAACATTTGCTATTAGGTTGCTGCCTGCCTTCTGCTCTACTTATACTAATTTATAACAAACCCTTCAGATAAACCTCTCCAAGTTTACCTAGGAAACCACGTGACCATGGATTTTGAGGATCCAAAGCATTTGACTCTACCCCACTAACACACTCCTCATTTTAAGGGTAAGACATAATAATAACACTTTTCAGCAAAATAATAGGTCAATATAAAATTTAAAATAATGAGTAAGGTATAATAGCCTCACTTAACTATTCAATACTGTGATAAAGAAAACCTCAAAAATTATAAAATTGTCTGTTGTTCAGAATACATAAAATTCAAGTCTTTGGACATTTTTTTATTGCTTTCTCCCACAATTCAAAACTAACGCTATTGTCCAAATGCTAGATTCTATTCAGGCCTCTGAGAGGCTTTGGGGGCCACTAACACCCCAAAGTCAAACAGAGGTGCCCTCCAAATCACTTGCAGCTACTTGTCATTTAATCTGCAAGGTAATGCATTTGTGACACAGATCAAGGTCCTTTGAAGTCTGCCAGGTGGCTGACTCAAGTCACAGGAATAGTAGGCTTGGGGTTCATTCAGCTACTCAATTTTCATCTCTCTGTTTATTAACCAAAGGAAGTAACAGGACCTAACTGAACCATGCTTCAAAATCCATGATCATAAAACATAAATGTCACGGTGTAATAAAATTTCTAAACCAAAAGGAAAAAAAAGGAAGAGAAGTTTGGTACAGCTGTGGAGCTGAAGTTTACAGAACAGTACTTTTTAATATAATAACAATGTGAGCATTAAGATCTTACGTTTTGTAAAAGCTTAAAACATTCACTAATATGCTGTACAGATGGCTTATAAATTAGCCTTCACCAAAGCTTTGTTCAGCTTTTGTTTTAAATTTATTGATCCACAAAGGATGTCATGAGAAGTATTATCACAAAAAAAAAAACAATAAAGAAAGAAAGAAAGAAAGAAAGAAAGAAAGAAAGAAAGAAAGAGAGAAAGAAAGAGAGAAAGAAAAGAGAGAGGAGAGAGAAGAAGAAGAAGAAGAAGAAGAAGAAGAAGGGAAGAGGGAAGGAAGGAAGGAAGGAAGGAATGAAAGAAGGAAGGAAAGAACTGGTTGAGGAGGCAGCCCTGAGACAATTCAAATTGGAATGCTGTCAAGATCCAAAGGAATAATCTGGAATTTTCCACTTTCAATGTGCAATGGAAAATGCAAGAATGAAACTCATCTTCATTTAGTAAAACTAAATGATGATGCCCAAGCACAACCATTCTATTAACATTAAATGTATACTGATGTAGTCTAGGTATGAGATCTGTTTACCTGTACATATATTCACAGGTGATTTCATAATCCATTGGTACTGGATGTATTCATTTTTATACATTCCAATATTATATTTTGTGTGTATATGGAAAGTGAAAAAATGAGGGAATAAAGGTAGGGTCAGAAACAATGTGACAGAGTAACAATGATTCAAAGGACCCCAGGTACCCTCAAGAACCTTAGATATACAAGCAACTATTTAAAATAACTATTTAAAATAAAACGTGTTTCCATCTTATCCCTAAAGCAAAAGAGTATGAAGTTAAGTATTCCTATTCTTATCTCTAAAGCAAAAGAGTATGAAGTAACATTGTACCCATCATATTTTGGAGCTTTTGCTTTGCTATTAAAAAATTGGAAACTTTTTCTCCCATGTACTTGCACAGAAGGCAGAATTTGGCATGGGAATATCTTCCTAAATGTCTTTTGAAACTTCAGGTTTCAGAGTCATCACTTTATCAGGTTTGCCTTTGCCTACCTCAACAGCATGGGCTTTACAAATGCATACTTCAACACCCAAATTTTGTGTGGTGCTGGGGTTTAAATTTCTATATGTATTTGAACTCAGACTCTTATGAGCATCACAAATATTTTAACCATTGACTCTTCTTCCCAGACTCCTAAACTGGATACCTTTGCATCAAAAGTGGACATGTTTACTGGTCCAAACCTACTTGCACAGTATACATATATACATATATAATGAAATTATAGCATAACTATACTTTCTATGTCTCTACATGAATATTCAGCATGCCAATTTTATGTGATAACCTGGCTGGCTTAAGTCACAGATACCATTCATATGAAACAGTTGAGCTACTTAAATCACATATGAAATAGTCAATCTGGTCTTGTTTTACAAACCATGGATTCTGTACAAATAATTAGTCATAAATATTAGTTTATACTAATATTCACTGGGAGTGATGTATATGAGCAAAATGAATAGTCATAAACTAGTTATGTGTTATGCTCAAATATTCATACATAGGCTATTTTATATTCTATTATTAGCTGTACAGACTTATGAAATCTTTAAGGGGATCCAGTACAAAATATTAATATAATGCCAGAACTAAATACTGTCTGAACACTTCTTCGTGTTCAGGAGTGAGACAAGTGCAGGTCTTGCTACCAAAAATGAAAGTTGATACCTTACAGCATTCCAAAGAAGCATCCATAAACAGGTTGCTTTAGCTTAAACTCCATGATTGACATGTTCTAAGAAAAAAACCTATAGAACTGATTTGATCTCTCTTTGAAGTGAAGTTCTCATCTTTGAAAATAAAGTAATGGCAGTCTTTATCTCACGGGGTAGAATTGACCACATATTTAAAAAGAGTGCTTCTCATTGAGTAAGTGATAATGACCTGATACTTCCTTTGCCTTTAGTGCCCCTGAGCAGACTCCACACAGCTCTGAATGTTGTTCCTTATTACTCAGTTTCCTCCTTCTTTACTACTCCCCTCAGCCTAAAAATTTAATAAGACTTGTGGTCATTTTCCACTTATAATGAAAGAATCAGTTAATTTAGTAGATGTCTATTAGACCCCTTTCTGTGCTTTGCACTGTTCTAGACACCAAAGACATGTGGATGCTATATTATTGTTTTATGCAATGGAAAAAAATAATATAGAGCTAAGAATGTCAGATCGTCAATAAAGTGACAACTGAGTATCGTCCTAGAGGTAGAGAGCCAGGAATCCGGGCATGACTAGTTCAGCATCAAGATAAGTCAAGATAACAGGAAGTGTTAATGCCTTTTTGAAAGTATCATGTTCAGTTTTAGGAGCATTGCAGAAGCCAGGGTGTCTGAAGCAAATTGAGGTAAGAAAGTGATTATGAGTGTCCATAAAATGAGATCACACAACATTTAAAAAGGTGCGGCTTTTATACACCCGAAATGTGAAACCCTAGATTAATTTGACCAAAGAAATATTTCAGGAATGGATTTTAAAAGAACACCAAAAATGTTGGTAGCTATATTGCATATGGATTATGAGCTGAGTACTGCTGCCACAGGGTCAATAATGAGATAACTGAGACCTAGATGAGAAATAATAACAAACATGGAAACAGCAGGCAAATGGGGAGAAGGGAAAGACTGGATTCAGTCATACAGAAGTTGGAGCACATCCAGCAGAGGTTGTTCACAGATTCAAAGTGGATCCGAGAAAGAGGTTAAGATTAACTCAACAATTTGGGTATGATTGTCTGAAAATGTGGAAATAATTTTTAAGGCAGAGCAAAAAGAGAGGAGAGTAAGGATTGGGTGAATTTGAGAGAGCCTGGAGTCTGGTATGCTTTTTAGATTTTAGATGGCTATTTGACAATTAATTACATTTGTCATAATAAGAAACTCGAAAGAATCTTAAACAGGAATTGTATATGTATAGACCCAAAGTCTATACATCTCAAAGAGCATAGCTAAAGCATGCGTTCTTAATCTTGGGCCCCATATTATAATTTATACTATCATTATCAAATATATTTGTATACACTTATCCATCACTAAAACATACAAAAATACATCATAGATTTAAAACTAAAAAAAAAAATGAGGATTATACTTTGTTTTATGAACCATCTCTGTTGCCTGCATTCAATCCTTCCCCATCTCTTAACATTTCAAGGTTTCTTTTACATTTTCCAAGTTATACTACACCCATATGTACATATTTGTACATTTATGCATATATCAATGGCTATTTTCCCCATGTGAGAATAAAAATACTTGTTTTTATATTTTGTCTGTTTCTCTTCTGGTTTCAAAAGTTGCATGAATTTGCTTAAAATTATACATTCTAAATCTGTCAATCTTTCTTCAAATTTTGTTATTGCATTTTTCTTTAGAGCTGTATAACATTCATATACAAAATTTTCTTCATAATTTTTATTGTCCATTCATCAACTGATGAATATGTAGGTTGATTCCAGATCTTTGATACAGCGATTAAGGCAGTAATAAATTTGGAGATGAGGGCTGTTAACTATCACAGTACCAAAGAGGCAGAGAGAAAGTAGACTGTGAAGCTATGTTCAATCTGGGGAGGCTCACCCTCTTCACCTATTTGAATTTGCCCATCACTCTTATACCTTGACCTTGGTTATTTCTACTGTCATACCCATGCGAATCAATATGATAGTAAGCTACAAACTAAGGCTTCTCCTACTCTTTGTAAACTATTGTTGTCAGAGCTATAGGTGGTATTCCTATGAGGAAAGTGAACTACAGTATGAGTCAAAAATGCCTTACCAAGCATTTCTTTCTATTTCTTGCCACTACTCTACATTTAGTCATCATCTGCCTCAAGTGCTATTTCTGTATCCACAATGCACTGGCCTTTTAGCCCACAATCAGCACTATGTATAGGGTCATACAGACACTGAGCCAGAGAAAAAGTAAAATAACATAATTGGCTAGTTTTGCATGTTCGTTAGTTAGAATAGTGATCTCTGCAGAAGCAGGTACAAATTTTAAATTATGTCCACTTCACTCTTGTAAAGCTGAGTTTTTCCCCTTATTATGAGCGTTCCCATTTCCCTCTGTGACCTATTCTTCCTTTAATGTTCCTCTTCTCTGTTCTAAGTATATTTAACAATGTGGGAATGGAACTGTGTGTACTCTGCATACTCATTACCTGTTGCCAGTTTGTGGGCTACATCCATGCACTTGTTACTACAGTCTATGAGACAGAAGATGCTTTCATTTTGTTTACAAGTTCATGTCTATATATACATAAAGCTTCATGCAAGTTCTGAACAGATTATCAGTGTTATAATTTGTACTTCATTAAGTTTATTTATTATGCCTATTACTTCTCATCATTTTGTCATTTCTTTTTAATTAAACAAAATCGTTTCTTGCTAGTCCTAGTTTTATTCTATCGTGTTGCTTCTAAATTCTTCAAATGTTTAAAACCCACTAAATATTTAGCAACACAGTGAGATCCACCCTTCGGAATGTCTCTCAAACAATGCATGTTCTATGCACTGAATCAAAATATGCATACCGTTATGCCTGTATTTCCAAAGCTGTTTCTGATTACTGATTGAAAATTCTCCTGTTCTTCATTAGAGGCTGAAATTCTTTTAAAATGCTTATTTATGGCTGCATGGTCCTCAGGGGCAGACTGGATTTAATCGCCTACAGCACCAAATCTCTTTTAACATTTGGCCAACTGAGCATTAGGTAACTCTTGGCTAAGGGGCGCCACATTCCTACTTTGGGTATGGATAAGGTGGCTACAATCTGATACGCTTCATTTACTTCCAAGTATTATTAACATTAATGAGCATTATATCCATGCATCAAGAAAAGATAGAGAATAGAAGTCATGGCTTCTCGGATTTTATTAAATGCTGGATTCTTTTATTCAGGGGCAAGACTAATTTCAAAATGTTTTTCAAAAATAGATGAAAATAAACAGTTTCTCTAATAAAAGCATTGCTTCTCTGTTTAATAGGTAGCATATATTCATACACAACTCAGGATTTGAAAACATCCTTCCTGAAGGTGAAAGGAGAGATAAGTACACACTTACTACAACAGAAAATAATTCATTAAATTACAGAGTTTCCCTTTTTTTCTAGTCTAAATAAAAGAGGCATGTGTCTACATTAATTCTCTGTTTATATTTGTGCCTAAAACCCACAATAGATGTGTATCCTTTAAATGTAGTTTTTACGTGATGAACAACATCCTGTTATGCAGAGTGTATATTTGTATCCTGTTAGCGCTGTGTATAAAACTGAAAGAAACCTTGCCTCTTGGCAATGTCGTCTTCTTTATTTACTTTTTGCTTTAAATCCAGCATAAGTTTTCAAGGTCTCTACTAAAATGATAACCTTTATGAGTCACAGGAGCTTAAGAACATCTAAGGATTAGTCTGTTTTCAGTGAGGTTAAACGGACCAACAGAGTGCCTACAAAGAAAAACGATAAGCAGTTATAATAGGTATCACTCAACACAGCCCCAAATATAAATCAAAACTAACAAACCCTCCCCCACAAAGGCCTCTCAAGTTCAGGTCCTTGAATTTAATTATTACAGCAAATGGTAATATAACAAGGGTGTCTACTGTCAGGGAGAAATGTTGAAAGCAGATGTGAACCATAGAAAGCATATGTAAAGCACATGTGATCCACAGCAAGGTCATGGGACCCAGGAAAAGAGCACATGTGGAGTTCATGAGCCACATGTGAACACATGTTGCAAGAATCACGTGTTTCTTTTTCATTGCCAATACTCAGATCACATTCTAAAGAAATCAGGGGCTCTTAAATAAACTTTGTACTTCTTAAGGTAAGTGGATACCTTTTTTGTTTAAAATCCCTTCGTGTAAGTGGACAAGAGCCCCAAATCCAAGTCTGGGCTTGAAAATACTCAGGTCTTGTTTCATTCCTGTTTGCTTATCCCAGGCTAATTCACCTGATTATTCCAGGGGAGTTAAAATTTCTTCATTTCCCACAGCTAATTCTTTGAGCATGCTATAGCTTATAAGGAAACCTAAGGGAACTGTGCCTAAGTGTGAGAACCAAGGTCAACAAGCGCTTGAATGGTGCTTTTCTTTCTTAAAAAGCTAATGATGGTGGCTTAGCTTGTACACTGGAATAAAACTAAACTCTCCCACACTCATAATAAATCAGGGAAACATAAAATTAAAGTATAATGCTTACCTTGTAATTTGAGCATTATGACATAAAATTTAAATAGACATTAAGAAGGCAGCAATATATATGAACCCAGGCAAATATCTGTTACATGAACACCACCAGAATTTTCAGAAAACATAATAATTGCAGTAGCACTTTTTCCATGCTTAGTTCGTTATGCATAATCTGAATCTATCCATGTGTTACATCCTCTTAACAACATAGTCAGAAACAATACAGTTAGAAACAGAGATCAGATGGAAGCAGAATGTCACTGAGGAAAGTTCAGCTTAACTAAACCACAGTGATTAACAGAATTGTTCTCTTGGCCTTATGATGTAAAATAAATCATACAGGTTTGGAGGTTTAGCTTTTACTTAACATCATTATACAGTTGTTTATATGTGTATAACTTATATATATATCCACAACCACAAGATAAATAAGAACAGTGCATATGAATTCTTTTAGACTGTTCTGGAGGATATAATATAGTTAATTTCTCCCTTCCAAACACTCCAATATAACCTTTCTTGCTTTATTTTTAATTCATCTCTTTTTACTGTTATTTCATGCATATATACTCCTAAATATAAACTACATAAAAAACTAAAGGCAGCTAAGCAATGCTGAAGGTGCCAGAAATCTCTGGGAAATAAGATAGAAGTTGGTTTATTCAATACAAAATGGTCAGCTCTGAAAACATACATACAAGACAAATAACATATATTATCTGGCTGAATGGGTTATAATTAGAAGTATTAACTGTTTATATTCACAGTGTTCACCTGAGAAATACCAATATTCAGAAAGTTAATCCCTCTGTCACATGGATTCTGGTTAGGCTGAGAGTAGTTCTTGAGGTTCCCTTATCTGAATCTACAAAGCTGAGCACAGTAAGCTAGTAGGGGTTCATTTCATTACTGACATCACAATCATTAAGAAAATGATATCACCGTCCATTTCCAAAAATAACATAGATATCATTTACCCTTTCTCAGTTTGTGTTCTAGGTGAGTAGAGAGTATTGTCAGGATCTACAGAACACTAAATTATGATTCTGAGAACACAGTGAAGAGGCCAGTTATGTCTACACAGTAATAAGTGACAGAAACAAAATCAAACTCTAGAGTTGAAGTTCAAAGTTTAGTAACCATTTTCCTAACTTAAAATCTTGAAATAGAAGGCTGACAGGACTACATGATTTATGTGATTTGTATATAAAAATCTCTTCTCTGTTGTTAAGGGGTTGTTAAGGATGAAATGATAGCTCAAGACAAATAGGCAACAGACAGGAATGGGTTAGCTCTAAGTGGAGAAGGAGCCTTGCTTTTGTCTCTTCTTGGAAAGATGCAATGGGCCAGACATTCAGCACTTCCTGAAGACACAGACATCAACTTGTTAATTGTTATTCAAATATGTAGGTGCCATTCCTAGTTTTTGAAACTTTTATTGCACTGTCAAGTTTCACATGTCAATCTTTTTACCAATACATTTTTTGAGCTGTGATATTTTTGTTTGAATGACATTTTCCTTTAAATCTGGCTCAATGCTCTTTAAAGACAAAGTCAAAATTCTACTATTCACTTCTGTGGATCTTTTCTTCAATATTCCAGAGATTTGTTTTCATCTTCCCATAGCACTTGTACTTTGGGACCATTGATCTAGACATGACCACAGATTGGGCATCTACATCTTTCTTTGTGTGAACATTTATCATGGATAGTTAATTATACGAGTTATACGCACACTGTTAAGTAAAGCTGTATGATGAGTTGTCAATGCTGAGACAAAATAAGAAGAATGGATGAATGTCAAGTTGTATTTCTCTCCTGATTCGAACATTACATGCTTCACTGAGGTGTAAGTTATTTGCTACAAAGATATGCGTCATAAGGGAAAACCATAAATCTTAAAGAGAGTAATTAAAATAATTAGGTCACTGGATTTAGAATATTTTTAAAGGTCCATTTTTTATGAAACATACTTTAGAGTATGTGGTTAAAGAATTTTTTATTCATGTGATATCATACATGGTTTATTATTGTTTTGTGTGGAGATTCTTTTATAGTTTCATGAATCTGAGAGGATTATTTAGATGGGCCCAACACATAGAATTGATACTGGAATTATTTTGTGGGTTTTGACACTACATTGTATACACACATTTACAGTCCCCTATATCTTCATTAAAAGAGCCCGGTATTTTGATAAGAAAAAAGTTATGATGAGTGGCTAAATAAATGGTTTACCAGTTAAGAGCACATACTATTCTTGGAGATGATCAAATTTAGTTTCAAACAGCCATGTAAGGATGGACACAAACTTTTATAACTCTGAAGGACTTGACACCTGTGGGAACAAACTCGGCAGTGGCTGGCTGCAGGGTCCCAGGCGGGCTTTCATACATGCAACGGCTGGTAGACTGGCAGCTGGCAGGTCCCAATAGACACGATAAAGTCTGGTTCTAAAGGCTGGAAACCTGGTGGCAGGCCCCAGAAGACACGTGGAGTCCAAGAGTTCCAAAGTTTATTGCCATGGTGAGGTAGTTGGGTCTGGATGGTGCGAGCCCCTGGTAAAAGCCAGGGGGAGCTGGCTTAAATAGGGACTGGGGGGGGGGAAAGAGGAGGAACTTAACTGAGCTACTCTCCCCCTTTATATAACTCATGAATATGGAAATCTCAAGGCGGGGTCCTGTTAGTCATGCCCTCTATCTGTGTCCTATGTGACTGACAGCAGCTTAATGAGAGATGTAGACTGCATGTAGGAGCCTGGATTCTGGGGCTGTGGCTGAATGCCTGCCGATTCTCCCAGGGTTCTAGGCCCATGCCCACTCAACAACCAAGACATCCTTCCAGAGCTCGACATATACCCCCTTGTGGACACTGCTGGCACCTGCACACATGTGCAAACACACACACACACACACACACACACACACACACACACACACACACACAATTACAATAAAATAAACCTTTCAAAAAAAGGTCTTATCAGTTTGCATTGAAAATATTTTTATGGTATAAAATGTTCAATAATTTTGTCCACAGATTGGGCATCTACATAATTTATCCCACCATGCTTGCCTTTACTTTTTGTTTTATCTATTTTCTGTCTTATTTTCCCTATATTCTAACAAAGCAAACATTTTCTTGAAATATAAATTCTTGAACTTTATCCCAATTTCAGTCAGCTACTGATATTTGGTAGCCCAGATTTTAGTATTTACATACATATCCTCTTTTATTCTAGAATAACAAACTTATCAAGAAAAGGAACTATATTTCTTTGCATTCTGCAGAACATTCATGTGCCAAGTGTTTTGAAACGTAGCATGCTGTATCTCAGAAAAAGCTTTATTATTTCAGGAGATTTATTTTATAAGATTTTTGATACTATGATTACATTATTTCCCATTTTTCTCATCTCCAAAACCCTCTCATTTCTAAATAAAACAAAACACACACATTTCTAAATACATAAATACACCTTGCTTAGTCTGTATAATGATACTTGGATACAACTTTCTGAGAATTTACAAACTTAAATAATTAATAAACATCTAAATGTCTCTGATATACAAGGCATTGTGGTAAAAAGTCACTAAATGGACAAATAGTATCCCCTATCCACTAAGGGCCTAGTAAGGAAAAGCAAACCCTGGACAGGTTTATAGTTAACCATTTGTGTTGCTATAGTGTCAACTATGAATGAAATTCTGGTCTGAGGAGTTCCTGATGATAAGACTGACCTTCTAAAGAAACAGAATTGTGGCTATCTCCATCCTATATTGTCTATCTTAAAGAAAACACCCATACACACAGATATCCATGAACACACACTCATACATGCACATACACACACTCATATATGCACACTCATACACGAACACTCATACACATACATGCACACTCACATGCACTCATATATGCGTACTCATACACACACATGCACACACACACACACGCACACACACACACACACTCATACATGCACAGATATCTTTCCTATAGCTGAGATTTAGTTTTAAAAGATCACTTTCAACCACTAAATTCCATGAAAAAGTGACCTTCAGTTTCCAGAAGTTTAGGTGATCTATGTTGCAGAGAATGAGGGCTACATAGGTGATGGAGCAGAGACAGCTATGGAACATTCTATAACAAATCACTTCACTTTGTCACAATCCTGTCAAAAGGCAAAAATTTACTCATTGTATCCACTATGAGAATTTAAGCAGAGCACAAAGAGCATCCTAGCTAAAAACAACAACTCCAAAAAACCCTTTTCTCTGAAGACTCTTCCAGAAGGCTGTCCAGCATCAGCAGCAAGGACTCTGATGTTTGAAGGGATGATAATTTCTCATTCTTATCTGGGTACTGGATCTACTCTTAATGTACCAAACTGTCTGAGATGTTTTTTCCTGGCATCATCATGATTAAAAATGAAACGGTAAGCACATTCTGTGACAATATTCATGTTTGTGTGTGTATCCTTTTCCTACTGCAAAAAAACTCCATTATAAGTTAAGAAAGTTTTGCTGTAAGGAAAATTCTGTTTCTCATGGTGATATGCACATATGAACATAACATAAATTATCAATATGCAAAGGACAACGACCACAGAAATAGAATGATCTATTGAAGATAATATATGGGTAACAGGGTTAATTTTCATTTTGTTTTATTGGGTTTTGGAGGGGGAAAACTATTGGGTTTTGGAGGGAGAAAACTTTATTAATAATATAGAAATATATAAGTTAATATTTTTCACTTACTATTATCTGATTACTGAAAGCTTTATGTTTGTTGATTTGTCTACAAATTTTAAGGTTAAAAGATTTGAAGATGTATGTTTTTAAATCAAATGGTTCCTGAAAGCTTAGTGGCTATACTATTCAATATGTTTATTCCATTTTACTTCACTCAAAAGGAAGCATGAATCTGGGATTAGAAACTGTATCCAAAAATTCTGTTCTTTGAAGTATTTTTTTTTCATTTTCTTTTAAAATTTCTTATAGATCCCATCATTTGAGTTGATTGTTTTTTTAAAAAAAATAGCAGCGATAGCTCAGCAAATGTAAACAGTTTTCACTTCCCATGCATGTATGTTTTTATTCTTACATATTGCCACAGACAGCCTTGCTTAGCTACACATGTGCACACTTGCATGCACATCACATGCATAAATTGCTGCTATATAAACATTTTGATTTAGAAATTCACCCTGTTAAAGGAGAACAGAGAGTGATGAATTGTGCAGCCAGAGCTGCATGTGCATTTAACTGTTCCTGGAATTTGAGCCTTGCTTTCCCAACAAAAGCGAATGCATTCTACCATAAAGTACATAAACAGTGTGTTCAAACCACTGAGGCCATGGTGGCTTTATATCTATATCATGTCAACACACATTCTTAATACCAGGAAGCACCCTGTGGTAAAGGCACAGTTTATTGTCCCGTCATCACTGTTCAGTGTCCTCTTTCAAAAACATTTCCTTTCAGTCAAAAACTAAGATGTGCTCACTTGAAATACACTGAGGCACCAGACACCAATTCACCTCTTGAAAACTTCATAAAATTCAAATAATGTGCACTTCAACATCGGGAAGTATTTGATCTAGACCTCATTTGATTCTGCCATGACTCACTTGAGAGCGTTCTCCTAAGACACGTTTGTAACAATTATTTCCAGGACAGCGCATGGGAACTAGGCACAGAACTCTGAGTACAATAGCGGGAGTGGTGTGTTTAATTCTGTTGCACATTCTTATTAACTGAAAGCTTTATTTCCAAGCTGCAAGACTTTAAATTCCTAGTTCCAGCAGCAATACTCTCTGCCAGTATCCCATAAAGCTTTATTTCCCCTAAGGTTTCCACGATATGACACATTTGGATGATGTGCTGTTCCAAGCTTCCCCTGTGTACATTCGTTTTGTGTGTTTTTATTGTTCTCTTAATTATCCGCACATAGATATTAATTCCAGAATGTACAAATGGACCCCATTGTGATTTCTCCATCAGGCTTTATATGATAACATCACTTATGAATGCTAGTTACACATTTCCAGGCAGACATATGGTTGATCTAAATTTGTGGGAGACAAGCATCCAGATATCTGCTTTCAATTTATGTGCATGTTTTCCCCTGTTATTTTCCCTCTTTTTATGGCTGTATTAATTGTTACCAGAAGCCCCTATGCAATGACTGAGCAACCCAAGAGTGGAATGCAGAAGATTAGAAAATGTTGTGTAGTTCTTTCAAAGAAATGTATTGATGCAGTCTTAACACTGATGTCGCAGAGACCCGCTCCCAGCGTGTAGCCCCTTGCTGACCACTGACTACCTGGGCATGAATTTCCCTATTGCTGCCATTATCCACCTATTGACATTGATGATATTTGCAGGAAGAATAAAGTGAGGTGGAACATGTGGCATATGCTATGGAGAGATCATTAAATCTTAAGGAAACAAGGCATAAACCTAAAATCCAGAGCTTATAGACACAATTCAAGCTATGATCGAGTAGCATGCTTCAGTGAGTTTGTGAACAGAGGGTCCTACAGACTGATACCTCAACATTCAACTACTATTTTTACAGATTTGGTTCCTTATGTACTTGTAAACACAGTACAGTTCCTATCTCATTTTTTATTTAAGAATCACAAAATAACAAAAATTTACTAATCACCTGACACCAAAGAATAAAAATATATTTCTGAATCTACAGTTGTCAGCAGTAAGGATGTGTATTTAAAGATTCTGGAAAAAAATCAGTGGTACGAGGAACAATTTTCAATGGATATCTATCACTTGAAAATAATAGCTTAGGTTGTAGGTTAAAATGAAACTGTGATTTGGATTAGACACTCAGGAAGTAATGTATAGGCCAGCAAGGTGGCTGAGCAAGTGAGGCACAAACTACAGTCATGTCACTAATGGTCAGTCCCTAGGAGTCACGTAGCAAAAGTAAAGACTCCCACCTCCCTAAATTTGTCCTCTGACCTCCACAATGGACACACGAGCGCGCACGCGCGCACACACACACACACACACATACACACAAACAAACATATCCCACAGAGAGACAGACATGCAGACACAAAAACACAGAGACATATATACAATCACATAACAAATTAAAATGTAATAAAAATAAATATGAAAAAAAGTGATTCAAACTATCCTAACATTATATAACCTAATAAAATATAGTTACTACTGTCCCCCTAACAGACATTTCAAATGAAAACAAAATTTTCTATTAACTTAGGAAAGAAAGTTAACAATCATTTCCCTTCACCTCCCACACCTGTGTTTTACTTTGAGCAATTGGTTTTGATTCTGTATGCATATCCACTCAGAAATATCCAAGAACATTTTTGAAATATTAATACCCTAACACCTTCCATCCAGTATAATTGATTTGGAATCTCCTGTGTCTGGGACTAAACAAGGACATTATCATACTCTTCAAGTGACAACGATGGGCTTCCAACACAGAACATTTTTGAGGAGTTGATCATTAACTTGCTCAGCATAAATGACAGTGTGCAACTTGTGCAGTGTGTGCCTATGAATAATTCAGAGTGAAGCATGAGCCTCTAAATCAGTGGTCCTCAAGCTTCCTAATGTCACGAACCTTTGTTACAGTTCTTCATGTTCTGGTACCACCGACCATAAAACTGTTTTTGTTGTTACTTCATAACTATAATTTTAGTAATGTTGTAAGTCATAATGTAAGTATTTTTTGGGATATGATGGTTTGCCAAAGGGGCTTTGATACAGAAGTTGAGAACAACTTCTCGAAATAACCTATTCCATAATAATAGCCAACACTCAATCACCAATTGCACTTCAGTGAAGTTTTTCTTCTTTTTCTTTTTCATCCTTGATCTTGTCCTGGCTTCATGTCTCCATTCCTCTAGGATCCCAGTTAGACTGATAATGCTACACACACACACACACACACACACACACACACACACACACACAAACACACACACACATCACACACACACACACAAACACATCACACACACACACATACACACATAACAAACACACACACACACACGCACACACACACAAACACATCATACACACACACATAGCAAACACACACATACACACACACACACACACACACACACACACAAACACACACACATACAGATTCCAATCTTTCCATACTGGTGGCTATGAATGTCAGTGTTGTATTGTTTTATGTATGCAAATATAACCCATAAGGTTGAAGACAGGGAGTATATATTGTAAATATTGTGACAATAACAAGAATGAAGAAATATCTGAGGAACCACCAGACTGATTTCCGGAGTGGTTGTATTAGCTTGCAATCCCACCAATGAAGGGATGTTCCTCTTTCTCCACATCTTTTCCAGCATCGGCTATCACCTGAGTTTCTGATCTTAGCCATTCTGACTGGTGTGAGGTATAATTTCAGGGTTGTTTTGATTTACATTTCATGAATGACTAAGGACAATGAACATTTCTTTATGTGCTTCTCAGTCATTCAACTTTCCTCAGTTGAGAATTCTTTGTTTATCTCTGTACCTCATTTCTTATAGGGTTATTTGCTTGTCTGGATTCTAGTTTCAGAGTTCTTTGTATATATTGGTTATTAGCTCTCTATCAGATGTAGGATTGGTAAATATCTTTTCCCAATCTGATGGTTGCTGTTTTGTCCTATTGACAGTGTCCTTTGTGTTACAGTCGCTTTGCAATTTTATGAGGTTCCATTTGTCAATTCTTGATCTTAGAGCATAAGTCATTGGTGTTCTGTTCAGGAACTTTTCTCTGTACCCAAGTATTCAAGGCTTTCCCCCAATTTCTTTTCTATTAGTTTCAGTGTATCTGTTTTATGTGGAGGTCCTTGATCTACTTGGACTTGAGCTTTGTACAAGGGGATAAAAATGGATCGATTTTCATTCTTCTACATGCTGACCACCAGTTGAACCAGCACCATTTGTTGAAAATGCTGTCCTTTTTCTACTGAACGGTTTTAGGCACCTTTGTCAAAGAAAACGTGATCATAGTGTACGTGTTTGTTTTTGGTCTTCAATTCTATTCCATTGATCTTCTTGCCTGTCTCTGTACCAATACAGTGCAGTTGTTTTTTGTTTTTTTTTTTTTCTTCTTTATTATTGCTCTGTAGTACAGCTTTACGTCAGGAAAGGTGATTCCCCCAGATCTTTTATTGTTGAGAATAGTTTTTGATATCCTGGGTTTTTTGTTATTTCAAATGAATTTGAAAATTGCTCTTTCTAACTCTATGAAGAATTGAGTTGGAATTTAATGGGGATTGATTGAATCTGTAGGTTTCTTTTGGCAAGATGGCCATTTTTACTAAATTAATCCTGCCAATCCATGAGCATGGAAGATCTTTCCAACTTCTGAGATCTTCTTCAATTTCTTTCTTCAGAGACTTGAAGTTTTTGTCATATAAATCTTTCAATTCCTTGATTAGTTTCATACCAAGGCATTTTATATTATTTGTGACTATTGTGAAGGCTGTCATTTCCCTATTTTTTTTCTCAGCCTGTTTATCCTTTGAGAAGAAAAAGTCTACTGATTTGTTTGGATTAAAGATCACCAGATCCTACTACAAAAGCCTATATTTGACAAAACTGGAAAATCTGGATGAAATGAACAATTTTCTAGACAGATACCTGGTACCAAATTTAAATCAGGAGCAGATAAACCATCTAAACAGTCCCATAACCCCTAGAGAAATAGCAGCAGTCATTAAAAGTCTCCCCACCAAAAATAGTCTCAGACCAGATGGTTTTAGTGCAGAATTCTATCAGACCTTCAAGGAAGACCTAATACCAATTCTCTTCAAACTATTCCACAAAACAGAAACAGAAGGAACACTACACAATTTGCTCTATGAAGCCACAACTATGCTCATATCTAAACCACACAATGACACAACAAAGAAAGATAACTTCAGACCAACTTCCCTTATGAATATTGATGCAAAAATACTCAATAAAATTCTTGCAAACAGAATCCAAGAACACATCAAAACTATCATCCATCATGATCAAGTAGGCTTTATCCCAGGAATGCAGGGATGGTTCAATACATGGAAATCCATCAATATAATCCACTTCATAAACAAACTCGAAGAAAAATACCACATGATTATCTCACTAGATGCTGAGAAAACATTTGACAAAATTCAACATCCCTTCATGTTAAAAGTCCTGGAAAGATCCGGAATTCAAGGCTCATACCTAAACATAGTAAAAGCAATATACAGCAAACCAGTAGCCAACATCAAATGAAATAGAGAGACACTTGAAGCAATCCCACTAAAATCAGGGACTAGACAAGGCTGCCCACTCTCTCCCTACCTATTCAATATAGTACTGAAGTTCTATCCAGAACAATTAAACGACAAAGGAAGTCAAAGGGATACAAATAGGAAAGGAAAAAGTCAAAATTTCACTATTTGCAGACGATATGATAGTGTATTTAACTGACCCCAAAGCGTCCACCAGAGAACTCCTAAATCCAATTAACAACTTCAGCAAAGTGGATGGA
Organism: Rhabdomys pumilio; assembly: GCA_030674055.1. Classification (NCBI taxonomy): domain Eukaryota; kingdom Metazoa; phylum Chordata; class Mammalia; order Rodentia; family Muridae; genus Rhabdomys; species Rhabdomys pumilio. The sequence goes on from JANHMN010000012.1 coordinate 67,209,868, forward strand.
TATAAATCTAATTCAAACAAATGAATAGCATTTTGTTTTTATAGTGGCTGTTCTGGGATTCTGTGTACATTGTTATGTATAATACCTAGTAAAGACCCATAAGTGTTTTTTTCTTCTGTCTCCATGAGTTCCTATAAGCTTTGCTCAGGTGATTTAGAGGGCTTTGGTTTCTTGATGCATTTCATATCCTCTGGCTCCTATATTCTTTCTGCCTCTTCCATGTTGTTCGTAGAGCTTTGAGATAAGAGAATTTTATGTAGATATCAAATTCACAGCGGAGTGTTCCAAGATTTTTCTCTCTCTGAATAATATCCTGCTGTGGGTCTCTGTATTTGTGTCCATCTGCTTCAGGATGAAGCTTCTTTGATGATAGCTGTGCTATGAGCTTAGCAGAAGTCATTAGGAGTCATTTTACAACTGCATTTTCTAGTAAAATTTGTAGTATTTGGGTTTACCCTACATATCTGAACTATCTCATCTCTGGTTCTTTGTCACCTAAGCAGTGTTAGGTATAGACCTTAGGTCACTTCTTGGTTTCTCACAAAGGCTATGTGCCATAATGACCTAGCATATTTTATATGTACAAAATGTTTGTAAATCAAAGATTTTGTGTTTTTGTGACTATGTTGATATTTTTTACTATTATTCATTTATTTATTTTTTCACACTCCAGATTTCATTCCCCACCTCATCCACCCCCAACTATTCTACATCCCCTTCCTCCAGCCTATCCCCCTGTCTCCACAAGTTTGTCCCCAACCCCCAATCCCCACCCCACTTGACCTCTAAACTCCCTGGGGCTTCCTGTCTCCTGAGAGTTAGGTGCATCTTTTATGACTGAACCCAGACCAGGCAGTCCCCCACTGTATACATGTTGGGGAGATCACATCATCTGGTATATGCTGCCTGTTTGATGGTCCAGTATTTGAGAGATCTTGGGGGGATTCAGATTAATTGAGACTGCAGGTCCTCCTACAGGGTCACCCTCCTCCTTAGCTTCTTTCAGCGTTTCCCTAATTCAACCACAAGGATTAGCTCCTCTGTCCATTGGTTGAATGAAAATATCTGCATCTGACTCTTTTAGCTGCTTATTGGGTCTTCCCAAGGGCAGTCATGATAGGTCCCTTTCTGTGAGTGCTCCACAGACTCAGTAATAGTGTCAGGCCTTGGGACCTCCTCTTGACCTGCATCCCATTTTGGGTCTGTCACTGGACCTTCTTTTACTCAGGATCGTCTCCACTTCTATCCCTGCAGTTTGTTCAAACAGGAACAATTATGGGTCAGAGTTTTGATTGTGGGATAGCAACCCTCTCCCTCATTTGATGTCCTGTCTTCCACTGGAGGTGGGCTCTATAATTTCACTCTCCCTACCGTCAGGCATTTTATCTAAGGTTTATTTCTTTGAGTCCTGAGATGTGCCCTTCCCCCAGGCCTAAGCAGGCCTGCAAGTCATTGACCATGACAAGACCAAACAACAATAGGACCTAGAAGGAGGCATTGCCTTGCCAGTCTTGGCGCCCTGAGGTCTGCTACAGAGCTAAGAAGAATGGACTGCCTGCTGAGCTAGCCTTGACACCTTCCAGACTACTATCTCCTCACCTAGCCCCTGGGCGGTACCGAGAAGAGACTCTGGGGGGTGGGGCTTCCCCTTTATATGTGAAAGCAAATTATTAAACTTCTGGCCTTGATCAGAATACTTTGTCTTGGCCCCACGTTTCTCTCCTTCCCGTTAATCCCTAGGCTTTGTCTCAGGAGAACCTGGTGATCATGGCTGCAGGCAGCTACACTGAGAGTCTCTCACCTCCCAGCTCTCTGTTGCATTTTGGAGGGTCCCCCATACCTCTTATCTCCTCAGGTTGTCTGTTTCCATTCTTTCTGCTGGCCCTCAGGGCTTCAGTCCTTTTCCCTCACCAAATAACAGATCAGGTTCCCCCTCTTCCTCATTGCCTGTCCACTTTCCCTCCAAGTTTCCTCCCTCCCTCCCCACCTGTGATTGCTTTCTTCTCCTCCCTAGTAGGACTGAGGCATCCTCACTTGTACTCTTTAACTTGTTGACCTTTTTGAATTCTGTGGACTGTATCTTGGGTATTCTGTACTTTTTTATTGGCTAATATCCACTTATTAGTGAGTACATACCATGCATGTCCTTTTGGGTCTGAGTTACCTCACTTAGGATGACATATTCTAGTTCCATCCATTTGCCTGCAAAACTCAGGATGTCCTCATTTCTGATATGGTTAGCTCACGCATATGTGGGCAGGCATGGGTTCTGTTAGCCAGAGTTGGTTCTCACTTGTCTGCTGCCCCAGTTGACTGGATCCATGGTTCTGGGCAGCAAAAGAGAGGAAATCTGAGTTCCCTGCATGTGGTGCCAGGAGAACTCTGGGCCAAGAGGCTGCTCGGGGCTCTGCCCAAAGGTGGAGGGTCTCAGTCTGAAGGTCTTGTGGGGGCAGAGCTTTTGAGTGAGGATCCCTGGACAAGAAGACATGGGAGGGATCAAGGGTTCCACTGGTCTCAGACTCATAGGGAAACCAGGAGCCTCCAGGAACCACGGAAGAGTTGAGACTGGGGACATATGGGTTGAACCGGCAGGCAGCCAACAGCCAACAGTGCCTGTGGGTTGAGACTCTTACCAAGACACGCTTGACTGGGTCAGCTAGCTTGGTTAAATTGGCAGCTCCATGGCAGGAATGGAGAGAAGTCCTCAGCAGGAGATTAGGTAGCCCCTGCAGCAGAAGCAAAGGCTCATTAGTTAAAGGCCTTCTCCATGGTTCCCCATGGCCGAGTCCCCCAAACATAAGTCCATGGTTTTGAAGGGTTTATTGTCATGGCAGACAGGTAGATGAATCTGGCTATACCCCCACAAAAGTCACAGCAGACCTGACTTAAATAGGGAGGGAGGAGGGAGGAGGGTCTGGAAAGGAATACTTAATTGGCTATGCCCTCTGGCCTTCAGGTAACCCATTAATATGTAAATCTTTTGAGGCCATGAGGCCTATAGTCATGCCATCTACTGTGAAGGGGCTGGTAGAGGCATTGCCCTATGTGACTGAAAAGCATGTGTCAATGGAGGTCTTGGGGGTGGAAAGGGCCTTGTGTCAGGACCCTGGAGTCTGGGGGCATGGCCAAATGCCTATTAGGGTCCAGGGTTTGAGGCCTGAGCTAGACCAGGAACCAAGCTATCCTTTCACGGTCCCACACTCATTATTAATAGCTGAGTAGTATTCCATTGTGCAGACGAGTGACATTTTCTGTATCCATTCTTCTGTAGTGGGACATCTGGGTTGTTTCCAGCTTCTGGCTATCGCAAGTAAGGCTTCTATGAATATAGTGGAACATGAGACCCTGTCTCATGGTGGGGCATCTTTGGGGTATATTCCCAAGAGTGGTATTGCTGGATCTTCAGGTAGATATAGTTTCAGTTTTCCGAGGAACCTCCAGATTGATTACCAGAGTGGTTGTACCAGTTTGCAATCCCACCAGCAATGGAGGAGTGTTCCTCTTTCTCCACATCCTCGCCAACATGTGTTGTTGCCTGAGGTTTTGATCTTAACCATTCTGATTGGTGTGAGGTAGAATCTCAGAGTCATTTTGATTTGCATTTCCCTGATCACTAAGGACTTTGAACATTCTTTTAGGTGCTTCTCAGCCATTCGCGATTCCTCTGTTGTAACTTCTCTGTTTAGTTCTACACCCCATTTTTTATTGGGTTGGATTTTTTTCCTTTGGTGGTTAGCTTCTTGAGTTCTTTATATATTTTGGATATTAGCCCTCTATCAGATGTGGGGTTAGTAAAAATTTTATCCCAATCTGTAGGTTGCCAATTTGTTGTATTGACTATGTCCTTTGCCTTACAGAAGCTTTTCAGTTTCATGAGGTCCAAATTTTGATCTTAGAACATGAGCCATTGGAGTTCTGTTTAAGAAATTTCCCTTTGTGCCAATGAGTCCAAGGCTCCTACTCACCTTCTCTTCCATTAGATTCAGTGTATCTGGCTTTATGTTGAGGTCCCATAATCCATTATATAAACAAAGAAACTACACATGATCATCTCCTTAGATGCAGAAAAAGTATTTGACAAAATATAATACCTCTTCACTTAAAAGTATTGGAGGGAGCAGGAATTCAAGGCCCATACAGAAACGTAATGAAAGCAATTTACTGCAAACCAACAGCCAATATCAAATTAAATGGAGACATACTTGAAGCAATCCTGCTAAAATCGGGGACAAGACAAGGATGCCCACTCTCCCCATATTTATTCAATATAGTATGCGAAGTGCTAGATAGAACAATAAGACAACAAAAATACATCAAGGGGATACATATTAATAAAGAAGAAATAAAGGTATCACTATTTGCAAATGATATGATAGTATACATAAGCAACCCCCAAAATTCTACCAGAGAACTTCTCCAGCTGATAAACAACTTTAGCAATGTGGTTGGATATAAAATTAACTCAAATAAATCAGTAGCCTTTCTTTATACAAATGATAAACATACTGGGAAAGAAATTAAGGAAACAAAACTTTTTACAATAGTCAAAAATAATATAAAATATCCTGGGGTAACTCTAACCATCAAGTGAAAGACATGTATGATAATAACTTCAAGTTCCTCAAGAATGAAATTGAAGATCTTAGAAAATGGAGAGATCTCTCATGCTCATGGTTTGGCAGAATTAATATAGGAAATATGGCCATACTACCAATGGCAATCTACAGATTCAATGCAATTCCCATCAAAATCCCAACACAATTCTTCAAAGACATGGAAAGACCAATTCTCAAATTTGTCAGGAAAGGTAAGAAACCCAGAATAGCTTAAACAATTCTTAATAATATAATAACTTCTGGGGGAATCACCATCCCTGACCTCAAGCTTTACTACAGAGTAATAGTAATAAAAACTGCATGGTATTGGTACAGTGACAGACAAGTTGATCAATGGAATATAAATGAAGACCCAGAAATAAAACGCCACACTTAGGAAACTTGATCTTTGACAAAGATGACAAAAATATACAATGAGAAAAAGGAAGCATCTTCAATAAATGGTGCTGGTCTCACTGGCAGTCTGTATGTAGAAAAATGAAAATAGGCCCATATTTGTCACCTTGCACAAAGCTGAAGTGCAAGTGGATCAAGGACTGTGTTGGTATTTATGTTTGTCTTTTGGGAACTTACAGAGTATATTTCCTTAACAAAGGAAACTAGAACATACAGTCAAATGTTCTAGATAGGCACCAGCTTGACCTCACCATATTCAGTGTTTGTATAAGTGCTGTCTTTAGCAATGGGAACTTCCTGTCAATTTACATAGAATAATCTATTGTCTTATCAACAGTCAGGGTTGTTTGGGGATTTTCTTGGGAGCCTAATAGCCAACAATTCAATTGGATACAACCCAGTCTAGGCTCTGGAAGCTCAGTTGGTAATAAGAGCCCCAGTGTCTCCCCCATTACTTGGAGACTTTGTTAGGATTGTCTTTATATAAGAACTTTCCACTACACTAGGTTTTTATATCACCCCTCAAATGTCCCCCCTCTATATATATATTCCCTCTCTCTCCATATTGCCTCTCTCTACTCCTCTCCCTTCTCCCTTCCCACCCTATTCTCTCCTTCTGATCCCCAACTTCTAGTCCTCACATAAAATCTATTTTATTTCCTCTCCCACAGAGATCCATGTGTATATTCTAGTCCCTTCCTCTATGTGTAACCTCTTTGCATCTATAAGTGTAACTTGGTTATAATTACTTAATAGCTAATATCCACATGTAAATGAACACAATAAATACCATATTTATCTCTCTGGGTCTTGTGGTAGGATGAAAAATTCTTTGAGTGTATGACCAAGAGTAACACAACTGAATATTGAGAGAGATTGAGTTTCATCTTTCCAAGGAAACAGCAATTTTTGGCATTTTGTGCATTCTAATAATATGATTATGTCTACAAAATGCCTATTAAGTAACCAAATATGTTAATATTGGACTGTCATGGCCATCTTTCTATACTGGGACTATAAAGAAACTGATGACAAAAAAGATTATACTTGTAAGTAAACAGTTTTGAAAGATATGTGAAGGCAAAATGGACTTTAAACTTAAGGTCACTAAAGCATACAGAAGAGGATAAGAAAAAGAAGACAAAAATGCACTTTGTGGTGTAAATTAATATCTCCTGGAATGTTACAAAATAAACTTCCTCATTTAGTACAGGAAAATATAGGCAAATAGTTCTGGAGCAATCCTTAGTCTCCAATTTCCAAGGCATGTATGCTTGTCAAATGTTGGGTACAAAGGTCTCTCCTATACTTTGCTTAGAAAGCTCTGAATATGAAAAACCTGAAAATATTAATGGACTATAGTCTCCAATCCTTATTTCAGAAAGTCTTATGATATTCAAATATGTATTCTGAGGTTCTTAGTACTTGTTAGGTATCCTGATCTCAAGTCTTGCTTGGTAAACAGGTGTGTCCACTGTTAGAGAGGGGCTGAGAGGTACCAGCTTATACTTATGTGTATCATTCTACTATAACTCCACAGGAGTCCCCTTTTGCCCATGTTGGGTAAACAAGCCTAAGCTCTTTTGTTGTTCCAGTTGAATGATTTATGCCATGGTGATGATTCTTTTGATATGTTCTCATCATCCAAATCTGGTGCCACTTTTGGACACATGGAGTTGCAAAAAGTATGTACTCTGCTGTGATGTGTTCTGAAGGATGACACTCTCTTCTTTCAGTATTGACTTTAAGTCAGCAGCTTACCTATGCTCGTCAGAAGCCATTCTACTAGCAGGGTATAGTGGATATGGTGGTACATGTTGGAATCTTTTTACTTGGTAGGTGAAGGCAAGAGAATCTGCAACTAAAAGTGATCCATAGCTTCACACAATATCCGAGATTCTGATTCAAATTGGAAGACAAGTAAAGACAGAGAAAAGGGCAGGGAGGGAAGGAAGGAGGGAGGGAGAGAGAGAAAGAGGGGGAGGGGTAGAATGGAGGGATGGAGGGAGATGGAAATAATGATAGAGGAGTGAAAGAAAAAGGGAAAGGGAGAGGGAGAGGGAGAGGGAGAGGGAGAGGGAGAGAGAGAGAGAGAGAGAGAGAGAGAGAGAGAGAGAGAGAGAGAG
>JANHMN010000012.1:67222328-67259182 GCA_030674055.1 Rhabdomys pumilio
GGAAGGAAGGAAGGAAGGAAGGAAGGAAGGAAGGAAGGAAGGAAGGAGAAAAGGAAGGAGAGAAGGACATAGGGAAGTAAGGGAGAATAACACTATTATGTGGAAAGAGGCCAAGAGTAAACAGGAAATAAAAAACACCCATTATTTTCTTCTTGATTCAAACCATCTCAATATAATTTATTTCATCATATTTTAAAATCCTGCTCTATCAAACACATTCACAGCACTATTGTAATGCCTTCATTATTATAATTTTCATTTTCTACCCAATTTTCTTAACAACCATATCTGCCATAGTTTTATTGAGTTGCATTGCTTAAAACCACCTCTCCAATTTATTAAGGTCATATCATGGTCATGCTGAGTTCTGATCTTGACATTCAAAGTGTTAATCAGACTTTCCTGATAGAGAACTGTAAATTACTATGTTTACAGACATTCCTATCATCCAAGTCATTGATGAAAATTATAAATAGCCTATGGCCCACAACTGACCTGTACATAATAAAATTTCTGTCCAACTTGGTGACAAGTAATAATTGATGATTTTGATGATTCTACCCATTCTGTTTCCAACAACGAGATCTATGATGCTAACACAGTATTCTAAATTTTTTAATAAGTCAAATTACTAATCTTTTTGAAATCTCACTAATGAATATATAATTTCAAATTATTGATGAAAATTATTGGCATGAATGGATGCTTCTTGGTAAAATAAACTAACCATGGCAGCAATAGAACATTATTTTTTTATCATTCTCTTGTTTCCCTTTTTCCTGAATGCTCCTATGCATTTTAAATCTTAAATCCTAATAAATCAGCTTCATCCAGTACTTCTTTAATTATACAGTATCCAAATAGCCATGTCATTATCCTTTGTGACTGTAGAAGGTTATGTTGTAATTGATAACAAGAAAATATACCTGTATACTTTAAGTACAAATTCATCTACCGGAAAATGAAAGGATTTCATTACACTTGTTGTTTGTGTGAGTGGCTAATACCACACAGTCAAAAAGAATTTATTTTATTTTTTATACTTCTTCAATTGTCTATTTTTACTTCTGCTTCTCCCGACAGTCTGGAAACACCTTAATATAAATAACAATTGACTTATGTTCATAACCTTAAATATTTATTTTTTTAATTAAAATATAGCTTACTCATCTCTCTTCCTCCTTCAAACATTTTCTGTGCACTATACCATGCTTTCTCTCAAAATTCATAACCTCTATTATATTAATTGTTTGTGTTTGTGTATTTACCTGTGTGTACTCCAGATATATAAATACAACCTGATAAGTCTGCATGTATTACCTGTGTGTTCATGGTGTCTAGGCTAACCACTTTGGATTCAATATCTGGTAGATGAGTATATATTTCACATAGGCCCAAAGTGGGATCCAGTTCAAGAGGAGATTCCCAAGGCCTGACACTATCACTAAAGCTAAGGAGCACTCAAAAAGAGACGTATCATGACTGTACTCTGGAAGATCCAAAAAGCAGCTGAAAGAGTCAGATGCAGATATTTGCACCCAACCAATAGACAGCTAATCCCTGTGGTTGAATTAAGGAAAGGCTAAAAGAAGCTGAGGAGGAGGGTAACCCTGCCCTGTAGGAGGACCAGCAGTCTCAATTAATATGGATCCCCGAGATCTCTCAAACATTGGATCACCCAAAAGGCAGCATATACCAGCTGATATGAGGCCCCCAACACATATACAGTGGAAGACTGCCTAATCTGTGTTCAATCAGACATAATGTACCTAACCCTCAAGAAACTGGAGGCTCCATGGAGTTTGAAGGTCTGGTGGAGTGGGAGGGTGGGGTAGGAACAGCCTCATGGAGACAGGGGATGAGTTGGAAATATGAGATGTGGAACAGTCAGAGGGTGAAGGGGGGAGAATAAAATCTAGAGTGTAAAAATAAATAAAACTAGAATTTAATTCATATATTTTGATCACTAGTTCTTGACATATAGTTTATAAGTAGTGTACAGAAGAAAAATGTAAGCTCTTTTGACCTCTGCAGACAATTTGAATTAATTTTAATTTTGGAAATGATATATTTGTGTGACTAATGTAAAAAATTTCTATACCAAAGATTAAGTCTATGCTTTCCATAAGCTTCTATGATCATTTTCACATTTTATAAGAACCTTTTAATTTGAGAATTATGATCTAAAATGAGTCAGAGATGATTTGTTAAATATTTATTATAACTTCTGATTTTCAGCTAGCTAAACCTACCTTGAAGATCATTGGTATACTTATATTTTGTATGAGACATATGCACGATCACGATGGTTTTATAATCCTTATATATCATTTAACATCATTGGTATACTTATATTTTGTATGAGACATATGCACGATCAAGATGGTTTTATAATCCTTATATATTATTAAACTTCAACAACGAAAAATTGTTTTTCTTCTTAAATTATGGGATAATTATGCTTTATAATTTTTAAATTGGATTTAAATAAGTATCTATTTCTTTGTATAATCATAACTAAAATAAATATAGTTTTAATAAATATGAAATTCATGATTTTAAGAATAATTTTAATGCAATTATTTTCATTTTGTAAAGGCAACATTGATTTTAGGGAGGCTGAAAGAACTTTTATTTTCTGCTAAAAAGCAATAAAATATATTCCACAATAGACTAAATTAAAATTCATTTTATTTGTTCAAAGCATTTGCAAAAAAATGGTCAAAATATGTACAATATTTAAAATATAATGAAGTAAAAAAAACTTGTAAAAATACAAATTATATGTTATAGAAAAGTAAGAGGCTTGTTACATAAGCCACACAAACTATCGTCATTCACAGATTTGACTGATGGATCAATGCGATCAACAGGCAGGCATTCACGAGAAAATTAAGACTTCGGAATCAATGCTCATAATTCTGCAGTATCACTATCGAATCGTAATGCTCACACCAGATTCTCAAAAGGCACTGAGAAACATCACACAGCCGAGGGGATGTAATGGATCACGCTTTTTTATGTCACTTCAGTGTGGCACAGAAATTCATTGTACAAAGAGATATTGCTCCAGTTTTCCACTGAAAAGCAAGCAGGGCGGCGATGTTTTCATTTCCCATCACCAAAATCCCTCCTGCAGATCCCGTCTGGCCCACTGTTATTGTTTGGTTTGTCTTTAAGCCTGTGTATCTAAGATGGGCACTATTATCTGTTTTCTGTGTCTTTCCTCTATTTTACTCTCATTTATCATGTTCTTAAGGAACTGGTAGTTTTGTCTTAAATTGAATATTTCCCATCTTTGTTTTAATATTATAACTTGACCAGATGAATCTTTGTACTATGTGCAATTCCTTTGAACCTTCAGTTGATTTTAGTGTTAATACGCCTGTGAATGTTAAGAATTTAATTCCACAAAATACCTTGAAAATATAATGAGAAAAACCAATGTGAATAAATGCACTGCTTATTCACATCTACTGGGTTACCTCCTTTATATGTTGAAACCATTTGGTTTGTTTCACTACACTTTGGTTTTCCATGCATAAGAATAAGAACTTAATTTCTATTTATTACCTACTATTTTTATTTACTCCTGATTTTACATTACAGTGTTAAACTATTTCTTTGTTTTTCTCTGCAATACTTAAGCTCCAGGAAGCACATGAAATTTGAACCTTGTACTTTCCTAGTGTTTTGATTGAAGCTTTTCTTATCAGCTTCTTATTTTAGTACTACTGTTTTCTACTATCTGGGTATTGAATGTTACCCCAAGTTTTCAATTTACTGATTGATGTCTGGTCTAGTATAGGTCACTTTGTGCTTATTTTCTTTCTTCCTAACATTATATAATAGAACCAATCCTGAGTGAACCATGTGTGAGAAGTTTAAAAATTTTTATCATTGTTTCGTGTATCAAACACTTTTAAAGTTTCTCAGATTGCTTACATGGCTGAAGCCATAGGACTCAGTGGTTGTTTCCCCACTGAGAGTTGTATGTGATGATTCCTGTTTACCATTTCCTGAAAAAAAGGAGTCTTCATTTATCTGTTCTTAAGCAAATTTTAAGAAGATATACAACTGTAATTTAGATATATAACCAGTAGTCTGACTATACATACCCAGCACTCTGAAAGATCATTTTTATCTTCCAGAATATATTTTGCTAGTTATGGAACATCAGCATAAAGTGACAGTTCAGTCCTCATAAATAACAATAATAACAATAATAGTGATGATGCATAATTACCTCATGGAGGTGATATAAATGGTTACATTTTACTTTTAAAGTCAAATATGTTTTACCTTTAAATTTTATATTACATATCTCTCCTACATACATTTTATACATGTTGAACAGTTTAGTTCTGTTCATTAACTTTCTACTTGTTGGTACATTTTAGTTGCTATGATTATTTGTATAAAATAAGAAAATAAATTTATATCATATGTTAGATTTATCCTACTATCTTGATGTCTCAAATTTCTCCATTTTCAAAGAATAAATTTCAATGTTATAAATTTATGAGTCTTTTAATGAGTATGCTGTCCATCCCTCTTGATACAGCACTGTTAAATGAGAATAAAGCTCCAACCCATGTTCAGCCCACTTCTCCTACTGTACAAGCATGCAGAGGCTGGTCTTCCACCCACTCATCAACGCTTCATATGTCACACTTCCCTTCTTTTCTGCTTCCTGTTTTCCAAATCACTTCACTTTTACTTCACTAAGAATTGTCCCTAGAGATTTTCCTACCTTAATGTGTCCAATTGTCAGTGATATAATAAGCTTCTGTATAATATAGTCATTTGTTTTCACATAAATTTACCTTCTGTGAACAGGATTTTATTCTGTGTCACCAGAATATTATTACAGTAGCTAATTTACTGATGTTATATCTACTAATGAGCCCAGGAGCGATTACCATGGAGGGCTTTATTTCATATTTCTACAACTGACAGCAAAAGTTATAATAGTGTAAGAAGCCATTTTCAGCACACACAGCTGTCTTGATTTTCCCTAAAATGTGGGAGAAGGTCCTTCACACTCTATTTGTCCCTCTGGCTTTAAAGTTTTCATTTTGTTGGCTAGAAGATAGAAGAGGATTATAGACAGAACTGAGCCTGCTCTCTGCTAATCTCCAACTTGAATTCTTTCAAGGGTTGCAAAATATGATTCAAGTATTTCACAAGCTGTTATAACCTGAGCTAGACTTTGTCACCTGTCTGGTATATGTGCCATCATGGGTGGATTTGGTGCTGACATTCTTCTATCTCTGATCTCAACTGTATAAATATCTGTTTACAGTGACTATCATCATAGCACACAGACACGTTCTACTCTGATGTACAGATAGAATAGGAGCAGACTCCAACTTGGAGGGAGCAAAGAGGTAAAATCCCTGTGAAACAAGATTGTGTGTTCTTTTCCATACACACAAAGACAAAGATCTAGAAACACCCCCACACACACACACACGGGGGGGGGGACAGGGAGGGAGGGATTTGATTACAGATATACAGTTTACATTTACTGCCATGAAGATGAGTTTATACTTGTGAGTTCATTCCCTAATACATAATACATGTTGCACCCTTTCATTCTTGGCAATTAAATTGATTTTTAAAAAAAATCTCTATGCTTATCATCTTCCTAGTACTATTCTCTGTAAAACTGCCTTAAGTTGAGAGATAGTTTAAACAGTAATGTAGAAATTTATTTTCAGATGGGTTAATATTATTTGAAATAGGTGATCACTTCTTCAAAATCAGAGCAAATTGGTACAAGAGTTACTGTTTGTCAATATGTTATTTGTCAATATATTCTAAAACTCTGTAATCTTGATAAGAGAATTGATCACTCCAAGTAGTCAGCTCTTAGGAGTGATAAGATTGCCACATATGCAATGTGTAGTGGGAGGTGGGATTTCAAGGCTCTAATTTATCACAGATGAAGAACGAGCTGCTACTTAGAATTTTGCATTTAAAGGGTATGCTTTTTCTAAGACTGAGAAGTTAAGTTCTAAGTTCTGGTGAGCTCTTTCTCTTTTCATCTATAGGACAAACATTTGAAAAATTACTTGTTGGCAAGCACATCTCTGTGCAACAGGGGTGAATCTATTTGGACTCTGCTCTTAAACAGCAGGCAGGAAACATCAAATCACTGCTAATATTGAGGAAAGGAAAGGTGATTTTGTGAGCAGTCATCTAACAAGTTTCAATACACTAAGTTGCATGATTATTTTAATGAAATCAGAATTCCTTGCTTTCATTATAATGATCTTGAAGATGAAATTTTAGTTAACTCTGGTAAAGTCTTCCACAAACAAAATAAAAGATTGATAACATGACATACATTTCTGGCACTAAGGTGATTTTTCGTTTCATTTCTTTTGTTTGCAATACTGAAATATACTTACTTTAATTCCCAAGAAAATAGAGGAGTTAATATAGGATAAAAGAGAACAATAAGCATTCTCAGATAACTGGAATATATTTCTAATCAGTATAATTAGAAATATGTTTTTGTCAAGAAATAATTTCTGAAGCTTTACTTAGTATAAATACTTAGTATTATGGAGGAGTTATCTAGGGTACACGAGCATGGAGAGGAGGATTCATCCATCAGTGATTTATGATAGATAAAATCTGGCTTCTTGCTAAGACTGAATAACATAAACGTGTTGTATACTCCCATATTTAACCACTGAATGTGATAAATAGCATTCTAAGCCAAGGGTTTTAGATACTGGATCTAAGCTTGTAAATGGCAATGAGCATTATAAAACTGTTAATAAAAATGGTAAACTCTAAAAGCCAGTGGCACAAAGTATACATGTAATTCAGGAAAATATTAGTATTAAAACTAGAAAAGACTGCTATCCATAAAAGACAAATTCAGTTTCCTCATTTTTACTACTGAAATTAATTTCTTATGGGTGCAACATATGAAAATGTTAAGTACTGCAATTACTGGGAGAAATTTTTATAAATTCTTCATTTAAAAAGCATGCAAATACAATTTGCTATAATTTAATACAAGCCCCACCAATTAGGAGGGGTATTCATAGGTCGAGCCTTGGAATTAGAGCTCAAGTCTCTCTAAACTAAATTCTATTTAGGTTGCATTTATAATATTGACAAAACATCTTAAAAGAATCAAGTTGTTTGTAAATTATTTTCCAGAATAAAACATAAACAGAAAAAGTTTTCAAATTTACATTACAGTTTTACACGTGAAATAAAATGAAAATGATGTAAATACAAAAATATATAAAAATTCAAAATGATACATCTGAGCAGATGATACACTCAGTAGATCAAAGGCTATGTCCCATAAATAATTTTTATATGCTTTTGAATGAAGAAGAATGCACTCATACCTTAAAGAGGCATGGATGGTAAAAATATGAACAAAATTGAATACCTACAGATTAGAAATATAATTTCTTGGATGAAATAATATTGTATTAAAACAGGAAAAAACAAAAGCATCAATTAGCTTTCCTGAAATTTTAAACTTGATGTAATAGTACAATCAGCTAATCATTAATTCAAATATAAAAGTACACCAGTTTGTGTAAGGTCTACTAATTTACTTTGTTTTCTCTGACTTATACATAAGCAGATATTTATGCTTAAAATACCAAACTCTGCCAGGCAGTGGTGGCGCGCACCTTTAATCCCAGCACTTGGGAGGCAGAGGGATGCGGATTTCTGAGTTCGAGGCCAGCCTGGTCTACAGAGTGAGTGCCAGGACAGCCCAAGCTATACAGAGAAACCCTGTCTCAAAAAACAAAATAAAACAAAAAAAACCCAAAACAAACAACAAAAAAACAACCAAACAAAAAAACAAAAACAAACAAAAACCAAACTCTTCAGTGCTACTAAAATTATGCTCATAGTCATTGTATTGATTCTCATTTAGAAAAATATTTAAACTTTTTTGCATAACAGAACTAAACTGTACTCAGTTAAAATGTTTACTGTCGGTATAGAAAATATCTGAAGCTATGAAAGAAAGCATCAGAAAAATAAAACAAAATTGTTTTGCATATATGTTATAGTTGGCCATCATGGTAGAAGAACCCAAGTAATAATTAACATTTTTCTATCATTTAAAAAGTAGGCTTCAAACTAAAAGGGCAGATAAACTTAAAATACTGTCTGATATGTTATATAAAGACTTTCCCACAAACAATAAATCTCGCATGAAATTATGAGATTTTTCAAATACTTTCTGAAGGTGTGAATTGCAAAATATTTACCTGAATGCTCACTTAACTTTTGGTACTTTCTCTGAATTTCAGTATGTAAAAGAATGTCCTTTATGCCAAGGTAAATTTGTGCATATGGACTGTTTGTTAGAGTACCCCATTGTGAATTTAGAGTATAGCATTCTGCTCTGGCACACAAAGCATTGAATACCGAGAGAGCATGTAATAATTGTTATATATATTATATATTATATAATGTGTTATATGCTGGTGATATAAATAAAAAAATTACTATCTCCTCTTAAAGCCTTTATCTGATGAATAATATATATTCTAACAAATTCAGGTAAGGCACTGCAGATAACATTTCCTAGTCTATCTGATGAATTTGATCATGCTGAGGTAGCATTTTGTCATCTAAAAAGGCATGTGTCTTCGTTTGTTTTCTCTTCTCGTGATAAAACATTGTCCAAAAGCAATCTAGAAAAAGAAAGGGTTTATTTCACCTTACACTTTACAGTTTATCATTCAGAGAAACAAAGCAGAAGCTCAGAGCTGGAATCTGGGAGCAGAATTTCAAGACCTTGGGGGAACAATGTATAGTGTCTTGTTTTCTGTTACTTGCGTTCTTATACAACCAATACAACCCACCCAGGGATGGCACTGTCTACAGTGAACTGGGCCCTCCCCCATCAAGAACATGAAACACAGACATATCCATTTGCCAATGGGATGAAGAAAACGCCTCACTTGTAGTCCCCTTTTCCTGTGTATGTGAAGTTGTCACCCAGAATAGTCATCATAGAATGTATGTGATCATTAGGTAAGTTGAAAAGATGAGGTAATAAGACAGCATTATCTCAAAAGATATAGCAAGTATAAAGGATTGAAATTTCTACAATAGGTGTTTTTGCTGTCTCTACTCCCTAATTTCTATGTATTTTAAATATAGAAATTTGTGTTCAGTTTCCAAATTCAGTAGATGTTTCCACAGAAAACAAAATTTAAATCAATGCATCATTGCCATATCACATACTCATATTTCTGAAAGTGTAATAAATAAATTAAATACCAATAGATGCCCAGTTGACTACGAAGACCTAGCTTTTGAAGTTAGAAGGGCCTGTTTCAATTTTAAATTAAGTTACACTATCCCATTTTCATCAAGGCTAGCAGACTCTAGCACAGTAAGGTCAGTAGGACTGGAAGGACCTAGGTAATGTAAGTCGTCATATTTGATGAAACTCAAGTGAACCATAGCTGAGGGTAGTTCATAGTCAATTATTTGTATCTACACAAAAATCCTGTAGATGCCCGAGTAATTTTAAATGGTGAATAAGCTCATCATTCCCATTTTTCCTGAGATTTTCCTGGATTGCATATTTTACAACACATTTGCTGTTGTAAAATCGTACTCCAGTATTACACTCAAAGTACTCTCAGAAATACTTTCTATTTTAAAACAGCCTCAAAAATCATAGATAATTTTTTACATAAAAATTCCATAATTTATTTAATTCTTTCAATTTTTCCCAACTAATACTTAAATATTTCAGAAAGTGATGATGCATTAAGAATATAGCATTATTTATCCATTATAAAGCTAATATTAACAACATTATTTATACAAATATTCTTATTGTGGAATTTGTTACATCTACGTGTATTTTTGCCACCTTTTTTCAGATTATGTACTTCTTAAATATTTAGACTGTAAACAAATTTAATAAGCACAATTTCCTCAGCACTCTGTACTAGTGAAACATACATTTATATTTAAAAAAAAATCATAGGTAAAATTGTCATTTTTTTAATATTATGTATTGTCTTACACATTAGTTAATACAAATGTTAGCATCTAACATTTTTATAGCATACTTGATATTAGCCCACATTGAAACAAAGAAACGTAATAAGTTTTAAAGTAAGCAAAGTTAACTCTTGCTATTAAACTAAAATCATTCTAAAGCTTTTGTATATTTATCTTGGTTTGTTTAATTAAGAACAAGATTATCCTATGGGTATGAAATTCTACCTATTCAATATGAGCTCAACTCCTCCAAAAGCTGGCAACTTAATTCTTCAGTTCATTGTTATGTGAACTTTTAAATTAATTAGTTTCATCTTAAAATTTGTATTGGATTATTTACTTATCTTTGGCAATACAAAGGATAGAAGCAGGCACGATGATATTAGGCAAAACTGTGCACTGAGCTATATCTCCAGGATAACATTAAGTTCATTTTTTATTGAAACATATACATGATACATACTATGTGCTATTTCTGTTAACATGCATATTCTATAATTTAAAATAAGAATAAGTATATTTACTTTATGCATTTATCAATTCTGTATAACAAGACATTCAAAATATATTATCCTTGCTTTGGACACATATTCATTAGTGTCATTTACAGTCAACTCAGAGGGCAATATTTTAAAGTTTCTAAGTTAGCATTTATGTAATTTTTATCAAAGGTAATAGGAAAGTATTGTCTGTACAGTGACTCTGCATCCACGTCATTGATGATAGTAGATGTTATAATTATAATAATTGTTCTTCCAAGCAAGACAGACAGCTTCTTTATCTCAAAATAGTTCATTTGCCCTTTGCTCTTATACATTGTCCTATATAATGCATACATGCTGCCTGTGGTGATAGGTTCACTTTGCCTTTCATAGGAATTCATGTAAAAAGACACACATTTTTTTATTACTTTGTGTGTGTTTTATTCATCACCTTTTATGTTTGAGATACATTCATGTTTCCCTCATTATACCCAAATACTTTTTACTGCTGAGTTATGTTCCACTGTCCCCATGCATCCTGTGTTGTTTATATCATGTGGGTAAATTGGGGAATTTGTATGCAATGTCTATAGCAAGTTTGTCTTGAGTATATACTTAAACATGGAGTTGCTTGGCTTTATAGCAGAAATACATTTTACTGTATAAGAAAATACAAAGTATCTGTGCATTCTGCAACTTCATGTGCAACTTAGAAGGATTCACAGCAATTAGTGGCATATTAAGCATGAATGCCGTCATCATTAAACTTTAATCATTACAGTATATTGAGTGGAATTACAGTATACTGAGTGGAATTCCACTAGAGTTTTAACATATGCACATTTGGGAAGAGTAGAGGACTTATAAGATATGTAGAATAGTTGTCTTTTAAAATTGCTTCCTGAAGATTTTGCCATTTGGTCCCACAAGAATGGCCTTTTATGGTATTAATATGTTCTCATTTATGTTTACAATGTATTTGCCAATTATTTGTGACTGGATTTGTGATTTTATTATTCACTTTCACTAAGTTTTATGTTTGATTCTTAATTTATCATAAGTTTTCTGCTATGGTTTATATAGTGTGTTCTAACCAAAGTTATTTTCTGTCTCATGAGGGTCTATTTTTCTATGGCATTTACTAGAAATTTTGTATAGAGTTAAACTATGCGGAGTGAGATCCATGATCAAGTCACAGCTGTTCCCATGTCTTTAGATTCCTCCAGTGACATTCAGTTGTTCTGCTAGTTCTCTGTGAATGTGCCAGCCAATGGACATACAGGATAGAGCATTTGCATCCTGTTTCAGAGCTGTAGTAAGGGTGTACAAACAAAGACGTAAATCCAGTCCTAAAAGTAAATCTGTATAGTCACATTTATGTAATATATCATTTTGACAAGTAAAAAGATCAAGTCTTTTTTAAAAAAAATTAATGAAAGATGAAGAAAATGAGTCTAAGTGAGCTTCAATAGCACAGGCTGGGTCTCTGATAGCACTACCCAGGCTAGACCTCCAATGGCACTGCACAGGCTGGAGCCACAGAGACATTAAAGCAGCTGAGAGAAAAGGAGAAAGGTTATTTGCAGACTTTGGCTAGTATTCTCCCCTCTAGAGAATAGAACCAGTGTTTTAAAAAACCCAAAGGAAAATAGTACCAATTCAAGCAATAAAAAATTTACATTCAAACCAGATTAAGGGAGTGAAGAGTCTACATGGATTAATTAGTCAAAACCTAGAGAAGTGTCTACGCTTATGCTTCCTACCCCTAGGAAGGCCTGTCTGCATGCTCTATCTCAGGAATGTGTTAAGTTGTCCCTTGAATGAAGAAAGTTACATAGTGAGTTATTTTCTTCAGTTTGCTAGTTAAGGCTGAATGGTATGTCTCAGAACAGTTACTGCTGTACTGAGCAAACATGAAGAGTAATTCAGGACTGAGAGCTTTTTTCCAGCAAGAAAAAATATGAGTTTACATTCCCTTGACTTACATTATCTTTAGTAGTGTTTCTACCATAATTCACATTTCTTTTGATTTTTAAAATGTGTACTTGTTCTGACTGATCTCAGGAGTTTCTATCACTGATTAAAGCAATTTGATTATACTACCAGGGTGATTGTGTGTTTCTTTGGTTCATTGGTGCTTATCTTTTAGTTTTGCTTCTCACCATTTTGATAAAATTTGGCACATTATATCCTAGGTTACTTTTTGACTTTTTATTTTCTTCCTTGTATCTGAGACTAATTACTCAGAATCTCTATCATTATTTTATATCTCAGTAAAATCAATTCTTATCTTGTAATTTTAGGATATTTTATTTGTATTTCGAAGACTTGTATAATACCAGATACAGTATTGGTACTGTTTTAGAAATTAAAAAAATATTAATTGATATATCAGTGCAATAGATGTTGGTATAACTTTATTTTGAATATTAACTGTAAACAAAGTCACTGTCGAACCGAAAAAGTACGTCACAGACCAGATACTGCAGGAAAGAGAAGTAGTAGCTACTATGTCTGGATACTGACATGCAAACTCTGCTCCTCAGAAAGAACAGTATCTGTTCACAACCACCACACCATTTTATCCTTTCCTGAATAGTGCTATTTTATGGAATTATTTTATTTATTAATTCTTTAATAATTTTATAGAATGTGTTTTGGTAATATTGATACCCCACCACTCTCAGATCTATATTCACCTCTATTCTCCTTTAAACTTAGAGTATTATGCATGTGTCAGTAGGTAGTAGAAAGGAGAGATACTATATCTACCCTTGGTGTTCTGACCTATGAATATCTGAATGATTAGTAGCCTAACATTCTCTGGAAAAAGTGAATCTGAGAACACCAGTCAGGAACAAGGGGACTCAGACAGGGACTTGCCTGAGACAACAAGCAGCTCAGTGTTGTACAAATGCCTTTGGCTTCCAGTATCCGGAGCAAGCTGGAGAATAGAAGAACCGAACCTGCCTGGGACTGAGGGCCCCAGGTGGGAATGAGTCCAAGACAGACCCCCTTCACATGGGGCTATTGGTATGAGCCAGGCAAGGAATAAGCCTGAGGTCACCACCAAACCAGTGCCACCACAAATGGGCAGGGAGCTAGCCTGAGATGACCACAGGTCAAATAATGCTATGCAGACCTGGGAGGGCAAACCATGCCCAAGATGACCCCTGCCTAGTGCCACTGTGCATGAATAGAACAAAGCAGAACATAACACTTCTGAGACCATACCGCAAATGAATTCTGACACTCAGAGACCCTGGCCACCACAAAGAAGAGCAAATAAGTGGTGAAAAGAAAGAGAAACAGAGGAAGGCTATCGATTTGTTTGAATTAATTTTTATATCCAGCAACTTTGCTGAAGTTGTTTATCAGGTTCAGGAGTTCTCTGGTACAAGTTTTGGGGTCACTTAAGTATACTATCCCATGGTCTGCAAGTAGTGGTATTTTGACTTCTTAATTTCCAATTTGTATCCCTTTGTTCTCCTTTTGTTGTATAATTGCTCTGCCTAGGACTTTGAGTACTATATTGAATAGGAAGGGAGAAAGTGGGCAGCCTTGTCTAGTCCCTGATTTTAGTGGGATTGCTTAAAGTTTCTCTCCATTAAGTTTGATGTTGGCTACTGATTTGCTGTATATTGCTTTTATTGTGTTTAGGTATGGGCCTTGAATTCCTGATCTTTCCAAGCGTTTTACTATGAAGAGGTATTGAATTTTGTCACATGCTCTCTCAGCATCTAGTGAGATGATCATGTGTTTTTCTCTTTGAGTTTGTTTACATAGTGTATTACATTGATGGATTTCCTTATATCGAACCATCCCTGCATTCCGGGTATAAAGCCTACTTTATCATGATGGATGGTTGTTTTGATGTGTTCCTGGATTTGGGTGCCAAGATTTTATTTTATTTAATATTTTTGCATCAATATTCATAAGGAAGATTGGTCTGAAGTTCTCTTTTTTTGTTGTGTCTTTGTGTGGTTTAGGTATGAGCTTAATTGTGGCCTCATAAAATGAATTGTGCAGAATTCTTTCTATTTTATGGAATAGTTTGAAGAGAATTGGTATTAGGTCTTCTTTGATAGTATACTGCACTGAAATCATCTGGTCCTGGGCTTTTTTTGGTGGGGAGACTTTTAATGAATGCTGCTATTTCTTTAGGGGTTACAGGCGGGTTAGATGGTTTATATGCTCCTGATTTAACTTTGGTACCAGGTATCTAGAAAATTGTCCATTTAATCCAGATTTTCTAGTTTTGTTGAGTACAGGCTTTTATAGCAGGATCTGATGATTTTTTAAATATCCTTGGTTTCTGTTGTTATGTCTCCCTTTTCAGTTCTGATTTTATTAATTTGATTACTGTCTCTGTGCCCTCTGGTTAGTCTGGTTTATCTATCTTGTGAATTTTCTCAAAGAGCTAGCTCCTAGTTTTGTTGATTCTTTGTATTTCTATTTGTTTCTACTTGGTTAATTTAAGCTTTGGGTTTGGTTATTTCCTGCCATCTACTCCTCTTGGGTATATTTGCTTGTTTTTGTTCAAGAGCTTTCAGGTGTGCTGTCAAGTTGCTAGTATGCTCTCTCCAGTTTCATTTTGTAGGCACTTTAGAGCTGTGAGTTTTCCTCTTAGCATTGCTTTCATTGTGTCCCATAAGTTTTGGTATGATGTGCCTTCATTTTCATTAAATTCTAAAAAGTCTTTAATTTCTTTCTTTATTTCTTCCTTAACCAAGTTATCAATGAGTAGAGCATTGTTTAGTTTCCACATGTATGTAGGCTTTCCATTGTTTTTGTGATAATTGAGGACGAGCCTTAGTCCATGGTGATTTGATAGGATGCATGGGATTATTTCAATCTTCTTGTATCTGTTGAGGCCTGTTTTAGGACCAATTCTATGGTCAGTTTTGGAGAAAGTACCATGAGGTGTTGAGAACAAGGCATAATATTTTGTAAATGTTCTATAGATATATATTATATCCAATTAGTTCATGATTTCTGTCAGTTTCAGTGAGTATCTGTTTAGTTTGTGTTTCCATGATCAGTCCATTACTGAGAGTAGAGTGTTAAAGACTTCCACTATTATTGTGTGAGGGGCAATATGTGCTTTGAGCTTTAGTAAAGTTTCTTTTATGAATGTGGATGCCATTGCATTTGGAGCATAGATATTCAGAATTGAGAGTTCATCTTGATAGACTTTTCCTTTGACAAGTATGAAGTGCCCTTCCTTATCTTTTTTGATAACTTTTGGTTGAAAGTTGAATTTATTTGATATCAGAATAACTAACTCAGTTTGTTTCTTGGGATAATTTGCTTGGAAAATTGTTTTCCAACCTCTTAATCTGGGGTAGTGTCTCTCTTTGTCATTGGGGTGAATTTCCTGTATGCTGCAAAATTCTGGGTCCTATTTACATATCCAGTCCATTAGTCTATGTATTTTAATCAGAGAAATGAGTTCATTGATGTTTAAAGATATTAAAAAAGTGGTTATTACTTCCTGTTATTTTTGTTATTAGAGGTGGAATTATGTTTGAATGCTATCTTGTTTTGGGTTTGTTGGAAGAATATTACTTTCTTGCTTTTTCTAGGTTGTAGTTTCCCTACATCTTTTATGCTTTGTAGGGCTGGATTTGTGGAAAGATATTGTGTAAACTTTGTTTTGTCAAATCAGTAGACTTCTGTTCCTCAAAGAATAAACAGGCTGAGAAAGAAATTAAGGAAATGACACCTTTCACAAAAGTCACAAGTAATATAAAATACCTTGGTGTGAATTGTACCAGGCAAGTGAAAGATTTTTATGGCAAGAATTTCAAATATCTGAAGAAAGAAATTGGAGAAGATCACAGAAGATGGAAAGAACTCCCATGCTCATGGAATGACAGGATTAATATATTAAAAATAGCCATCTTGGTGAAAGAAATCTATGGGTAGTTTGTAATTCCCATCAAAATTCCAACTCAATTCTTCATAGAAATAGAAAGAGAAATTTGCAAATCATTTGGAATAACAAAAAACCAAAGATAATGAAAACTATTTTCAACAATAAAAGAACTTCTAGGGGAATCACCATCCCTGACCTCAAGCTGTACTACAGAGCAATAGTAATAAACACTGCATGATATTGGTACAGAGACAGGCAGGAAGATCAATGGAATAGAATTGAAGACCCAGAAATGAACCCACACACCTATGGTCACTTGATCTTTGACAAAGGAGCTAAAACCACCCAGTGTTAAAAAGACAGCATTTTCAACAAATGCTGCTGGTTCATTTGGAGTTCAGCATGTAGAAGAATGCAAATTTATTCATTCTTATCTCATCGTATAAAGCTCAAGTCCAAGTGGATCAACGACCTACACATAAAACCAGATACACTGAAACTAATAGAAGGGAAAGTGGGGGAAGTCCCTCAAATACTTCGGCACAGGGAAAAAGTTTCTGAATAGAACATCAATGGCTTATGCTCTAAGATGAAGAATCAACAAATTGGATGTCATAAAATGGCAAAGCTTCTGTAAGGCAAAGGATACTGTCAATAGGACAGAGCAGCAACCAACAGACTGAGAAAAGATCTTTACCAATCTTACATCTGATAGAAGGCTAATATCCAATATATACAAAGAACTCGAGAAATTAGACTCCAGACAACCAAATAATTCTATTAGAAATGGGGTACAGAGCTAAACAAAGAATTCTATACTGAGGAATATCGAATGACCAAGAAACACCTAAAGAAATGTTCAACATCATTCATTTGTCATCAGGGAAATGCACATCAAAACAACTCCTAGACTCCACCTCTCACCAGTCAGAATGGCTAAGATCAAAAACTCAGATGATAGCAGATGCTGGCAAGAATGTGGAGAAAGAAGAACACTCCTCCATTGTTGTTGGGATTGCAAGCTGGTACAACTACCTTGGAAATCAATCTGATGGTTCCTCAGAAAATTGGATATAGTGTTTATAAATCAGTCTGGTGGTTCCTCAGAAAATTGGACATAACATTACCTGAGGACCCAGCCATACCACTCCTAGGCATATACCCCAAAGATGCTCCAACAATGACACATGATCCACTATGTTCATAGCATCCTTATTTATAATAGCCGGAAGCTGGAAAGTACCTAGATGTCCTTCAACAATGGAATGGATACAGAAAATGTGGTATGTTTACACAATGGAGTATTATTCAGCTATTAAAAACAATGAATTCAGGAAATTCTTAGGTAAATGGATGGAACTAGAAAATATCATGCTGAGTGAAGGAATCCAATCACAAAATAACACACATGGTATAAACTCATTGACGAGTGAATATTAGCCCCAAAATTCTCAATACCCAAGATTCAACTCACAGACCACATGAAGCTCATGAAGAAGGAAGATCAAATGTGAGTTCTTCGGTCCTTCTTAAAGAAATAACAAAATACTCATGGGAGCAAATATGGAAACAAGTGTGAAGCAGAGACTGAAGGAGGGGTCATCCAGAGACTGCCCTACCTGGTTATCCAACACATATGCATTCACCAAAGATAGACACTATTGTGAATACCAGGAAGTGCATGCAGACAGGAGTTTGATACCCTGTCTATTGATAGGCTTTGCCAGAGCCTGACATAAACAGAGGCAGATGCTTGCCAGTAACCATTTGAACTGATCACCAGGTCCCCAAATGAGGAGTTAGAGAGAAGACTAAAGGAGCTGAAGTTGCAGGTGGCCCCACTGGGCAGCGAAAATATCAACCAACCAGAGCTCCCAGGGTCTAAATCACCAGCCTGAGAGTACACATGGAGGTACCTATGGTTCCAGCTGTATATGTAGTAGAGGATGGCCTTGTTGGACACTGGTGGGAGAGAAGGTCCTTGGTCCAGTGAAGGCTGGATGCCCCAGTGTGGGTCAATCCTAGGGTGAGGAGGTGGGAATGAGTGGGTGGGTAGAAGCACACTCTCATAGAAGCAGGAGGAGTGAGAATGGGATAGAGGGGTTTGGGGATAGGAGGAAATGGGGAAGTGGGATAACATCTGAAATATAAATAAATAAAATATCCAATTTTTGAAAAGAAGGGAAAAAAAGAAAGAGAAACAGAGGATATAGGCCCAATGAAAAGAGACAACCTGGAGACTGTAGGACAGTGAGGGACAGCCTGATGTGAGGAGATGAAATCATTATAAGGTCATGAATTATGCTTCCTCTAGGAGTCATGTCTTATTCTATGGCACTACAGCAAAAGAGATCTGTACCATTGAAGTCCAGGCAGAAATTTCTTGTCTGGGCTGCTGGTCAGGGACAGGTTGATGTCTGAGGGATGTGCAGAAATGGCAACACCTACACCTGAACATCATGAAAAAAAGATGGCTCAGAGGCATGAGAACAGAAGATCTGACCCTACCCTTAGCCAGCTGCGGTACTCAGGAGAACGAGGGCCAGGGCCCCGTCTATTGCAGGAGTTGAAGGTGAGCTGGCACTAGAATACAAGCTTGGGAGAACTGGTCCTACTGCTCATCTCCCAAGTGGTGTGGTGGCTGAGGAAGAAATACTTTCCCAAATCCCCCCCCCCACACACACACACAGACATCTCAACGCCTTTCTGGTCCTGATCCTCACCTGCTGCAGCGCTTGGGAAAGTGAGCCCTGTACTTCACCTGGGCATCACAGTAGAGCTGACCCTAGATATGGCGTCTTGAGTAAGCTAGCACAAAGAATGAGGATGTAGGACACCCAGCCTTGCCTCTTGTCTGCTTGGTGGTGGGGGAGACAAGGAAAAGATGCTCTCCTGCCATCCCTTGTTTCTTGCTATCTATGGCAAGTGGGAGAGCTGACCATGAGGTCATGAGAGTGGAAGAACTGGCCATATCTCTCGCTGGCTGCAACACACAGAAAGCAGGCCCTGTACCTTACCTGTGCAGCAGGAGGGCTCTGACTCTGATATTTCCTGGTGAGCTCAAGGGAATGAGAGTGGAAGATGAACTGCTGAAGTGCGTGAAGTACTCTGTGTTACAGATCCAAAACTACAGGGTCTCCATGACACAGCACAACAAGAGTTCTAGTGATGTTCTGATATTGTGAGAGTAGCAGGAGCCAGAGGCTTTGCATCAGACCAAGGAGACATTGCAATGAACTTTTTCAAGCAAAGAAGTGTGGACAAAAAGATGTACAATGGGATACACTATAACATACCATACTACAAAGCATCCACACTATGATTTTTCTCTATATGAGGGGGTGAAAGCAAAAGTAGGATACAGGTATGAGAGAAGGAGATGAGTGGGATTAGGGTACATGTTGTAAAATTCACAGAGAACCAATAAAAAGGTAAAAATAAAAGAAACTACCAAGCATGGGATCACACATATAAAATAAATAGCTCAGAGAGTGTTGTACATAACAGTGTTATGCTCTATGCTAGGCCTTTGAAATCCCTGTTCCCTAGTAACTGTAAAGTCCCCACAAATATGTCCTCAGAAGCTTAGAATGATTTTCCTTATTTATTTTTACCTCTTCTGAAATGTTGCTAGTTATTGTCATCATTTTTGTAGCATCTAAGAAAGTAATCATTCTTGAAGTATTTAAGAATAAAATATTGATGCCCCTTACAATTTTTCACACAAATAAATGGTTGAGTTATAAAAATAATGACTATTTTTTCTCTTCTCTAACAGTTTTAATATCATTATGAACTTGATAAATATTCTCAAAAGCTTTATGTGTTGTAAATGTATTCAACAAGGAATGCTACTGAGAGATGCTAGGAACTCTAGGAGATGTGACCTAACAGGAGGCCTTTTAGTTACAGAAAGTATGACTTCAAAAGAGACTGTTGAATTCTAGTTCCTCCCTCTGGCTCTTGTTTTCTTCCCATAAAACAAGCAGCTTGCTGGACAAGTCACTGCTATCTGGTAGTCTCACCTAAAACCAAGAATGATTCACCATTCATTAATGGGGACCTCAAAAGCAGTAAGAACACAGACTTTTTCTATTTATAATTCTGTTCTCAGACATTCTGTATGTGCACAGATTTACAAACACTGAAATCACTTTTGCAATATGTAAAGATTCTATGACTTTTCTCTACCTGTCTAACATAATTCTCTATTTCTCTTTGATTCTGATCTCTAATTTATCTATCTATCTATCTATCTATCTATCTATCTATCTATCTATCTATGATGCTACTTAATACTACTTAATATTGGCCAATACTACTTAGGGCTTGTTGATATAAATGTTGAATCTTTCACATATAAGCTTTCACACTGTCTTCACTTAAACAAACATAAACTTTTGACACATCTATTTCTGATTAGAGACACTGAATTTTTTAATGTGCTATTTTATGCATTTTGCAATTATCAATTCTTTCCCTGCTCCTATCAGATGAACTCTTATCTGAGTCTCTTGCAATCACTCAAGTGTGGTAGCTGAAAGCCCAGAAACCATTGATATATCTATCTATCTATCTATCTATCTATCTATCTATCTATCTATCTATCAATCTATCTGTATGTATATGTATATATCCTTCAATCTTCCAGTATAAATAGTCTATGGGTAATAATTAGTAAATGCAAATGGCTAAACATACAATTTCAGGATTGAATGAATACTAGAAGCCGATACAGCCTGAGGAAAGAATGCTAAAGGGGCTTTGTTGCTATTCTTGTTGGAGAATATTGACAACATTGCATAGAAAAAAATTAATTAAAATATTAATTAACTTGTTTACTGAATACTCAGAAAATCACTTATCGTAAATGTTTCCAAGATTTCTAGTTTTTAACCTGTTGATTACAGTTAGCCACACAGAATGCAAATTACTCCTTTAGTACCATTGTCTCTAAAGGAATAGAGAAGAAATAACACTAGTAATACTGTAAAATATACTCATTTATTTCTATAGGTGTCAAATATTCTTACACTCATCCACAGGAAAATATGTTTTACACACTGATATAGTACACACATGTCCATTTATAGACAGATACATTTACACAGAACTAAAAAACTTGTTTCACACTAGGGAGATGATTTTTACTCTCAGTAGTGAATACTAATGTTGTTTTAGCTTGACTCTTAAGCACCTATTATATGAAAAGCACTGGACGTTGTGCCATTATCCTGAGTGCTTATGAGGACCAAATAGATATCAGAGGCAGCAAAATATACCGATGCTTTGAAAATCACTAACAAAGCAGAATTTAAAGATAATTTTGTCATGGCCATAAAACACAGTTTTATTTTCCGATAATAAAATATATTTTATGCTAGGCCAAACACTAAGAGGTTGCTTTGCCTGAAGGGAAGGATTCTTCTTTATTTTCTAGGGTTTTTTTCCAATGGGTGTGGTTCTTTATAGCTCATATATCGAGTATGTGCATCCTTAAATTAAATGATAAGAGCATGTGTGTTCTAAATTGCTAACACACTTCACATTGATTCTAGCAAGCATAAGATCATTTACCAAATACTGGCTGATGAACTCACAGGGTAAGTATGTTGGCTTAAAAACAAACCTCACGTCTCCCTTAAGAATCACTGCTTTCAGTAAGTTTTTTTTCCCATGTGTTAATTATGGGTGGGAAGCAAGTTATATATCTCTTTTTCTTTTCTACTTGCTCATGTTACCAGAATTTCTTTAAGGTGGTTACAAAAATGGGAAAGTTGTTTGTGGAGGCACATCCAGAGTGAAACCAAAGGGACATAGCATAACACGATGTCAACTGGGTGAAATATAATGATAAGTTTATAAATATTTTCAGGGGCCAGAGAGTTAGATCAGTGGGTAAAGATGTTTGTCATACAAGTCTGGTGACCTGAGTGTGATCCCTGGTACACACTTAAAGAAGAGGAAAAAAGAGAACTGACTCTACAAAGTTGACATCTGACTTTCACATATATGTTCATAAATAACCATCACACACACATATATATATGTGTTTGTGTGTGTGTATACACACACACAAAAACACACATAAATAATTTTTAAAAAATCTTTGCACACAAAAAGTAAAATTACATCTTGTCAGTGAGACTAATAAGATTTTGAAAAGTATTAAAACTGACAAGAACCAAAAATATTTCATTGAAATATGCAATAGTTGGCTTTAAATATAACAATCATATGATGTCGGGAAAATATTAATAAACTTCCTTAATCTGCAGGCTGTCATTTTGTTCTAACGATGGTGTCCTTTGGTTTCCAGAAGCTTGTCAGTTTCAGGAGGTCACATTTATTAACTGTTGCTCTTCATGCCTGAGACACTGGCATTCTGTTCAGGAAGTTTTCTCTTGGACTGAGTGTTTCAGCCCATTCCCCACTCTCTATTCTATTAGATTTGATGTATCTCATTTTACAGTGAGATCTTGATCCATTTGGGTTTGAGTTCTGTGCAGGTTGATAAATGTGGATTTATTTGCATTCTTCTACATGCATACATCCAGTTAGACCCACAGTGTTTGTTGAAGATGCTCTCCTTTTTCCATTGTATGATTTTGGTTTCTTTGCCAAAAATCAAATCTACATATGTGTGTGGGTTTATTTCTGGGCCTTTGATTCAATTTCATTGATCAACTTGACTGGTTCTGAACAAACATCATGCAGTTTTTACCAGTACTGCTCTGTAGTACAGCTTGACATCAAAGATCCTGATTACTCCCAAAGTTCTTTTATTATTGTTCAGGATCATTTTAGCTATCCTGGGATTTTTGTTTTTTCATATGAAGCTGAGAAATTTTTTTTCAAGATCTGTGAAGAATTGTGTTGTAATTTTGATGGGGATTGCCTGGAATCAGTGGATTACTTTTGGTAAGATGGACATTGATTTTATACATTGTAGCTGTGGAAAATAAAGTAAGATGAAATCTATTGTGCATTTTATTCTGTGGTAATGAAGCATTCTCCTAAGAAAATTTAATATATAAAGGTACATTTTTTAAAAGAACATCATTCTTTCTATCTCATCTGTTGAAATACCCTTTAATTTTTTTCATGCATAAAGAAATTATGTGTGTGGAAAGAGAAGGAAGGAGAGAGAGGAGATTACATGAAAAAATTTTGAGAGACAGATCCCAGCAACCATTTCTGTCTCCTCCTGTTTCACTTGTGTGATTATCAATATCTCAGTGCTAGAGCTGGAATTGAGGTGAGAATTCATTGAATCAGGGTTTACTCTGGGCAATCTATTCATTTGCAGCTAACCTTCCAATTTATAAACATGGAGCAAGAAAGCAATCTGAACAATTCAGCTTTGGGAAGATTTCAGAATTTGGTAACTAAAAACTGGAACACTACTGCTTACTTACACATGGCAAAGTCAAGTACTGGCACAACAAATCAAATACAAATCAAATAATAGTAAAAGAAAATGAAAGGAAAAGAAAGAAAAGAAAAATCAAAAGAGAACAATAAAGCCCAGAAGCCAAGGGCAGAGGAAAGGGAGTGGCAAAGTCAGAGCTCAAACATAAATATCACACACACACACACACACACACACACACACACACACACACACACGAACATCTTTTGTCTCATGTAAATAAATTAATAGTGCCTGTGGTCCAGAGCTATTTTACTCAACATGTGATTCACAAAGGAAAACATTCTGAGTTACACAGACACATGGGTAAATGTGGTGAGGGTTTTAGGAAAGCCTGCACTTTGCATGGAAATTAAATATAGGCACTGGGAAAATCCTTACTGTGCAAACATGGGCGGCCTCCATGGTGAGCATATGGAACTCATTCCATCTTCTGTAAATTGCACAGGACTTGCTTTCTGCCTCATCTCTCATGAAGCCAGTCAACACCAGGGATGTGTGGATGTCACCCAGCCTTTCAGCATATCCCCCAGCTTTACACCTCAAACTGCCAAAGGCCAGCAGCAAGTCGATGGGCATGTAACAGGCATAATGTCAGAATAGCTAGATGGAACAGTGCAGAGAAAAGGGCTGCAGTGAGTGGTGATGGAACCCACTTGAAGCCCTCCCCTGACTCCCTTACCAAGGGCTTCTGAGATAGAGAATGTCAGTCTGTCTCTCCTCTTCAGTAGCCTGAGGAGAGTGTTTCTCATTATAGCTGTTTCATGGGAATGCCAGTAAAGTCATTTTAGGCTCTCATTTAAAATATTTTTTGTAAATTTATGGTTAAAAAGTAAATATATTGGGGTTTATAAAGTTGGATTATCTGATTAAGATAGAATTCTTGCTGAAATCATTAAACAAGCATCATGAAAAGAATAAATTATCCATTTGAAGAGAACTAAGGTAAATGTTTCTGGTCAACAACAAGGTTAACTGCCTTAAAAACATTACTTTTTCCCAGATTTATAAAAAAGAAAAGGAAAAAAAAAGAAAAAAAGCTAGAAATCTTGGAAGTAGTAATAATACTAGACACAACTGAATGCCCAAATTAACATGAAACCAGTAATTACTAAAGTGTGGCAAGTCTCTGCTGAGCCCAACCTCACTTCCCACCCACAAGTCAGTTTCCTTTTGATGAATGCAGTACAAGGGCCAAAACTGCATGGGTTTATTCCCTTTGGGGCAGTGTGAAGGTACATCATTTCCAAAGAACGGTATGTGCTTCTGTAACTCAACCCGTTCTTATAATCACATTCTCACCGCAAAAGTAGATATGCCAACTCAGCATTCTTTACAAAAATCACACAAGTCAAAAGAAAAGGCATGGTACCTACTTCTACATTTTGTCAAAGACTTCACCAAAGTTTAGCAGTAGTAGCATAAAGCACAGGAGTAGAAGGCATGATGCTTTGACTAAAACCTTGATCACTCTGAGCTGAACTTTTATCTGAGTTTAATATAGATGAATGACTTAAAACAACTCAATTAACCTACATGCATCCTTCCATTCATCTATCACATGGAATTAATAATCAAGCCTGCACAAATATTGTGGAATACATGAAATGTTCACAGGATATGAATATTTGTGTGTGGCCATGACACACTCTTGACTCTGGCCTATCAAGCATTCTAAATGAATCCTAAGTGAAAGGCGGTAACACAGAAGATTTCACAATAGACAGATAGAATCCAAATTTACCATTGACCTCTGATAGAGAGTACATAGAGAAACGATAGCATTTTTATATACTGAATTTGCAATCTTCTAAAGTGTTATGACTATTTTTAATTGGATGCCTACTGTCTATACAAGCCTAGGACAAGTGAATGCTTAATATATGAATATAAGAATAAATCATAAATTTGATTCTTTTTTAGTGTGTCAAACTTGAGCTTGTAGAATGTGAAAAGAGAAAGTTACTTTTATTTGAGGAAGTCAGGAGCCAGATGTGAAAAATGGTAGTATAAAGTCCAGAATAGGCAAGTACAGATTGGTCAATATTACTTTGTCTAAAAAGATAAAGGTTCAACTGGGTTTCTCTCTAAAGCACAGCCTACACTGTGTTCCAGTTCACCTTTGTGACTCTATTTCGGAGACGAATGTACTGCTGCCATTCTTAATTCTTATGATCAAGGAATGTTGATGAGACCATGACAAAGATAACATGCTAACAAAATTTCTTACGATGTAGAAATCAGGAGAGCATCATTCAAGATAGTTATATGAGTTATTTGAAAATCAGAGACAAAAAGGAGATAAATATAGTTTCCTAGAGAATGGGTGATGCTAAAAGTAAAACATCCTTAAGACAATAAAGCACAATTATTTAAAGTCTGAAGATGGAGGCTCAGTGGGTAAAATCTTAATAATCTGAATTTGAGGCCCAGAAACTATGGTTGAAAGAGAGGAACAACTCAGCAAGTGTTCTTCTGATCTCCAGGATAGGAGAACACACACACACACACAGAGAGAGAGAGAGAGAGAGAGAGAGAGAGAGAGAGAGAGAGACTGAATGAAGTTTTAAAGCATCATATTTTTAATGAACAATTAAACTCAAACTCATGGAGGGCTTGGAAGCTTCATCACATCTTGTATTCCCTGATACCTTTAGACTAGGCAGTGCGGAATTATAGGAAGCAGCACTTAATAACATTTATAGCACATGGTTAATAAAGCTCTTTCAGAAGACTTTCTGATGATTAGGAAAGATATAGCTAGAAATAATTATGATTATTTACATAATAAGAATTATGAATCATTAAAGATAAAAAAATAACTGAGATCCTAAGTGTTAGGGACATCTCATAATCCTTCAGTTGTTAGTCACAGCAATATGCATCATTCTTTAGAAGTCAAGGG
Source organism: Rhabdomys pumilio (assembly GCA_030674055.1). NCBI lineage: Eukaryota > Metazoa > Chordata > Mammalia > Rodentia > Muridae > Rhabdomys > Rhabdomys pumilio. The sequence continues at coordinate 67,249,049 of JANHMN010000012.1, forward strand.
TCATTTCCTTCTAACTCCACTCTGCGTGATTCTCTAGAAAAATTCAATCATTGTGCAAGAAGCAAGGTCCATCTCTTTCAATTTCAATTTCACATGATTTGCTTCAATATTTGTCTCTTCTATTTGTACCTGTAATTATGATTTGTTTTTCTTCAGTCATATTTTTATTTCCTCAGTTTGGCTCATAGACATCATCTCATGAATAGCAGAGGTGACAATAAAATTGTTGATAATGGTTCTAAATGTAAAAATCATCTTCTCCACTGTAGGGCCATGGGAGGGTGTCCTGGTTCTTGGGTTGTGGGTTTGGCCCTGCCTCCAGGACCCAGGCTCCTGTCAGGAGGTCTAATCTCCATTCCACCTTTACCCTTCAGTCATGTACACAGGTGGGTGTGATAAAAAGGCGCAGGCCCTAGAGAGATTTACATACTAATGAGGTACCTGAAGGCCAGAGGGTGGAGTCCCTCTGGCCTTAAGCATTCCTCCCCAGTCCTTCCCCCTCTTCCCCTCCATATTTAACTCAGGTCCACCCTGGGTTTTATAAGAGATGCATCCAGATCCATCCACCATCTGCCATGCCAGTAAACCAGTTTTGGAAACCCAAGGACTTGCTCATGTGTTGGGGCTGGGAAGTGAGGAACCGTGAGGAACCATGGTGAACAACTGGGCCTAACAGCCAGCTGGAGGGACCCAGGGCATCTCAGACTACACACAGCTTGGCGTGAGAGACCCTGCGGTTCCCGGCCCGAGATTTTATTTTTTTTCCTACACGCCACCATCTTCAGTACATCATCAGTATCCTGAGAAATATAACCATGAAGGTCTCTTTGAAGTACCCAAAATTTGAAGGCTTGAATATATGTCAAAATATGTCTTGTTTTTCCAGTAATAGATAGAAATTTTAAACATTGATAGGTATTGAGGGACAACAGGTGTCTCTTTTATGCTTAAACTTGACAATTGGTTTCCAAGCAACAATACCAGTGCAAGTTCTAAGTGAAGTGAGCATAGCTGGGGATCTAGCAGAGAGGACAGAAATATGGATATGAGAAAATAAGAACTCTTTATATCATAGTCCAGTTGAGGGAAAGAACCATACACTTATTTAGAAGCCCATTTAGAAAAAATACTACTACTAATAAACTGCTAGAAAAGCACAAGAAATTATAGGAATTCTTATGCCAGTGGAGATGAATGAAGGTTATTCTGGGTCATTATTCTCTATCAATATATTCTGGGTCATTATTCTCTATCAATATATCAATTTTATCTGAGTGATAAAAATCTTCTTTGACCAAAGAGATGATTCCATAGCTCATATACTTAAGATGGTGGACAATTATTATATAATTATAGAGGATTTGTTTCTTACTCCATTTTCTTTCTCTTCTCTCTTGTGCCTCCTCCTCATTCCTCTAGTGCTTGCTTCTTCCTCATCATTTTTATTTTCTCTAAATAAAATAGCCAATCAGTGATAAATTTACACTTCAATTGATGAATGGTATTGAAATAACAAAATATGTTGACTAGATGTATCCTTTCATTTTCATTTATAAAACTATAAATATGAAAATGACATGGAGTTTCTAAACTATTAGCACAAAAATCTTGGTATTATATAGTGTTGAACTGGTTAGTAGAACATAACCACAAAAACAAGACATTTCAAAACACAGAAAACTGCCTAAAATCTGCCCAGCTCCAGGACCATGAACACACACACACACACACACACACACACACACACACACACTTATATATAAAACCGGCTAATTTTTCATCACAATAAAATAATTCTTTTCCAACAAGATTTTATTATACCTGTGTAGGAGTCATGTTCATAATGACACCTAGCACACGTTCACTTCACATAGTGTTATATTTACTGGTGTTGCTGTTTTTCATAACATAAAATAGAAAAAATAGTTGTCCTCCTGAATTTAAGGTCATCGAAACAATACACAGTAATAAACTTGTTTCAAATAGGATATACTCGTAAGGCATATTCATTCTTTTAATTTCATCATTTTCTTTTACTATTTGACAAGAATCCATCCCATTAGTTTAGTGTGTGTGTGTGTGTGTGTGTGCGTGTGTGTGTTTCAAGTATGGACCTTTCTGCAATATATGTAATTTGTAAGAATGAAATAAATGCCTTAAAAAAGACTAAACCCTCACCACAAAATAAAAGCATTCTATCTAACTATTCACAGAACCCACTAAACTAAAAGCAGCCCTTGCAAAACAAACCATTCTCTTAAGCAATCAGTGCTAATTGCAAAGGCAACAAACATTTAAACCACAGATCAAGAAGCCACAGACTATCCACAAAAGCCCCATATGAAATCTGCCACATATTGCAGAACAAGAAGAAACCATTTGGTGGTGTTAAAAGGTGATTTCTTCAAGATGTACTAAGAGATTCTGAGAACATTTGCATAAACTGTAGGCATCAGTCATCATTTCATTGGCACAGTAATGCATTCTTCACAGGGTGGGGTATAGGTTGCATCTTTATTTAATTATGAGATGTGATCATTAGGAAATTATGAATGTTATTTTAAAATGCATACTATAAAATAATGTAAAAAGAAATTTGCTACAATTTGGAATTTAAGATATATTTATGTATGATTTATTTGAAAATATCTGCTCTAAATTTTATGTGACAATGATCCCAGAGGATCCCAAACAATATTATCCATTTTAAAAAATAATGTCATGTGTTAGAAAGACCACATTCTGTTCATGGGGCATTATGAAATAATATAGGAAGGATTTCAATGCAAACTAATTTATAAATGTGACTAAGGAAGCAGGGTTCTCAATATTTGGATTTAAAGCAATTATTTGCTTAAAACACTAAATATTAGAAAATAAAAGTACTGGTTAATGCGAAAATTATTAAAAGTTAGTAAATACAATAGATTCATAACAATATTTTTGAAAAATTAACAGCCTTTTAAAATGCTGAGTCTTCTTAATTTTTAAACTTTGGCTGATTATTCGATTTAATTTTAATGTGAAACATATGGTCTTGATTAGGATTGCTGTCACTATAGTGGGATACAATGACACAAAGCAACTTGGAGAGGAAAGGCTTTGTGTGGTGTCCTCTTCCACATTACTGTCCATCATTGAAGGAAGTCAGAACAGGAACTCAGGCAGGACAGGAACCTTGGGGCAGGAGCTGATGCATGGACCATGGAGGAGTGCTAGTCCTGGCCTTCTCCTTGTGAAATATTCAGTGTGCTTTCTAATGAATCTCAGGACCACCAGCACAGGGGTGGCTCCACCCACAATGGGATGAGCTATCCCACATAAATCAGTAATTAAGAAAATGTGATGGAAGCTTGCCCATAGCCCATTGTTATGGCAGTATGTTCTTAATTGATGTCCTTTCCTCTCTTATAGATTGAACTTTGGTCAAATTTACATAGAACTAGCTGAAGTTCGTTCATTCATCTTTCTTTCTTTCTTTCTTTCTTTCTTTCTTTCTTTCTTCTTTCTTTCTTTCTTCTTTCCTTCTCTCTTTCTTTCTTTCTTTCTTTCTTTCTTTCTTTCTTTCTTTCTTGTACTCATGTGTTATCTTCATAGAATCTACAATTCCTCTCTTATTCATCCAATCATTTTAGGACTCTACAGAGCTTCTCTTATTGTTAAATATCATAAGTCCAAAGACTGATGTACTTCGTAAAAGCTTGATTGTTAGCTCCAAGTGCAATATGGAGTGAATAGAACTTTAACAGTTTGGGCCTAGAAGAGAAAAGAAAAGAATCTCTCTACTTCTCTTTTCTTCTCTTCTCTTCTCTTCTCTTCTCTTCTCTTCTCTTCTCTTCCTCTCTCTCTCTTCCTCTCTCTCTTCCTCTCTCTCTTCATCTCTCTCTCTCTCTCTCTCTCTCTCTCTCTCTCTCTCTCTCTCTCTGTCTGTCTTGTTCTCCCTCTCCTCCTCCCTCCCTTCCTTCTCTCTGTGTGTGTATCTTCCATTCATGATCTCCATGAAGCAAGAAGCCTATACTGGCAGGTTATTAACACCTGATGTATTGTGCTACCACAGGTCTAAAGCAACCTGACTTAACCAGTTACTGACAGAAATCTCTGTAATCTGCACAAAATAAATATTCAACATATTCAGTTGATTATTTGGGGTGGTTTTATTAGGGAAAAATAAATAGCACAGGTTTCCAGGGCAAGAATGTTAAGAATATTGTAACTGGATTTATAATTGACAGTGTCAGGTTAAGAATATCAATGTAGCATCACCTAGGATACATGGCTGTGGACGGTTATGTGGGGTGTATAAAGAAGATTAACTGAGGTGGGGAAGTACTACAGACCAACCCTGAGTGTGTGCAACACAATAGATTGTGATGCCAGACTCAAGGAGAAGAAGGGAAAGGGAGAAAGGAAAGAGCATAAACATTCAACTCTCCCTACTACTAGATTATGAGTGTGACATGCTGTCTGCTCTTGATGCCAGCTAAAACCATTTGTGGCCACACCTTCCATGTCTAGCAAGTCAATAGACCTGTCTGTCTGCAGATGCATTTTGTCATATATTTTGTCACATTCATGAGTGAACTTGTTAAAACAGAAAATTGTTCAAGATTTTGCTGTGACAAGATGACCATGTAGTCTGTAGACCTTTGGAAATTCTTTGAATTTTATTACTTACATTTTGTGTATATGTGTATATGTGTGTTTGTTGGTTTGTTTGTGGTATTGTTTTGGTGTTGTTTTTATCTTTCTTTTGAAAAATATGGATTTGGTATTGTGGATAAGAGAAACCTTAACATGTCAAGGGTAGAACATAATGGTTCATGTTGCTGGAACCATTGTGAAGGAGAGAAGGTTAAGAGAAAGCCAACACTGGAGACTCAGCTCAGGAATGTTCAGGAAAAAAAGTCCCTCTTGGAAACTGAGCTAAATGTCATTCATATTACAATCTGTCAAAAAATTATAGTACCTTCAGACCATATTCTGGAAATGGAAGTGAGACAGAATCTGAAACTAATGGGCTCATTGTTTAGCAGAGTGAATTTGAGGATACCAAAACATCCAAGCTGCAATATCTTACTTTTGCAGGTTTTTGCTGTGTATTGAAAAAGAAAAGAAGGAAAAGGCTAGAGAAGTGACTGAGTGGGCAAGCTCACTAAGTACTTTTCCAGAAGACTCAGGTTTGATTTCCAACAACTACATGACAGGTGTCAACCATCTGTCATAATAGTTTCTGAGGATTTGACATACTCTCTGCTTCACCAGGTACCAACCATACACATGATACACATACAAGCATGTAGCGAAGCAATCATACACATTAAATACAAACAAATAAACCTTTACAGAGTAAATCTTATATAGACTTACCAATATATATGAAAACAGTAAAAATGAGGAAAATGTCATTTGAGCTTTAATCCAGAGAGATAAGAAAGTACATCTGTGGCAAGACCTGAGTGAGAAGGGCAAAAATTGGTCTGAAAATCAGAAGCACTTAAGAAGATTGCTGGAAATTACAAAATTCGGCCTTCTCTGGTTGTAGGACGTCCCACGCTGCTGAGATGTCACCAGAGACTGGTGCAGGTCCAGGATTCTTTGGAATAGCAAATGTTCACAGTCCTGCTCCTAGTTGAAGGAAAAATGGGACCATTTTCATGAATAACACTGACTCATTTTCTTTGTTTTTGGGTCTGTCCATTTGTTCTTGTTCTATACATCCATGAATTCAGCATCTACTAAGCAGCTTTCACTCACTCTCTATCCCCAGGGATAGACAAAAAAGGGAAGCAAAGCTGTAACCCTCGAAGACCTCTAAGTCAGCCCAGACATGCTGCAAAACTGATTCTGTAACATCTTCTTACAATGGACTCTAGTTTCTTGGTAGTAAGATAGAGAAGTCACTGGGTACTTTTTAGTTGTGTTTACTTCCTTACTGATGGTGGCACTTGGTGCCATTCAATGTACTACACAAACAGTATTTACAGGAGTTTGGCAGAATCTTTAATATTAATGGCAAAGGTTGAAGTGAACATTTCTAATGAAAGAAGAAAATTGCCAATGATGGAAGAGTAAATTATCAAAATTATTTTGAAAATTGGAAAAGAAAGTATTCCAAGTTTAATTTTTACACAACAGTAATTCCTACATGCTTTAGTAACTTCCTATAATAAAAACTGGGCCAAACACCATAGACATTTCCTATATAAGTACATATTTTGTGAGATAACAGTGAATAAGTTGAGGCAGACCAGTGATTCCCAGCACTAAAGAACTCCAAGCTATTGCTTAGTCATCTCATAGGATACCCATATTTATCAATACCTTCCACTTTGTATAGTCTGTAAAATGAGAGATATTTATTGCCAAGAGAAGCACATACATCTTAATACTTTGAATGGCATCGTAATCAGTTTTATAAAAATGGACTTTTTGTTGAAAGTCTTTTTGTTAAGTACTTTATAAGGAATGTCAACAAAGATTTTCTTTAGATGTTTCAAATGTCCATCAATGTTTTTATATTTACAGTGTTTACATAAGTAGCAACACTCAGAACATAACAGTTTCTTATATCTATAAAATGATGGCCATACAGAGCCAGGTTCTATTAGATATTCAACATAGACTAGGAAATATGCAAGGAATATTAAGACTTAAATATCAGCTGCATGTGAATAAAAAGTATATATCTCTTATATAGCTAGTTGTGCTGAAATACTAGGAGAAGAGAAAGGAGGAGGGGTAAAAATGAAAGATAAAAAGGGAAGGGCAGGGAGGGAAGGGAAAAGGTAAAAAAGAGAAGAAAATGAGATGGGATGAGGAAGGCAGGCCAGATGAGGAGAAGAGTAGTGAGGAGAGAAAAGGAGAGAAAGGAAGGGTAGTGGAAGAGAGGGCAGCTAATGAAAGAGAAAGTCCCTGAGCTCTGGCAGCATAGAAGCCAAGGGAAATCAAATTGTGTAAACTAGAAAGACTGGCAGGGCTATACCAAGAGTGACTGCTGTAAGTTCTAGAGCATAATTGAGGAATCAGAAAACAAAGTATAGTGTTCTAGACTGTTCATGGGAGCACACGGTCCTCCTCTGTTCCCTAAGGGACTGCAACCAATTAACTTACCAGAATTCTTGGACGAATCTTTAAGTTAAAGAAAACTTCCTGAAGATAGAAAATATTTTAGAAGATACTTATCCCCGAGCTGGAACAGTTTTAATTATGTTCTCTGTTTCTACAGTGCTCGGTCCTCATTGGTTTATTTTATGTTACTAGGATTACAGTAAAAAAAAATGCACGTTTATAAAACACTTATATGATATCATCCATCTAGCCTGCACCTTGTGGAAAGTTCAAGTCTATTTTCAAAGTTCTAAAGTGTAGTGCTTCACTACACCTAAATAGAAGTGTGTGGGTAATACGATCATCAATAGTTTTGAGTCACTTGTCTTCAGAATTTATGATTTTAGTGTTTTGACACATCTGTTTTTCTCTGACTGTCTCTGTCATTCTTCAAGAAGCTGTACTATTAATTATTTAAGCGAATGATCAAGAAAATTTTCCAAAAAAAAATTTGGGGCTAGGAAGATAGGTTAGTTTTTAATATGCTCTCTGCACAAGCACAAAGACGAGAGTTCTGATCTTCATTACACCTGTGAAGACCCAGCAAGGTAGCACAAACTGCTAATCTTAATGTTAGAGAGATTCAGACAGGACAAGACCCCAATCTCATTTACTAACTAGTTTTCTCAAATCAGTGAGTTTCAAGTTCAGTGAGAGAACTTGTCTTACAAAATGAGATTAGAAGTGACAGAGAAAGAATGAAATATACTTGACTCTACACAGTCGTGCATAAGAATATGTACTTTCTTGCAGAAATATGTAGACACACAAGTATGTACATGTATACACAGAGAAAGAAAAATAGAAAGGAGAGTGTTAACTTTGAGGAACTGGGAAACTCCTTTCAAACTCTCATGAAGAAAGATTAGCATAATTAAGAAGATAGATCCTGAAAGAGAATACCTCTAAACATGACAAAAATAAACTTTAAGTAATTCTGTAATACAGCAATATGAAACAGGCAAAACAAATAGTTAAACACACTGAAGGGTATTTCAAAAATGTATGAAAATAATAATAAATGTGAGAAAATAGGTGTAATTTTGTCAGGAGTCTAAAGGAGTAACACAATCAGACTCTTATTTATGTTGGCACTGGTGAGATTGTAATGATAGTGATGTGCTACGTTACATTGGCATATATAATATTTCATATATATATACATATATATATATATATATATACATATACATACATATATGGCATGTACATATGTAACTCTATTAACATGTAATATTTGGGCAGAGATTTAGTTGTTTATTTCTGACATTTCTAATTTAGTTTACAGACTCACCATGTAGGCATACAATAATTAGAAAGAAGTTTCCCAGGATGTGTTGATGTGCCAAAATTTGGGGCAGCATAAATTAGAATTAATAAAAATATTCAAAAGCAGAAGACTCTGTAAAAATATTATGGCACTACAATATCTCAGTTTTAACAACTAACCTGAAGATCACACAAAATTCCTTATACATCCAGACCTGAAAATAACATTCAAGTAAAATTTAACATATGCTGTAGGGTATAACATCATTTTAATTGTGAGATTAAATGTAAATAATAACATGTGCATTATAAAATTAAAGAATTTATATATATCTTATCAATAATGTGCAATGAATATTTAGCAGTTTATAAAGAAAGTTCTACAATGCATGCTCATAAATAATTAGCTGAATCTAATGGAAAAGAATGTATTAGAAGTGGCAAAGAATCTCAAGCACATCTGTACAAGGAAAAATTTCCTGAAAAGAACACCAATGGTCCAGGCTCTAAGATCCAATATAGACAAATGGGATCTCATAAAACTGCAAAGCTTTTGTAAGGCAAAGGACACTGTCTATAGGACAAAATGGCAACCAACATATTGGGGAAAGATCTTTACCAATCCTACATCCAATAAAAGACTAATATTCAATATATACAAAGAACTCAAGAAGTTAGACTCCAGAGAACCAAATAACCCTATTTAAAATGGGGTACAGAGCTAAACAGAACTCCCAACTGAGGAATCTGAAATAGTGAGAAGCATCTAAAAAATGTTCAATATCCTTAGTCATCAGGGAAATGCAAATCAAAATGACCCTGAGATTCTAGCTCACACCAGTTAGAATGGCTAAGATCAAAACCTCAGGTGATAGCAGATGCTGGTGAGGATGTGGAGAAAGACAAACAATCCTCCATTGCTGATGGGATTGGAAGCTGGTACAACTACTCTGGAAATTAGTACAATAGCTCCTCACAAAACTGGAACTAGTTCTACCTGAGGACCCAGCTATACCACTCCTGGGCATATACTCAAAAGGTGCTCCAACATATAACAAGAACACATGTTCTACTATGTTCATAGCAGCCTTCTTTGTAACAGCCAGAAACTGGAAACAAACTAGATGTCCCTCAACAAAAGAATGGACACAGTAAATGCAGTACATTTACAAATACTGATCAGCACTACAGTGTCTTCATGAAATTCTTGGGCAAATGGATGGAACTAGAAAATATCACCCTGAGTGAAGTAATACAGTTACAAAAGAACAGAGGTGTCATGTACTCACTGATAAATAGATACTAGGAAAATAACTCAGAATAACCTAGATATAACTTACAGACAACATGAACCTCAAGAAGAGGAAAGACCGAAGTGTGAATGCTTCAGTCCTACTTAGAAAGGGAAGCAAAATAATCACGGGAGGTAGAGGGTGGGAGGGACTTGGGAGGAAGAAAACGGAGGAGGGTAAAAAGGGGGACAGACTCGGGTGTGGGAGGAAACTGGGAAGATGTACAGAGCATCAGGAAATTGATCAGAGGTGTGTGGCAGTGGGGGATGGGAACTTGGGGTAGCCAACAGAAAGCCCAAGATGCCAGAAAAGCAAGTCGTTGTTCCCAGGACCCAATGAAGATGAAATTAGCTGAAATACCTAACAAAGGGGAGAGAGAACCTGTAGAGACCATATCCAGAGTTTAGGGACTGTTCCTGGTTGAGGGATGGGGACACCCACCCTTCTCAAAATTTTAACCTAGAAT